>CM066923.1:13004141-13447000 GCA_033964015.1 Scolanthus callimorphus | reverse complement strand
ATTAAAGACAGTTTGGGTTTGGCGTCTAATTTTGACCTGAACAATGGTTGATCATTCTTTTAGAAAATGAGCGTCGCTTGGTTTTTTGCCGTTTCCAATGGATACGAATCTTGTATCACTATAAATAAGAAACACGGAGTATTCACTTTACCCCTGAAACTCGAAAGATTAAGCCAGTGAAATCAAGTCATCATGGGTAAGTATCTGATTCATTTTCTGTATTTTTTTAAAAAGAGACGTACTGCTTGGGTTGTTTTGTGGCCTATTCTACAAAAAAAATCATTTAGCTGATGATCAACCACAGATATTCATACAACTAACACTTCATATCTGATTCTTAGGTGAAAAAAGTTTCTAATCTATGATAAATATTTGATGTTTTTTTCTTGTAGAATGCAAAAAATGCAAGACAAAAACCGAAAACGTGGCGGTGCCGGACCCATGCGGTCACAATCTTTGTGGCCGGTGTGGGTTCAAGACCCCACATGGGTTTAGATGCACGGCGTGTGGGTAAGTCTATATAATGAAACTCATCCCTAACTTTGACGTAATTCTTATGTGTGGATATTTTTATTTCTTATCAGTGTAAAAGTCGATGGGAGTAGGGGCCATGGGCTCAATGGATTTCATGTGCGCGGTAATGCGCAATATCGAGGTCCCACGATAGTAAGTATTACTCAACATTGATATGTTTGCAATGAAAAACTCGAAACAAAACGGATTGGGTACTATACCAAATCATGATCCCAAGTAGATTTCCTCGTTCTTCTAATAGTTTCTACAACTAATTTTGTATTTTTGTTTTTGTTGTATTTTTCAGCGAGGCGTCAAAGAGTGACTACAGTTGTCGCAAGGGCGCGAGTGAGTGTGTAACGAGTAAGCGAGTGCGTGTGAACATGTAATGAGAGTGTGTGTTATTTTTTTAATAAATCAATTTGCTTTTAAATATGGTTTATATAGATATACATATCTTTGTCCGCATCCTTTGCGTATTTTCTTAAATGCAAATATCGAACTTTGAGCGCGCTTTTTTCTTACAAAAGACAACAATCCTCCAAGATGGCCGCCATTCAATTTCAAACACACCCCATTCAAATCCTTTCAAAGTACAACTTTTAGGATAATGTTTTCCTAGGATTTTTTGCTCATTTTTTACGATAATTTCTGAAATCTTTTTAACTCCTTTTCCCCGTTTTTACGTGTTCTTCGGATTTTCACACAACCCTAAAGTGTTCCAAAGACCCAGGTGTAGTAGTCACCGACTCCCCTCCCCCCTCATTTTGAGTTTGTTTCGCCCGGCTCCATCTTGTGACGTCACGGCCGCGCGACGTTGTGACGTCACGGCCGCGCGACAGCAGCCAGGCGAAGGCGACTATAAAAATCAGGAGATGGATGCGAAAGAGACTGGCTTCACAGACAAGCGCGGAAAATTCTGCTTGACGTTGAAAAATGACTTCGACACCTTTGCGATCCTTTGCGTTATTCAGGTATTGGTACCCTGTGGATTTTATATCGTACACTATTTGCGATCATTTTGACGCTTTTTTCTTAGGTATGGTGCTCCGCTCTGCGGCCTTCGGCCGCTAACCAGCTCCGCTAAAAATTAAAACATATGTCCTAATTACAAACAGTAAAAACGTTTAAAAAGGTACGTTTTAACTTTAAATTTAAAGGTAGAAAGTTCAGTGCAGCCCCTGATGTCGTCAGGCAGGACATTCCATAATCTTGGTGCGGTATACGAGAATGCCCTGCAGCCATATTTTTCTAATGAGCACGAGGGCTGCACAAGCAGTCCTTGTTGACGGATCTAAGAGCTCTTTTAGGGATGTAGGGGGTTAAAAGGTCTTTTAATATTCCGGAGCTAAGCATTATAGCCGTTCTCAGTAACACGTGCAGGTCCGCTAGAAAACTTGCGAGCCAAAAGTCGTTTTTGGTAACCGTTTCCATGACAACAATGGCTAGTTCAAGCCATTGAGTTTGAGGTTTCGAGCAGCCATTTTTGTTTGTTTATGAGAAGCGAAAGGGGAAAATGGTGAAGTCTTTCCCCAACTCACTGAGGTGGCGGGTGATAATGATGAAAACCCAGGGAATGACTAACAGAGAAATCGCTCAAAGGTTGTTCGTGAGTGAAAGGTTTGTTTACAAAATTAACAAGCTGTACACTGACACCCAAAGCGTGAGCGATACTCCTCGAAGAAAGTCGAAGCATCGCCAGATAACAGGTAAGCTTTGGTATGCAAGCCATTTGTTACTCTTTGTCTTTATTCTGGTACGTTATCTCATCGTATTTTTTTGTATATTGTATTCAAAGCTGCAGATTTACTTCTGATACGCAAGATTTTAGAGGATAATCCAGAACTTTACTTGGACGAACTCCAACAATGGATTCATCACACGACAGGCGAAATGTTCTCCATTCAAACACTAAACAGATGCTTGGGGCAGATGGGAATTACCCTAAAAAGGTGTTGTAGCAATTGAATTTTGCATTACCTAGCATTCAGGCGACTTCGTGTATTTTTTTCCTATCAATTACAATTTACAAATCTCACAAAAGCAGTTTTTAGACTATGGCTCGTAATGTGATCACTCTGTCACTGGTTCCTGTCACTTTGCAGTTGGTGTTACTAGTCATCTGAAATCCGCTCTAAATCTTGCAATTGCAGGAAACGCAGCGAACTACAACGCGCGATATTCAGAAGATTTATCTCAAACTTTCGCCCAGAACAGCTGCTGTTTCTGGATGAATCTGCTAGAGATGACAGAACTGTTCAGGTAACAAGTGCATACTTTGAGCTTGATATCTTATGCAGGTAGATGCATATGGCCAACAGCTGCGGGCACGATTCCCCAGAGAAATTTTGAAAGAGAATGTCAGGAGGACTGGAAATGTGTCAAATTTAAGTGCAAAATATTCTGGATATCCCAAGTTTTTGCTGTAAAAAGCTAAAAGAGAAGGAAAATTATAAGGGTTTGGCCAACAAAAAATTGGAAGTGAATGTGCTTGAAAAATAGGAACTTGACACCCTGCTTGTTAAAAATGCTTACTCAAGTGCTTTTGTTTTTGAAGAGAAAGTTTGCCCGTTCCCTAAAAGGGAACCGTGTGTCAAGGAAGGGAAACTTCACCCGTGGCACCAGATATAGTGTTTGGGAGCAGTGTCATGTGATGGTGTACAAGCCCATGTCATTGTTGGCCCTTATGACACATCAAGGTTTGAATCTGCTGTTGAGCTATTTGTAGCTCCCCTGGTTGGCTCATTTGCAAATGGTGAGCCACGCTCAGTAGTGGTCTTGGATAACTGTGCAATTCACAAGTCAGAAACCTTCATCCAAATGATAAGATCGAAAGGAGGGATTGTTGTATTTCTTCCGTAAGTATACTATTGCTTGTACTGCTTGATACTATACGCGAGATGACAACAGCAAGACATTGTTTTTATGTCAACAGATATCAAGTTTCTATATAACTTCACTAAAACATATGGTGTTTAATTCAAGGCTTATCACATAAAATCTAGTGTATTCAAACGGAATATACATTTCTTTTCTTTAAGGAGTCAAGTGTTGAATAATCTTAGAGATGGCACGTGCTAGTTTTGCTATTATTTTGCCACAAAAGCTACTCCAGTGGGGTCTCAATGCATCAGATGATGGGGGACACATCCAGGCTGGGTCCTCAACAGGAAATTAAAAGAGTTGTTTTTTTGGAAAATGCCCAATTTTTGATTGCTTGTTTATTTAGCTCACATTTATCACAATTTCACCACTGCGTAGCTTTGATTGGAAAGGTGAGGGGGCATAATTCCCCACTGTGTAGAAACAAAAATGATAGTCTCAAAAAGAGGTGTTACTTAGTTATACCACTGAACAACGCTGTTTTTTCTATTTTCTATAACAAATAAAAAAAATACTAGACAATGCAATTATTCTGACTTAGGCCATATTCCCCTGATCTCAACCCGATCGAGAAATGCTTTGGCATTGCGAAAAGCTGGCTAAAGAGGAATTCAGATATCAGCCAGAAGTACCCTAAACGATGCTTTGAAATAGCTTTGCACAAGGTAAGAACCAGAATGCTGAGTCCTTGGGTTTCCTAGCTAAAGGAAAATTTGCAGTGTGGGTACTAGGGTAGGAGCTGGTCATTTATAATCTGTGTGATTGAGGAGAATGAATAATTATATAATTGTTATTTTGATGGGGTCATTTTGAAGATAATTTCCAATGTAGCTAGGAGGTCATTATTATAAATTCTATTTTTTCTGTCCCTGTGAGGGTCATTTTTAAAACCAATTAACATAATGGGGCAAACTGCAAGCCCGTCTTCACAAACTGAAAACAACCAGCTTCTAATTTTGATCTAATACATGTACCTACAATTTTGACTTCAACACTGTACAAATGGTTAGGGGTTATGGTCACAAGGGTTTATTCATGACTACCTCTTCAAAGCGTTTGACCAACAGTTGAAATCTGTGGTTCCCAAAAATACCCCCCCCCCCTACGGAAGGGATTGGAAATTCCGGAGGGGTGGGGGTCAATTTATTTGATTTTTTCCAGACAAATACTGATTTCTTTGGAAATTCCAGAGGGGTGGGGGTCGCTTTTCAACACCCTTCCGTGGGGGGTATGGATATTTTCTGGAGCCCAAAATTTAGGTCTCTTCAGGTCTAATAAGAAATTGAATCCAACTATTATGTAAAATCTGGCTTTTACCTTACTGACACCAGATGCATTTGGAATTTACAAGGGTATTGCTTGTGACATTTTATTTATCCTCACTCATTTTCCAACAGCACAATTATGCACATCAATTCACTAATTTCAACTACTCAACCAGATAGAACTGACCAACCAGAAAATAAATGTGTAACATTTATCTTGTCCATGCTTCCTGTGAAATATCACAACTGCCAAATGCATTTTTAATAAAACGTGTGTGCGAGGGTTGGACAAAAAACTGCAGTAGTAATCAGATGCTGGTGCCAGTTGTGAAGGAGCCACCCAGCCATACAGAAAAGAACTTACACAGTATAACCAAGAACAATTTATTATAAATATTTGAGTAAGGTCAACTTTACATGTTCTCTTTCAGATATCACCAGGCAGCTGTGTCAATACATTCCAGGAATGTGGATATGTGTGAAAACTGCTGTTAAAAGCAACATTTTCTATTACAACCAGCATTCACCAGAAGGGATTCTGATCCTTACATTTGGGCTAACAACCTTTTTTTTTCAAAAATGTAAACAATAAAAACAACTCCTCACCTATCAGCTCTGCTATTATTGTTTCTCTCCTACTACAAACAATCAGAGCCTCTATCAGGCAAAACAATACCATTGACAAAAAATATCCTAAATTGAGTAAAATTGCCAAGGTTTAGCTAGACAGGTTATGAAAGCCTGCAAAGATACCACACAACAACATTCACCATAAGGGGTTCTCCTCACTTTTTGGCTAACAACATTTCTTGTAAAAATGTAAACAATAAAAACAACTCCTGACCTATCAGCTCTGCTATTATTGTTTCTTTCCTACCACAAACAATCAGAGCGTCTATCAGGCAAAACAATGCCATTGACAAAAATATCCTGAATTGAGTAACATTGCCAAGGTTTATAGCTACTGGTAAGTAGACAGGTTATGAAAGCCTGCAAAGATACCACACACAACTATTTGTTTTATGAGCTCATGACTATCTGACCTTTTGGAAATCATATCCTTGCCAAAGATCAGTCCCAGATTTGGCAAATTTGCTACTTTCAGGATACTTTTTCAAATGGATAGCTCAGTCATATTTACAAAGAACTGACTGTGGATGTATGGTTGTTGTACCCCCGTGCCTTAAAACGGTATATTTCTGGAACAAGTGTTAGGCAGTCTTCCTCAGAGATATCCATCGACAGCATCAACTGTCTTCCAAATTGTGTGTTGATGAAAGCTTCAAGCATTGGCCCATCTACAGAGTGCTCATGGAAGGTGTTGCTGTATTTGGACAAACCAATGGACTGTATCATGTAGATGCTGTCACCTCAGTCATCTCATTCATTGCTGTCAAAACATTTGACATAGAAATGATAGTACTACATACATGCATTGGCGGCCATTCAATCCATTCACAATTTGTAACCCCCTGGAACCTGGATTTCCATCAGAGGCCTTCCTTATTTTGACCCTGGATTTCCCCAAGGGACTTTTGATTTTGACGGATGTTACCACAGGGTTTATGTTACAGCCATTCTCAGTTACACGCGGTCACTGGGAAAAAAGCTTGCAAGCGAAAACTCGTTTTTTTTGTCAAAGTTTCCACGGCAACGCACATGCTTTCGTCAGCTTGTCCCGCTCAGACAAGACAGAAAAACGAGCTTTCGCTTGCACGCTTTTTCCCCACTGACTGCATGTAACTGAGAATGGCTGTAAGAGAGCCTGGATTTCCACAGGGTCCATGAAAAAATCTGGAATTTTCGTATTGGCCACACAAGAGTTTTGGATTTCCAAAGAGGCAGAGCAATTTAGAGCCTAGGGTGGTTACTAATTTTAAATGGAATGACCTGATTTAAGAAAACCAAAAGCTAAGTGTAACATAAGCATGTTTTGGCATTGGAACAACTTGGGGCACGATGATAAAGCAGGCTGATTTCAAATACTGTACTGCAGCTGACAGCAGCTTTTTAACATTCTCTACTCATTAGCATCTAGTGCTTTGGCACCCAGCAAACCAGATCATTTGCAGACAGAACACTGTATAATTTCCCTCCCTTGAATAAATTTCCATAAACCATCAGAGGAATGGGCCTGTTTATAAAGTGTTAGGTAGCAACCCAAGCAACCTTTTGTGAAAGGGTTGGTGTGTACGAGAAAATATATTACAAACTATTTCACCTTTTCCTCCTGCATTGCAGGGCTGAGTGACTTGTCTTGGCATCTGTCAATATTGAAAAAAAAAAGGATTGATCTCTAACAATACCTGACTCTCAAATGGCTTCTAGCAGCATTGAAGACTATGACATAGGATTGACTGGCTAAAATTAATAACCTGATTTGTTACAATTGTTACTTGTTAAAATTTGCTGAAATAAACAGGATTTTGGATTTTGCCTCCCAGAAAGGAAAGAAAATATGAATTTTAGACAGTTACTTTTCCTTCTTGGGTCCAAAACAAGGCAAGGAAATATAAAAATTTCAGGATTCCACTTATTTGTACTATCAAATCAATGCAAAAAAGGAAAAAGAGGTTATAAGCAAAAGGTAAAAAAAAAATCCTAGCCTGCAAAAGCCAACACCACTTAGCACTCACTGAAAGAGACTCTCGCTCAAGCCAACATATTCCATACTGATAGTGTATTTTGACCCAGATCTGGTCAAACGAATTACACTGCCAGTTTGACTAGATAATTAATTTTTATAGCACTAAAAGCAAATTCACATAACATGAAAAAGATGCAATTATTTTGACCAGATCAGTTGGAATGTTTGGCTTTAGCCCGCAGATGTCTGTTTCCAGAAGTCTTTTTGGCAAACGCTAAGTGGTGTTGGCTTTCGCAGGCTAAAAAATACTGTAAAAAAATTGTGGAATTTTACTCTGTTATTTTTACTAGCCTGAAATCAATTAGCTACTATGGTAAAAATATGGGGCAAGTGAGAATACACCTATTGAGCTCTGTCACGCCCAGTTGTTCTGTGTACACTTCAAGTTTGAAAATTCTTATAATAAGGTTCAATTTATTAAACTTTTAGCACTCACCTGTAGTGCTGCTGGACATGTGCATTTTGTGCTATCATCAACATCAGAAGTGACTCAGGTGAAGATTGCATCTGACCTTGACTAGTGCTTGGCTTTTGCTCCTTGGGAGAGCTGGAGCGTCTAGTTTTGGGAGGAACAGCCACTGCATCAATGTGCTCTGTCCAGTTGGGTTCGTCGTTAACTCCACTACTATTTCCTTTGAGTATCTTATCAGTCCATATGGTCAAATGCTTGCTACCATACCTCCACAAAGTACCTCTTTTCTCGAGGTCGGTGACCAGTTGAACATGTGTTTTGTTCCACAGCTCATTCTCAGTTGCACTTGACGAACCTAGGTCTAGACGCCTCTTTCTGGCACCTGATGTAGTATTGCTGGTTCCTGTGGTAAAAGAAGAAGGTAGAAGAACCTGGTTAGGAATTGCCACAAGCTAACATGCTAATGCAGGGCTGTAGCAAGCCTCCAAACTGGGGGAGGGGAGATATAAAAAACACAAGGCAGTTTTTAGGGTAAAATTTACAGCATGCAAAGCGCACTGAAAAATCCCCCCCCCCCCTTCAGCCCCAGTAAGTGCTACGGCACTGTAATGCAACCACCTCTCCCATCCCCTAACCCAGGCATACGTGGGGGCTTGAATTTTGACTTGAATTTAAAACTTACTTGGCGATTTGCTGAGACTAACAGAATTACATGCCTGTCTTGCGCTTTGTCCCTTGTATTCGGCTTTGCAGAGTTGCAGATCTTGTTCACATCGTAAGCTTACTGGCTGCTTGCCTCTTTTCCGAAGCCAATATAGGCCATTTGCTGGGGTGTAAACTACATCTTTTCAGGAGGACAATGATTTCATTCAGGTCGGCGCTGGAACTGACATTATGTATCACACTAGATGTTGTGCTAACTTTCATGTCTGGGGAGATCTCGTGGACAAAGATGTCGAATGTTTGTTGTTCTCGAATATGCGGAGACCTGCGAGGGGTGATAGGTTGGTTCTGAGCTATAGGAGATAAGCAAGAGAAAACCACATACATCAGAAATTATCCATGTACTCCCAACCTGGCTTTTTGGTCCATGGACTGACTCCTGGGAAAAACAGGGTTTTTAGGTGGATATTTCCCAGTAAAAATTCTAAAGGTTGCCTGGCTAGTCTTATGGGCATTTCTGACACTGCCAAAAGACTGAATAGGCAACGTAGAACAATGCCGCTATCCATGTCATACCTTCTGTGTGATAGTCGACCGGGTGGTACATTGATTTCTTGACTCCGTTCCGTTTTACCGCAGTCGGGTACTCATTCACCAATGATCCTACGTCGTGGTCGCTGTTTAGGATGACCACTCCTTTTCCTCGAGCTTTTTTGTAATACATTTGGTCGATCACTAACTTGTCACTGCTGCCCTCCAAAATTCGAGGACTTATAAAGTCTTCAACACACAGCCGCAGCGTGTCGTACGTCCAACGATTTGGCAACTCGAAAGGAGGAAGCTCGGGTCCGGCTACTTTGTCTTTGGCTGTCGCCAAGTACAAGACTACTTCTCTCTATGGACCGGGAAAAATAAGACAAGCAAATCTTTAAAATCATGACTATTTAGTCATTATTTTTTCTCATGCCAAGGAGAAAAATAAACTTCGTTGGTGGACACGAGTCCACGAAGAAGATTGCATAAGTTAAACAGCTGAAACTTTCATTCAGGGTGGACTTATCTTACAATTTCGTCTGCACAATCTGGGTGTCTTCCAAGTCCGGAAGTTGCACGCCAATTTCTTCTGTGTCTTCGTTATCCAGTTCGGCAAAATGGGAGTCTTTCGTAAACGCAAAATCCTCTAAAAATGCTTGAAATGACATCTTCAAAACTTTGCACCGCCAAGAAACTCAAGGAGGCGCGAAAGAACTGCTGACACGCCGAATTGCAAAAAGCGGGTGCGTTGTCATGGAAACGGTTACCAAAAACGACTTTTGGCGCGTAAGTTTTCTAGTGGACCTGCACGTGTTACTGAGAACGGCTATAAGGGACTTGAAAGTTAAAAGTAAAATTTTAAAATCAATCCTGGCAGCAACAGGTAACCAGTGAAGCTCTTTCAGAACAGGAGTAATGTGGAGGAGTAATACTTCCTTGTACCGGTTAACAGGCGCGCGGCGGAGTTCTGAACATATTGGAGTTTGCTCAATTGATTTTGGTTTAGGCCTGATAATAATAGATTACAATTGTCAAGTTTAGAACAAATAAAGGCATGTATTAAAATTTCACAGTCATGGAAATAAATAAATTTTCTTATTGAAACTAATTGAAACTTATTTTCGCTAAATCGCTTGTATGATTAGGTAATGGATGAGACAAAAATTTTTAAAGAGAATTTTTGAATGAAAAAACCCGCCTTATGTTGGCTATTTTTTTTTCTTTTTTAGTGTTTTATGTGACCTTAATGAATATGGTAGCTGTTCAAAATTTTCCTGGTCACACTTTAAGAAAACATGTTATCAGTGATTATATTTTAGTCACTTTGTTGAATTTTAGTGGGTTAATGGTTTTAATTTTCCATGAAGAGATATAATCAGGGCTAAAAATAATTGCTGAAAAGCTGCTGGAGATGGTGAACAAACTGCCCACATCGATTTGTGCTTGGTCGTACCTAATTTCTTACCAGTTGGTGGATTGAGATGTAAGGTCGCTTTAAAAATTGACAGATCAAAATGACTGACAAGACAAAGATGTGTCCTGTGACCGGCTCATATTTTTAGCTCTAGATATCAAATAGAGCCAAAAGACATGTTGGCTATCCCCACTTCTATAAATACTGAATTCGTTTTTGCATTATTGATTTCATTAATCATTCCAAAAAATTAATGTTTGAGTTCAGTATAAAAAATTCAAAAGCTCAAATTTGTATTTTTGAATATGCAAATGTTGATACAGAGTTATTGCTTGGATCAAAAAAAAATTATATTAAATGGTGGAATGCAGTTTTGAATTGAATGATGAAATTGGTAATGTTAGAGTGAATTCAAAATACCATTCTAGGGGGCAACGTCTTTTGACTGTAAGGTGTCATAGTCAAGAAAGCACAAAAGCATGGAAATACTTGGTTCCCAACTATTATATCATTTGTTTCATGAGGCCCATAATAGTACAATATTTTTTAAAGCCTTTCTCATGGTTATATGTCTTTTATCCCTGTCTACAACAGATATGGGTATATATATTAAATAGAAAAAATACATCCAGCATGAAAAATATGATGCCTTTTGTACACAATCAGACTATTGTACAATTATTGCAAAGTTTTTATTTGCATACTTCTTTGAATTCTGGGGAAATGTCTCCATGTCACAAATACACTAAGGTTTTCCCCCCCTGCAATTTCAGAGATATATCCACAATTTATGGGACCTATCACCCCATGAAGCCCTGTCCCCTGATCACTGTCCAATTTCCAATGAAAAATAAAGTGATTGAAATTGAAAATTCACAACTATGTTTTACATGTCTGTATTTCTATCAGCTGAGTAACAAGGTCTCTAAGCAAAGTAAACATCAAGATCTGGAGCAATCACACTGGAAAAAATCGCATGTTTGATTTCCGTAAAGACAAGTGAGAGCATTTCTAAGAATGGCTCCTACACTGCTGAGCCCTAATGTTAGGTTTTTCTTAAAGTCCAGAAACTTAAAGTAATTTAAATGTCTCCAAACAACCACTCCACACTTGTTCTCACTGATCTCATGGCAGCATTATAAGCTTACATGTCTGGAGTCAAAACCCATTTCTGAAGGGGCATTGCAGGTGTACGCGGATGGGATAGGCTGGGTCACCATATATGCATAGTGTTTGACCAGCTGCGGAGAAGGCATGTCGACTGAGGTCATCCAAAAGGAGGGAGTCTGCCAACATGCAATTACAATTTGCTTTATTGGTAATGGGCAATTCCAGAAAATATATCGACCCCAGGGACGAGCGGCATTTGGAAATTCTGAATGGGAGGGGGGTTTTCAAGCTCGGAATTCTGCCTGCATGGGGGAGTTTTTGAAGCTGCACGCTTGGGCCAACCACCCCCCAAAATGCGTCATTCAAACTTTGACTCAACATGACTTTACATCCTCTGAGGCTATTTTGAACAAATTTGGTAGATAGGATAACATTACGATGACAAATATTTTCCACTACTTTTAAACGTCACTATTATGCTTTGTGACGTCACCAGAGATTGCGCAATCGTTTGATCATTTTTAAGATGTGGAATATGCACTATTTCTGTAATGGCGATGATACACCTTAGCAAGAGATGTTGAAAACCGAAAACCGTTTGTTGATAGCATAAAAAATACCTGAGGTCTAGGATTTCAAAGAATGACCCCCTCCCCTCCCCTCCCCTACTTTTTTTAGATTTATGTTAAACGCCGTGGAAAAATGGTGTTTTGCTGACGTTTCGAGCGTTAGCCCTTCGTCGGAGCAAAGAGAGAAAACAGAGGGAGTGGGGCTGTTTATATAGTAATGTAGAGCCGTTGCTAGGCAACAGATAAACATTCGGAATGACTAAAGGTGATAATTGGTTAAGCATAACAAAGGATGCCATGGGCCATTGAAATCGCAAACTAGTGATAAAAGTAAAGAAAGAGGAAATATGATGAGATGTAGAAAACTAGATATAAGAGAAAAATTCATTAATGCCGTGGGGTGATCGGCAACCGAGTGAAAGAATAAGTCTATTCTCTTTCTGGAAGCGAGAATGATTAGCCCCGTTGTGAAGAGAAACACCGCAAACAGTCATATGATCCTTAGTGTGACCGGGAAGATTGAAGTGTCGGGCCACTGGTTTGTTAAGGTCATTTTTGTTCACATCATTACGGTGCTGGCAAAAGCGCGTAGAAAGCATTTGACCGGTTTGTCCTATATAGATCATGCGGCAAAGGGAGCAAGTAATACAATATATGACGTTGGCGGTGGTACAATCAAAGTGATCCGTGATGTTAAAAGACTCGCCGCTAGGGCCGAGGATCCGGGTGGTGGAAACGACATGATCACACGTTGTGCATTTTCTAGTACACTTGAAAGTGCCGGGCTGTAGACCGCCAGGCGTGAGAACGCCTCTAACAAGAGAATTGCGCAAGTTTCGGTCCCGCTTAAAAGAGAACAGAGGCGGCTTGGGGAAAATGGCGGCTGTTTCCGGGTCACTTTGTAGGATCTTAAAGTTCCTGGATACAAAATGCTTGATTGCTAAGTTAGTAGGATGTAAAGTAAAAGGGAAGGGAATCCTATCCTCTAGAGTGGGTTCTGATGGCTGCAAGGCTGTGGTTCTGTCGATCGAACGGGCGCGGCTAAGGGCGTTAGCGACGACATTGTCAGGGTAACCACGATTTCTGGCGACCACATTGTCAGGGTAACCACGATTTCAAGGGTTTTCGCATTAGTTTTAGTCCTTCTAGCTTTCTAGTTAATAGTGACCACTATTTCAAGGACGTTGAGCGTGCCTGCGTTTCTTTCTCTAGGAATATTATGCGCTCTACTATTCGGGCTATGTCGGCTAAACGCAACGAGCTCGATCGTAACATTTCTTTATGCCGCTCTCAACTCGCCGACGTTTGTCCCGGCGTTTTAGTCAACTCTATTCGCCTTAAAATAACGGATCTCAACGCTAAACTCTTTTCTTTCCTCGCTGAAAGCAAAGCGAAGAAATTCAATCTGCTTGCCGGTCCGCCTGTTGTCCGCAAGCTTGCCACTCAACGGAATGCGGTTGTCACTATACCAGACAACCTACCGCTCACAGACGCCGAGAGATCCGTTCTCGGCAAGGGCCTTAATTTCGTGCCTATATCCAACAAGGCAGACGAATTTACAGCTAGGCAAGATACAGAGCGTTTTATCCGTCGCGTTAAACTCAGAGCTCATTTTCACGATAGGGACTCAGAACCGGTTGAGAAAGACGACTTTGAAGCTCTTAAACCACTCTCATCTCACTGGACTCCCAAGGACGGTCAATTTTCTGCCGTTGATCTTTTTGTTAAAAAATGTCGTCAGGACCTACAACGCGTGCATTTCAACCGCAACCTTAATTTCAGCAACCTTTCTAGTGAAGAGATGTCAGCTCTTAGATCTCTCCGCATGCGTAAAGACGTTGTCATTAAGCCTGCCGACAAAGGCGGCGCGGTGGTCGTTTTGCGCACCGACCTGTACAAACAGGAAGCCGCGCGCCAACTCTCTGACACTACCTTCTATTCTAAACTTAAGAAAGACCTCATGACCACCAACCAGAATACTATTTCTAAAACTATTAAGAAACTTATCTTAGATCATGAGCTGCCAAAGACTGCTACCAATCTTATCGTTACTACACCTAGAACGTCTAATATCTACTTTCTGCCAAAGATCCACAAGGCCAACAATCCGGGGCACCCTATTGTTTCTGCATGTAATTGTCCTACAGAGCTCATTTCGAGCTATTTAGACAAACAGATGGCCCCGTTCGTCAAAGCACTTCCCTCTTATATTAAGGACACCAACCATACTCTCCACATTTTCAACAACTTTTCTTTTCCTGCCGATAGTGCGCATAGGTTTATCTTCACTATGGATGTTAAGTCTTTGTATACAGTCATTCGGCGAGGGTCTAAAGGCCCTTAAACACTTCTTTGACCGTAGGAGTGTCTTAGAACAGTCATTCGGTGAGGGTCTAACGGCCCTTAAACACTTCTTTGACCGTAGGAGTGTCTTAGAACCTAGAACTGCCACTCTACTCAGACTAGCTGAGTTAGTCCTCACTCTTAAGAGCGGATGTCTGTAACGGTCGACTCCAGCTGGAAAAATAGATTTTGACATTACATGTCAGAATGAAGCCTGTTATCAGCTGCTTCTAACGATATACTTTTTATCTCGTTGCGATTAATATTTTCGGAGAAATCCGGCCGAGTTTAGTATCGGGTCGAACATGGGGTTTGGGTAGCCTTCCGACGCCGTTTTTACCGCACCAATAAAATATCAAAAATAAAAACAAATGCAAGGCGCTTTTGGAAAATTTAAGCTGGCAGAACTCAAGAGCACATAATTCTTGTCATTTTAAGCAGCGTTTTATTTCCCAGCGTTGAAAATTGAATATTTTACGAATTTTTAAATAATTACACTTTTTTGGAGCCCCCATCTATAGGGTATCTTTGACTTGCTTTATCGGGTAGATCCATGTACATTTGAGAACTGAAATTTGCTCAGGGTAATAGAGCGATGATAGATGTTCACAAATATCAAATAACTTTTGTGGGCAAGCTACTTTTGTAACCAGAAGGAGGCGGTAAAAATACCTTGACATGGCGACTAAAGCTCACGGCATCACACTGTTGACTTGCGTAGAGGGAAAATCTTGCAAAAATCTCTGCTGAAACAAAAATAAGAGTCTAACAAATATCCTCAGACAATAATCATGGTTTCTCGCTAGAGTTTGAATCTGCAGAGATAAAATAAAATCTCTTGATCGACTCTCGAGTTTCCAAGTTGTTGTTTACATCTCGAAACACTAGAACCATGTGTTAACTTGACCTCGCCAAACAACACGAAAATCCACTTTTCGCCTGCAAACGAGCTCTATTTTTCCGTAAAGTAAAGAGAAACACCTTCGGAATATTCAAAAACATACCTTGCAAGCCATATTAACAATATTTAGGGCCATTTTAATGGAGAACACGAGAATCTCTCCGAGCCCGTCAGTTTGGTAAGCATTGCGTGACGCTGGTCACGTGAAAAACATACCCCAAGTGAGCACAGGTAGCCCGACGGCGTCAATAACATCGTACGCGATATACTATTTTGTTTATTATTAATTCTTTATCTACTACCGCTACTAATAAATCATAAATTCCCTCTTGGGCAATGAGCGCTTCGCATATTGATTTTACCCGAAAAGTGAACCTTGCGCCGGAACTTGACAGAGTCGCGCCGACCAGATCACGCACGAAGTCCAAGATCCATCTTGTGAAGGAGTTTGTTCCTGACCAGTTCAGAGCGTGCTAGCTTGTTTGGGACCTAGTTACGCCAAACTCTTCGTTGGTTACATCGAGGACCATATTTTTCAGCAGTACGATGGCCCCACGCCTCATTTCTACCGACGCTACATTGACGATTGCATTGGCGCTACATCGTGCCCTAAGCCTGACCTCGAGCGCTTCATTTCTTTTGTCAACAACTTTCACCCAGCGCTCGATGTCACATGGGAAATTTCGGAGACCTCTCTCACATTCTTAGATATCAATCTTACTATTAACGGAGATCGCTTAGCTACTTCCGTTCACTACAAACCTACTGATTCTCATGGTTACCTGATGTTCTCTTCATCGCACCCCGCGCATGTCAAGACAGCTATCCCGTTCTCTCAGTTTCTCCGACTCCGTCGCTTGTGCAGCGAGTAGGCCGATTTTATGGCTAAATCGGACGAAATGAGCGAGTTTTTCAGAAATCGTGGTTACCCTGACAATGTCGCTAACGCCCTTAGCCGCGCCCGTTCGATCGACAGAACCACAGCCTTGCAGCCATCAGAACCCACTCTAGAGGATAGGATTCCTTTCCCCCTTACTTTACATCCTACTAACTTAGCAATCAAGCATTTTGTATCCAGGAACTTTAAGATCCTACAAAGTGACCCGGAAACAGCCGCCATTTTCCCCAAGCCGCCTCTGTTCTCTTTTAAGCTGGACCGAAACTTACGCAATTCTCTTGTTAGAGGCGTTCTCACGCCTGGCGGTCTACAGCCCGGCACTTTCAAGTGTACTAGAAAATGCACAACGTGTGATCATGTCGTTTCCACCACCCGGATCCTCGGCCCTAGCGGCGAGTCTTTTAACATCACGGATCACTTTGATTGTACCACCGCCAACGTCATATATTGTATTACTTGCTCCCTTTGCCGCATGATCTATATAGGACAAACCGGTCAAATGCTTTCTACGCGCTTTTGCCAGCACCGTAATGATGTGAACAAAAATGACCTTAACAAACCAGTGGCCCGACACTTCAATCTTCCCGGTCACACTAAGGATCATATGACTGTTTGCGGTGTTGCTCTTCACAACGAAGCTAATCATTCTCGCTTCCAGAAAGAGAATAGACTTATTCTTTCACTCGGTTGCCGATCACCCCACGGCATTAATGAATTTTTCTCTTATATCTAGTTTTCTACATCTCATCATATTTCCTCTTTCTTTACTTTTGTCACTAGTTTGCGATTTCAATGGCCCATGACATCCTTTGTTATTCTTAACCAATTATCACCTTTAGTCATTTCGAATGTTTAGCTGTTGCCTAGCAACGGCTCTACATTACTATATAAACAGCCCCACTCCCTCTGTTTTCTCTCTTTGCTCCGACGAAGGGCTAACGCTCGAAACGTCAGCAAACGCCATTTTTCCACGGCGTTTAACATAAATCTCAACCTTGGTTGTTGTTGTTCATGTTCACGCAGACCACCTAGTTTCCCGTAAAACTAGTCATACCATTTTGTTACAGTAGCAAATGTATGGGAAAACAAACTCACTGGTATTTTTTTTTTAGTTTTTAGTCAATTGAACCGATTTCTATTGTTAAGTGTCAAGCAAAATGGTATCTAAAATCGTATGATTTTGAAAAAGCCCTGGCCTTTTGTTTTTGCTAAGGGGGGCAAACAGCTTTTTCTCCACATGTTGACAGTAAAAGCGGAATGCTTAAAAATTGATTTACACTCGGAGGCGGAAGTGAAAATTGGGAGGTACTTCGAACGCCTGACCTGGTGGCATAACCACCAGATTTACGTTGTAAATAACTCTTGTTTATCTACAACGTTTTAGAGTTTGCGTTGCATACAAATCCAGTCTTTTCCTAGAATAGATTGGCTAGAATGTGACAGATCATGTTCTGAAAACAGAGCAGACGTAGGTAATATCTCAAATATTAACCAAAATCCAAAAATTGAGCAGACACAACGGCATACAAAACTTACCAACAGGACTAAATATATTCGCAATCATTCCATCAGGGGTTACTACAGATTGAAACTTGATGGCATGGACGCGTTTGTTACCACTATACAGCAATCTCTGGTTCACTGTGCCTGGGCTACAGATAGGACGAACTGTACCACGAAACCAAAACAACAATCGAGTGGAGCTCCTTCCGTGTGGATAACTTCGGCGTATCGCTCAAGATTTGGCGGGCTCAATAACTGGTGGTTCCATTGAATGATACGATGGCTATTTGTTACCACACTTAACACGGGAACAGGTTTGGCAAACAGGTGATCATATCGCCGTAACGACATGGATAACAGAGCCGCTTCAAAAGCATACAAGAACATGTATCTTGGCCAGGAGAATCAAACTCCCCCTTCCCCAAAACCCATACTATCACAACAAATGGAATGTACATCTAACTTTTCTCTGAAGCTTGATGAAATGGGTTTATCAAAATCAGTGCGCGCAAAGAAAGAGAAATTTATGTGAGAGAAACTGCTCGAAGCTCGATACTTTTCATGTAGCGGCAGAAGGCCAGTTGGCGGTTGGAAATCGTACACGCGAGTTCGCAGAATTATGACAGTCGCAGTAACTCCTTGTCCGATAAGCCCCCCAAAAAATTCTAGCAAGCCCTTGCGCTGTAAAAAATATTCATGCGACAAAAACTCTCCGAAAAAATTGCGAACAAGAGAAGAAAGTCCCCCCCCCCCCAATAACTTTTCTAATGGTCCGTTCCTTATCTGAGCTGTATAAATCATACAGCAAGAGAAATTCGGCGTCAGCAATAAAATCCATGCTGTAAGAATGCACTAGCATGTCTCTTATTTCTTTAAAAGAAACCATAGTCGAAGAAAAAGCGAGCAAAAATGCTTCTCGTTGATTGTTTACATTATGTAGACTCCTTCGCGGGACGTTGCCGTATTATGCAAATCTTAACCATTTGAGTTTGGCGGGAGTCCGCCGTAGTAGTCCCAGGTCTCCTGGGATGCAGCAGCCGTAGTAGACCTTTGCCGTACCGAATCTTAAAGTCGCTAATGCCAAAGGCGGAGGCAGAACGGTCAAGCAAGGTAATCATCATGAGTGACCAGTATATAACCTCTAGTGCCTATTGGCCTATTGCACTTCCCAATATTTGCGCTTTTTGCCTTCGCAGGGCAAAAGATATGCATATTTGTATTCTTAAGTGGTTATTTTTATTAAAACCGGCTTTGTGCTGTGTGCGGGCACATTTAAATTCCACATTGTTGTCCCAATCTTGCCTGCGAACGGAGCTTGCTGCTGCATTCACACTGTCTGATTTATAAAGTTTATTGGAAGATGGAGGCATAGAGACCAACATAAAGAAACCTCTGCTAGCTAACAGAAAATTTAACTCATAGCATGGCACGCTTTGTGTCTTTTGGCTGTAAGGACAATGGGTTAACTTGCGACTTCTATATTGACAGATTCAAGATCGAAGTAATCTTATCAAACAAATTCGGGACCTGAACCAACTCAAAAAAAAAGGAGTACGAGGAGCACAAGAAAGTTGTTCTTGATAAGATGAGAAACCTAAAATGAAGTTAGGTTCAAATTCTCACTTCAGAGATTCCAGAGTCGCGTGAAATGAAGTGCGTGAGATATAATCAAATACTTTATTGAAGATCTCTTCAGACATTTGTTAAATCTGGAGTACGAAATTTCCTAAAGGTGGCAAATAAAATAGATCCTCATGCTACAGAATTCAAAGACTACAACATTGTCAAAAAGGGGGAATTTATCAAGAGTTTGATGATGTTTATTTACAAGTTATCGTATCAGATAAAGAGCGAGCGAGTCTGCGACACTGAATGCCAGTGCCGAGAATTTGACCCCTATGAGGAAAAAACTATTTAAGTCCTGCTTAAAGGTCAAGAAAGACTTGAAGTTTAATTACATCTCCACCTCGAATGGCCGCATTTATATGAAAAAAGATAAAGCTACTCCTTCTGTGCTTATCAACAACTTGAATGATCTTGCTAAGCTCAAGGCAACATTTGAGAGTCAACAAGTTGGAAATGATGGGGAGTGAGATGGATGATGCAATTCAAGCACTGGGTCACTGGATACATGTAATCAAGGAGATAAGTGACTCTAATAATTATTATGCTGATATTAATTTACACATAATTTCTTTAGTTTATTATCACTGTACCCATGGCCATACCTAAATGTAATAGTTGTTCCAAGCCTGTCAAAGACAACTGCCGGGCTATAGAATGTGACGTCTGTCTCAAGTGGTTCCATTTAAAGTGCACCACTTTTTCCATCAAGGAATATAATTATATTTCCAGAACAAACGATCTATGGATTTGCTTGGATTGTCGCTCGGACATATTCCCTTTCATTTTATAGAGAATAGTGACCTAATTGAGTTATCTTTTAATTCAAATATGGTATGTCTCTGCTCTAGTAAAATTGCAAAACATAGGCTAGACTCTTTGCCTCGTTTTGATATAATGCCGTCAATTGACAAAAATCCTAACCTGGCTAGCATAGATGTAGACCTACAAATGCCTATTACTAACAATTTTGATTATTATTCTACCCATGATTTTCACTCAAGCAGTGAAATTCTGTCATCTAATACTAGTAAATCATTCTCTACCTTTCACCATAATATAAGAAGTCTTGAAACAAATTTTGATGCTCTTTACCAGCTTCTGGTTGACTTACATATATCTTTTTCAGTCATTGGTCTCTCGGAAACTAGAATAAGATATGATAAGGACCAAATTTTAAACACTAGTCTCCCTGGCTACCAATTTTTGTCACAACCAACATTATCAGAAGCTGGAGGGGTAGGCTTGTTTATTCAAGATCAAGTGCAGTACATCCAAAGGAGTGAATTTTGTTGCTCCGAGGTGGAGTTTGAGTCATTATTTATCGAAATTGAAGTTCCGCACCAGCATAATATTATCTGTGGTGTAGTGTACAGGCACCCTAATGCCAAGTTAGATAAACCGTTAGACTTTCTCTATAAAACTGTTGAAAAAATCAATACTGAAAACAAATACTGTTTCATTATGGGCGACTTCAATATCGACCTGCTCCGTTATGACTCCCACTCTGTCACTGAAGATTTTGTAAACACCCTAGGAACATACTCATTCCATCCTCAAATCTTGAAGCCTACTAGAATCACTCATCATTCTGCCACTCTAATTGACAACATTTTTTTCAATTCCCTAGAGCATCATACTATAAGCGGTAATATATTAAGTGGTATTACAGATCATTTGCCAAATTTCCTCATTTTTAATAAATTTTCTGCCCTTCCAAAAAGTTTTAAAATATTTAAGCGGGATTATTCAACCCTAGATAAAGATGCGCTTGTAGCTGAACTCAGAGGTATTGATTAGAGTGAAGTTTTCCAACTGAAACTGGAGTAAGGGATGTCAATATATTCTTTCATTCTTTCTATTCTCATATTTCTGAGGTAATAGACAAACATGTACCTCTTCGTAAGCTTACTAGAAAAGAAATTAAGTCATTATCTAAGCCATGGGTGACTACTGGTATTAAACATTCAATCAAGATTAAGGAGAAATATTATTATAAATATCTCAATTCTGGGAATGTCTATTATCTCACCAAGTATAGATATTATCGTAATAAAATAGGTCATCTTGTTAAATGTAGTAAACAGGCCTACTACCATAGATATTTTGAGACCAATAGCACTAATATTAGAAATATTTGGTCAGGGATAAAGCAACTGATTACCCTTAAACCAAAAGGAGTAAATCTTGTATCAAAAATTTCTCATAACAATCAAACTGTCACAGATTCTCAAGATATTGCAACTGTTTTTAACAAGTATTTTTCTAATATTGGAGATAAGTTAGCCTGTGAAATACCAAAAGTGGATATTGATCCACAATCTTACTTGGGGCCCCCACAGTTAAATAGTTTTTGCTTGTTCACTGTTACAACTACTGAAATAGAGGAGGAAATATCTAGTCTCAATTCTTCTAAGGCAGTAGGACCCTACAGTATTCCTGTGTATTTAAAACTGTTAAAGAACTTTTTGTCAATTCCATTAGAAATTATTTATAATTTGTCCTTCAGTAGTGGCTGTGTGCCAGACCACTTCAAAATAGCAAATGTTATTCCAGTCTACAAGAAAGACTCAGTTACATGTGTAAATAATTATAGACCTATCTCACTTCTTTCTATTTTCAATAAAATATTGGAAAAATTGATGTATAAAAGATTAAGCACTTTTATCGACAAACATGATATTATTTATGATCGGCAATTTGGCTTCCGTGAGAAACATTCTACTACACATGCAACTCTGTTGATTGCAGACAGAATCCAAAAAGCAATAGAAGGTGGCCTATACTCATGTGGGATATTCCTGGATTTTTCCAAAGCATTTGACACGGTCAACCATACTATTCTAATTTCAAAGTTGAGTCGCTACGGCATACGTGGCATTGCAAAGGAATGGTTTATTTCCTATTTACAAAATAGAAAACAACATGTTTCAATAGGAACTTCTAAATCAGACGACTTTAATGTCACCCATGGTGTCCCACAAGGATCAGTGTTAGGCCCCCTTCTATTTCTCCTATATATCAACGACTTCAACAAATGTTGCTCTTTTTTTGACTTTCATATTTTTGCAGATGATACTAATCTGTTTTATACCAACAGTAGTCTGATTCAACTAGAACATCTCATTAATGGTAACTTAAGACATATCTCGAACTGGCTTTGTGCAAATAAGCTTTCCCTGAATGCTGATAAGACAAATTATATTATTTTTCACCCACGGCAAAAAATTATTAATCATTCAATCAGACTACATATTGATGGCAAACAGTTGAAGCAAGTAAAGTGCATCAGATATCTTGGGGCATTTATTGATTCTCATCTCACGTGGAAAAATCATGTTCAACATATTGCCAAGAAAATCAAACGCAGTGTTGGTATGTTATCTAAGGTTCGGCATTTTGTACCCCTCTCAATACTTAGGCAGTTGTATTATACTTTAATTTATCCATACCTTATTTATGCTGTGACAACTTGGGGAAATACGTACTTAACTACACTTAAACCTCTAATATATAGATTTAGCCACTGGCTAAAAGCGGAGCTCCCGGTTGTGTACATGGTTTGTCACTATAATAATCTTTTCAGAAAAAATGTCTCTAAATATGTGCAGTATACAGAGATGCAGATGAAAATAAGCACGAAAGAAAGGTAAAAAAAAGGTACTAACCCCTCACAATTGAATAATTCTAACAAGGTGCAACAGTGTAATCAAGAGAAAAGTTTTTCTTTGTCATGAGCTGTTTTAATATTTCAACATATACCTACCATACATGTACCATATTATTACGTGTTCATTGTATTTTTATTAAAATGTCTCACCCCAGAAAATACCCAACATGAATAAGCAGAGAAATTCAGAATACTGTAGTTGTTTGTCATTTTGGTAATTTGACTGAATTTCTGTGTAACATTTATTGCAAATTCCAATTGTAACGGAAGGAACATTTTTTTTGAGTGGTTGGGAGTGGGGGTACGGAGGCACAAGGGTAAGGCCATACCTATATGAAAGCTTTTCAGGGGAGGGCACACCATTCTCTTGCTTGTTACTTTCCATTTAATTAATTGTCCATTTAATACCTCCTAGTTCATAACTTAAACTACTATTTTATATATACACTTTTTTCATGATGCATAGTCTTCTCAGAAGCCTTGGAGCAAAACGTATAACAAGGTGAGGGGAGGTTTGCACCTTTCCTAGACCCCTGCAGATGGGGGGGGGGGGGAAGATGTTTTCCCTAAAAATACAAGGGAGGGCCAACACTTTATTGAAAACAGTGCTGAAATTCACCAGTCCTCTCCCAGTCCTCTCCCCCACCCCTCTCCCCCACCCCCTTGAAATAAATAAAACTACCTTCCATGTGTGCAAAACCCACCATGGGAGATGAGTATTTGATAATCTGGCATTGTGTGGACCTTCCAGAAAATATCCATCCCCCTCCCATGGAATGGTGTTGAAAAGTACCCCCCCCCCCCCCCCCCCACACACACCAAAAAATAAAAAATAAAATAAATAAAGAAATCATAAAAAAATAAAATACAGTATTTGTATGGAAAAAGTCAGGATAGTTGACCCCCCAATTACTCTGGCGTTTCCAATCCCTTCCGTGGAGGGGGGGGGGGATATTTTCTGGAAACCACACACAGTCAGTACTATCTATGTCTATGTACCATGCATTACACATTACAATGAGATTATGGATTATGAAGATGGAGATTCATATGAGGTATCTTCCATCAGTTCATGGAAATCTAGAGCAATTAATCAAAACAAAATCAATTCCCATGGGTATCACTTATAGGGGTGCTACATGATTTTGTATCACACCAACTCAATGAAAGTTATACCATTTTTGGTCCCAGGGTGAAGTTTCCGTGTTTTCGAACCAAGTTGAAGTCGTATTTGGGTGAATTCAATGGTAGTTCGTTTTGCCTCAGTGATTCTAGTCTTGCTCTGTTTCTTGCTGAAACTTCACCTGGGGACACTCACTAGGATTCTCAGTTCTATCAATCAAAAACGTCAGTCCCAAAGGCGGGGCTTTGGGGACCTCCTATCATTGGATGCCGCGTTTGGCGCCTTCTCATTGGCAGCAGGTTTAGTTCCCGAATGATCACATTGTATTATTCAAGGGGAGATGATTGGCACGATCTTGTTCCTGAACTAATCCTGCTGCCAATGAGAAGGGGCTTAATTCATCATCCAATGATAGGAGGCCCTGAAGGTCCGCCTTTGATTGATAGAACTGAGAATCCTAGTCAATGTCCCCAGGGTGAAGTTTCAGCAAGAAACAGAGCATCCTATGAGGTCAACCTGCAGCAAGTATAAACAAACTACCATTGAAAATATAACCCAAATACAACTTCAAACTTGGTTCGAAAACACGGAAATCTTCACTCTGGGACAAGGGTATGAAAAGCTATGTCTAAACCAACCTATGTGTGCACTGTGCAATTACAACTAAGGGACTGGTCATAAACTAGAGGGGGAAAGGGCTGGTGCATTTCTGTTTTGGTCTACATGTACATGTTTTTTTTGGAAACCCTCCCCTGACAAGATGCAGGAAAAATGTTGGCCCTCCCAAATGTGGTGACATAATTAATGGTGACCCTCCCCCATCATTCACTGGATCTAGATATTGCTAAAAAGACATTTTTATTACTTTCTAAAATCCATTTTCATGTAATAATAGCAGATTCGATTATGTCTTTTGTTTAGGGAAAAAGAATCCGAAAGTTACTTCATCTGTACGTATGTTTTACATAAAATACTCACAAATATCCTAAACTTCAACAGACTATTAATTCTCAATTAATAATAACTACACACAAGAGAATTTAAAAATTCTGACCAATATATTTTGGATAGATAAAGTAGGGTAGAGTGATACTATTAGAGTATCTTGTACAGTTGAAATATTGGTGGAGTCAGAATTTTATAATTTCTCTTATGTGTGTATTTATGTTTAACATACATCTGTACATTATGTTGCTAAAATCTTGCCAAGTTCAGTGTAGTTCAGCCATAGCATTAGTCTCCAAACACTAAAAAAAACTAGTGGGGGGGGGGGGAGACAACATATAAACAACTTAAGTCAGCTTTTAGGGAAAGTTTAAAATCTCTTGCGCACGATGCGCGGTGGAAATTTAGAGCCCAGCATGTAGAATTAACCCATGTGTGGGGGAATTTACTGGGGAAAAACTGTGGGGGCACAGGCCTCCCTGACGCTATAATCACTATGGCCCTGTGACAACATTTGCGTAAAAATAATGACCCTCCCTTTATCATTTGCACCATGCGAGACTGTGATCATATTATCATAAGGTTTTATGTATTCACTCTAAATAGTAGACAGTGCCAATTCAATAACTTCTGCTGTGCACAAGAAACCCTTAAGCCTAGTTTCCATAAAGTCTTATCTGTCGTATCTGACGTCTCATCAGTCAACCGTGAAACAACAACAACAACAATACTTTAATGCCCTCTGTAGTAACAGGATACAGTTCAAGAAAAGTTATGAATTAAAGTATTAACTTAATTAGAGGATCACAGTTACCTAAAAATAGCAGAGTTAATCAAGTTAGGTAACAGTGGTCAAGCAGATAATAGTCATTTACAATTCATAGGAGTTATAGTTAAGGTAGAGACAAACAAAGGAGAATAATTAACTAACAATAAAGAAAATAAATAAATAAATAAACAATAACAACAACAGCAACAGAGTAGTACACTATGAAATAAGAGGATATGAAATAGAGAATTCCAATTTTCAATTGTTTCATGGTCGACTGATGAGACAGATACGACAGATAAGACTATATGGAAACTAGGCTAAAGTAAACAACTTCAGTACCATAAGTCATTGTCCTGTTGCCGAAGATCCAAGGCAGCAAAGAGAACACGGCTCCATCACCATCTTCTCAAGTAAAGTAGTTTTGATTGCCAGCCAAATGTACAGCAGCAGGGATCAGCAGCGAGCAGTGGTTTTCTTGTGTGCCGCTCGATACAATACAGTACGTTTTTCGGCTTTCTTATTTATCTGTGAATCAGAATAATGATAATATGTTAGTCTTGACAGGCGTTTGTTTAACTCACTTTTCTTTAGCTACCTCGTGGTTCTTGTTTTGATTTCAAGAAATGCCACTGAGCGTGCAGAAACCTAATGTTTTTCTCAACACACACGGCTCAAGCAATAGTTAGCCTTATTAGAAAGTTAAAGGAATTCTGGAGATTTTCGGGGTCGCATATTAACTCAAATGCATATTTTATTTTGAAGCCAAAACAAGTTCGCGTTTCAATGTCACGCCGCCGGCTTTGTTCTAGCCGCCCTTCTAGTTAGGATTCAAAAGTTAAATGCTTGAACTTTTAGTTCCTACCTTCATCCCGAGTAGTTTTTTCTCCCGTGTATAGAAACAACCTCGGAACTGTGAATGTCCTGCCATCTCCCACTAAACACTGCTTTATCCAGGAATTTTGAACCACGAATTGCTCGACGGCCATTAAAGACGCGACTTTGTGTTGCTAATTATTTCTACAAATAAAACCGTCCCTTCATAGCTTCTGCCGTAGTGGAAATGAGGGCTTCTCCCAGTTAATTTCACTCTTCAAAAAGTCACTGCCCAGTTATTTAAACGCCTATCGGCTTTGTGAAAGAAATGGAGAGACCAGATGAAGAATGACTTCGCAAGGAAATGCACAGCCATATTGCATTCTACTCGGAGCTAAAATCTTGGTTGGACTTCTAGATGATAGGAAGACACTCTTCTGATTTCTTCAGATACGGCTCAGACATTGTCTTGTACTCCCTGGCTTTTTGTAAACAAATTTCCATTTGCGTAGCACAGTTCTGAAGTCGCGTACAGTCGATTTTCAGTTGTTTTAGAGTCTTCTCTTCACGAGATATTAATTTTTCAAGCATAGATGACGTCATCGATGACGTCATATCACGTGACCACTTCATTTCGATCATATGGTGGCCTAGACTACACTACCCAAGTTTGGTTCTTTTAGAGTTTTCCCCTCACGAGATATTATTTTTTCAAGCATAGATGACGTCATCGATGACGTCACATCACGTGACCACTTCATTTTGCTCATCTGGTGACCTAGACCACACTTCCCAAGTTTGGTTGTTCTAGAGTCTTCTCTTGACGAGATATTCATTTTTCAAGCATAGATGACGTCATCGGTGACGTCACATCACGTGACCACTTCATTTCGCTCATCTGGTGACCAAGACCACACTGCCCAAGTTTGGTTGTTTTAGAGTCTTCTCTTCACGATATATTCATTTTTCAAGCATAGATGACGTCATCGATGACGTCATATCACGTGACCACTTCATTTCGATCATATGGTGGCCTAGACCACACTACCCAAGTTTGGTTCTTTTAGAGTTTTCCCTTCACGAGATATTATTTTTTCAAGCATAGATGACGTCATCGATGACGTCACATCACGTGACCACTTCATTTTGCTCATCTGGTGACCTAGACCACACTACCCAAGTTTGGTTGTTCTAGAGTCTTCTCTTGACGAGATATTCATTTTTCAAGCATAGATGACGTCATCGATGACGTCACATCACGTGACCACTTCATTTCGCTCATCTGGTGACCAAGACCACACTACCCAAGTTTGGTTGTTTCAGAGTCTTCTCTTCACGAGATATTCATTTTTCAAGCATAGATGACGTCATCTATGACGTCACATCACGTGACCACTTCATTTCGCTCATCTGGTGACCTAGACCACACTACCCAAGTTTGGTTGTTTTAGAGTCTTCTCTTCACGAGATATTCATTTTTTAAGCATAGATGACGTCATCGATGACGTCACATCACGTGACCGTGCTACAGCACCCCCCTTGTGGCATAGACAAAATATCCCAAGTATGGCTGTCTTAGGATGTTCCCTTGAGGAGATATAATTTTTTCTTTGCATACCACAGGGTTCCCATGTGTACACGGACGACGGACGGACGGACGGACGGACGGCGGACACTATAGGTTTAATACCAGAAAAATAAAGAAAAAATCATATCTCCCGAAGGGAAGCTTCTCTAGAAGCCAAACTTGGACAAACTTTCAAAGACCATCAGAGGAACTATACACCAAAGTCACGTTCCCTCACGCCATCAATGACGTCATCAAAATGATCCAAAATGCCCGTGACGTTCAAAAATCAACTCGATGGTATACGTTTTTCCCTTAGGTATGGTGCTCCGCTTGCGCGGGCCTTCGGCCCGCGCTGGAGCTCCGCTAATAATTCTTCAAAAGAAAGCAGTCAGAATAATTACTTATTCTGAATACCGTGCTCACTCAAGTCCTTTGTTTTTTCGTCTGGAAATACTTAAATTCACTGACTTGATATTTATGAATAACGCTTTATTTATGCATGATTTTCATTCAAACATTTTACCACCTATATTTCAGGACTTCTTTATACCAGTGAATAAAGTTCACAAATATAATACTAGACTAGCTTCGAAAGATTCCTATTACATTTCCAAAGTAAGAACGAACTATGGTAAATTCAACATTCGTTTTGTAGGCGCCAATTTATGGAACTCAATTCAGGAAGATTTTAAAAAACATAGAAGGAATTATTTTAAGAAACTTTTACTAAACCATATTTTAAATACATACTTAGATATCTGATGCGCTTTTCTCTTCTCTAGCCCCTTGTATCTTCGTGTGCGTATGTTATTTTAGTGTGTTGTATAATGTTAGTGGTATAGATTATTTATTTTTTAGCTCTGTCCTCATAGTACTCTTTACTTAATCCTGACATGATCTGTCTGACTTTTAGCTACTTAACTCGACTAGCCTTTGCTATTTTTAAGTAGCTTTGTTCTCCCCGCTATAACTATTTCCAATACTATGTAATTAATTTATCTTAGAGGACAAATAAAGTATTTTGTTGTTGTTGTTGTTGTGCCCAGTGGCGCTAGTTTACCAAAAATATTGCTATTTTATTCTTCTTACCGATTTACACCTTTATATACCGAGAATGAGGGCTATAATCGATTTATAAACCTCGGCCCACCGAGCCCGAAGGGCCGAGGTTTATAAATCGATTATAGCCGGAATTCGAGGTATATGAATTTCTTATTACACATTTGACGACGTTTTCTAAAAAAATGGCTATGTAAGATCTTGAAATTTGAGAAAAATTTTGAAGTAATTGTTTGACCTTGCTCCAAGTCTAATAAAGCCAATGTCTAATTTTAATTTTGTCGTCAATCTCTGACCCCGAGAGAGATTCGAACCTACGACCTCCGGAATTGTACGTCTCTGATGCTCTACCAGCTGAGCTATCAGGTCAGACTGGAAGCAGGTCGGGGCTTTATATTGTGAGAAGAATGGGTTTTGTCTTTTGAATAGAACAAACACTTTTTTCTCTTTTCTAAAGACCACTCTACTGGGATTTCTTGTTTACGAGACTTGCCTTTTTTCCTGCAAACCATTTCAAACATTTCAAATCTCTTTTGTCCTCAGAAGCTAGTGGGTCTTTTTTCCCTCTTCGGTATTTTGCTTATAATCCCTTCATTAGCATTACTTCATTAATTACTTATCCGAACCAAATCAGTTTGGTGTGCAACAAACCCACATGGACACAAAACTGTCTCTCTAATTCTGAAAAAGCTGCGCCTGGAAATAAGGCATAGGCCGCGAGAGGACTTGAAAAAGACATACCCGATTAGTTTGTCATGGAGAGGACGGGGCGTAGAGAGCCAAGGTATGTAATGCTAACTGGGACGGAATTTTAAAATCTTTATGTATTAGAACGGAAAAGTTTACAAAGATTCAAGGTCGTTTATGCTTTGGATGACATTCTAGACATTTGATAATTTTACTTAATAAAATATCGTCACATGAAGTATTATTGCTCGATACTAACCCAGACAAATTCCTCTTTCTGATTTTGTAAATTGAAATTATTTATGTGTTTATTTCAGATCACTTCGTCGTAACTAATACAAGTGCAGGGAATGTGGGCTCGAATGCAGACAGGCGACGGTCACGGCTCAGAGCAAGTAGTTATCAATAACTGTACTTTTAATTCTAACTAAGAAAATCAGGATTTGATTTTGATAAATGAAATACTTTAATTTTGTACCTATTAGCAGGGGATAGTTGTTGTTGAAGGGGCACTGTGACGATGATTTTACACGATTTTAGGGTTAATTTGGGTAGGTTAAACGCAGTCAGATTCACAAGAAATGAACAAATTAGTCGCCTAGGTTTTTTAAATAACCTTTTGGTTACAAGATGAATACAAATTTGGAGTGTTTTTGTGTGCTATCGCCAGAAAAGGCTATTAAAGTTTTCGTAAGAACGCCTATATAACGAGGTTTCAGTTTCGAGTTGTTTATGCATGTTTATGTAGATCACTGGTCTTAATATCTTATAAAATTTTGTTGAAACAACCGTGACAGTGCCCCAGGACTTGAATATTTATCGGTGCAAGGCGGGGTTGGTGAATTGAATTTAGTGGTTAATTAAAATGCAAGGTTTATAACTAGAGATGAGGCGAGTTATATCTATTTATAAACTTTGCATTTATAATTAGTCATTGAATTCAATTCATCAGCCCCACATTTCCCTGATGAATATCAAATCCCTCCCCGACTTTAAGTTTGTAAGGAAGTTTATAATAGAAATAAAGACCTATGAATAACAAAGAAAACCGTGTCAAGTGTGCAATAATTACTACTTACTAACCGATGGTGAGGTCATTACGGGACGGCGAGGTTGACGCACCAAAGCTTGGTTTGATATTTCCCGTAATGACCGAACGACAGAGGTTAGTAAGTTGTTTACTATATGGAATTCTTTTCTCGTTTAAGAGGGAGTCCGTATATATAATTCATCCGATAACGAGTTCACATCCGGTTTGGCGCGTTTTGCATTGTTTGTAGTCGAGATTATTATTGGATGCGATTTTACATCGCCTCGAATTCCACTCCTCAACTCCACTGAAATGGCCAAATGATTGGTTTTATTTCCAAATTATCGTCAACATTTCCAAGGAATTAACTGGAACAAGTTACAAATCCCAATGATTCTGTAGGTCTATTAATTTTCGAGTAGATCACCAAGTATTAAAAGTCAAAACTGAAACTGAAATTGGCGTGGAACTGAAGTAAAAGTCTGTAAAAATGTCAGTTTTTTCTAGTCCTCGTCGACACTTTCGATAAAAATCCTCCGCTTTTTCTGTGGAGCTTGTGGAGCCTGAACAATCTCAACAGGGCCTGCTGGAATTGACAGCCGGTAATGTTGGCGCTTGGTTGAGAGTGGTCGAACTTTGCTGTATGGACATCAGCTGGTTCCCTTGTTGGCTCGAAGATGTCGCTGTTGACGATGTTTTTTGCGACTGATTGGTCATAGTTATCGGCAGATTGTAAGGCCAAGGAATGCGATTGATTCGGGGCTTGCGATCGGCTGAGAATGTCTGACATTTGGCGCTGGTGTTGCTCACTTGCTGAATTGTATGACTGTAAACTCTGAAGATTTTTGTGGCCGCTTAATTGGGCTCTGGCGTGTTAGCATCCAAAAGCCTGCCGGTGCTGGTCTTCCTTACGGAGTGATTGCTCACTTTTCCGCCTCTACTCTGGTTCAGCCCTGAGCTTGCTGTCGCATTCTTCAAGAATTTACCGATCTCGTTGTGGCCGAGAAGGGATCTCTTGTACCACAAATACGGCATCAAATTGCGATTCTTTCGCACCGCAAGGAAGAACGAGGAGTCTTCAGTATTCATTTCTAATGGCCTATGGCTTCTAAAGAGCTTGTAAACATTTACTGGGCATCTGTCAGTGCCTGTGGCAAATATCTTCGGCTGGAACGCTAGTCGATAACCATTTTCTTTGCTTGTCCGGGTTTTAGTGCCGCGCTCACTGAGCCAAATCAAGTACTCTCGGCCGTTCTCGTCTTGTTGCAAGCTAACATCACCCCAGCAAAGCTTGCGGCTTTCGTCCCTGGCTCGATGTGTCAAACTCGCCGCTGTTGAACAACTTCTCCTCGTCTTTATCTGAAAGCGCTCGTGTCGCGTTTGGCCGGTTTCCTTTCCTGTGATAACAACAAATTGCTTGCGCTTTGCAGCAAGGACATTGCGGGAGGTTTCAAAAACCTTGTCCTTTAGGATGTTATGTTTGTAGTCATGGTCTGCTAGGTAGCGGTGGATACCGGTTCGTACTCCTCGCCTTTGAAGAATTTGGACAGGAGGTGGTCGAGCTCTTCTGCTGGTAAGTTCTCAGTGTCTACATCTTTGTTAATTAACTGTAGATACCGGTTGAAGGTTTTTATGTCACTGGACGTTTTTCTGATAGTGTTTGCGCTTTTTTGTCCCTTGATAAAACTGTTTATCTCTTCCTGGCTGCTGCCATTGTTGTTGTTGTCAAATAAGTTGTCTTCGTTGACTTGGATTGACTCGGTTGTAGTTATTGTTGTTTGGTCAATTTGTTCTGGATAATAACATCCGTCATCATAATAGTCGTCGCTCATCTTCTGTTTGTAACTGTTTCAGAGAAAGCATTGAACAAAATTTCGCAAATTTAAATGTTTGAAAGATGTTTTTGTTTGGTTTTTGCCGTAGGTCAATACGAGATTTCTGAGAGGTCATGCCGGAATTTACTGACCTCGTAACAGCCAATCAGAGCGCGCGTACTATCGTTGCCATATAATAATTTTGTTTATTCCCCTTGGCCTTAGACTGCGAAAGCCGGCACCACTTGGCGCTCGTCGAAAGAGACTCTCTTTCGACGAGCGCTAAGTGGCGTCGGCTTTCGCAGGCTACCTTGGCCTCGTATCCAAGTTAAAATGTTAAAACATCGAAATTGTCCATTTTCGAATTATCTGCTCTACCGTTGATATTTAGTGTGAGCATTAATTGCGAGCACCATCGAGTCCGAAACGTTTCCTCAAGTTTGTCATTGTCTCAATTCAAGCTTCATCGGTTTCTCGTCTGTATTCGCAACATTTTCGACTTAAAACTGAGGCTCACGCCGTTGAAGCCTGTTCAGTGTAGAACAGAGAATTCGAAACTGAACTATTGTTCTATAATACCACCCTGATTCCCTGCTTACCAAACAAATGTATTTAAGCCCCAGAGGAGTTGGTGTTTCCCAGTGAATGGCCAAGAGCAGCTTTTTTTTTACATGTATCTAACTTGTTATTTCCAGCATGAAATACGTGAAAGCATTTACATGTAATGGAGTTTTGGTACGAAAATCGCTTTGCTATGGAAAATGCATAGCATTGCGGATTTTATAACTGCTGCAAGTGTTATTTAAAATAGTACTTATTCGCTCGAGGTAACTGGATAAACGATGAAATGTGCGCGTTTTACTTACACGTATTTCACATGCTGGAAATATCCAAGGCAGTCGTCTGGAGTGATCTGGCAGATCGCCTCAAATTTGTGCAAATCAGCATCCAAACACGCCTAGAGTGCAATGTCGTTTCAAAGGACCAAGGCTTTCGCTTTGCTGAATGCTTCCTCTATGGGATTGAGGTCCAGAGAGTACGGGGATAAGTAGATGAGCCGGGCTCCGGCATCCTCCTCTATGATTTCGGGAACATCATCTATATGATGGATGGCAACGTTATCTAGTAAAACATAAGTCGAGTAATCACAAACAAGCAAGCACCGAATACTATCACATGTCCATTGTCACCATCGAGGTCACAGGAATAACAGCTCAAAGCCATGCGAACTGAAAAACTAACAAACCTAAATTGCTGCGCGATGTCCGCTTACTTAGGACATTTCTAGATGGAAAAATTCCTCCAGTAGTAGCTAACGATAGTGAACAATTCAATATCTTGATATCCAAGTGTAAGCGGAATACCGGTGTTCCTAGTTGCGACGAAATACAGAGAAAAAATCTCTGACCCCGAGAGGGATTCGAACCCACGACCTCCGGAATTGTACATCCGATGCTCTACCAGCTGAGCTATCCAGGTCAGACTGGGAGCAGATTTTTTCTCTTTCTCCGCTTACGCGTTAGGGCTAACGCTCAGAAGCACACATGGGATGATATTTCATTAGCACTTTAGCTTTCACACAAGGTTAATTCCTTATCTCCATTCTGTTGACTTAGTGCTACGCGGCCACAGGATTGCCTCAACATATACATATATTCACTTCATTACCGCGAACATAACATCTAATTTACCCCGACCTGCTCCCAGTCTGACCTGGATAGCTCAGCTGGTAGAGCATCGGATGTACAATTCCGGAGGTCGTGGGTTCGAATCCCTCTCGGGGTCAGAGATTTTTTCTCTTTCTCCGCTTACTAGAGCTAACGCTCAGAAGCACACATGGGATGATATTTCATTAGCACTTTAGCTTTCACACAAGGTTAATTCCTTATCTCCATTCTGTTGACTTAGTGCTACGCGGCCACAGGCTTGCCTGAACATATACATATCATCGTAAGTTCAGTATTTATCATCTGTAAAATCGTACATTGTACTAAATAGAGATTTGTAACTAAGAAAATAAAAAGTATACTCGAGAATCTGTTGCATTGCATACGACGAATAAACAAGTTCAGTTCACTTAGTTTGTGTCTATTTTGAAATCGAGCACACATTGCTTATTATTACTAGAATTCCCTGTAAAACAAACTCCAATTAAGATTAATCCTTTATTTAGACAAGAAAGGATATTGAAATAACTAAAAATTTACCGCGGCTTACCAGAACATAAACAAGCAAGTTCATTAGCGGGGCCTGTGAAAACCCGAGCGACTTGAGTTCCATTCCATTTTGCATTATTCGAGCAGTCTCACAACTCCCTGGTTTACTGTAATCTAGTATAAATGTTAGCAGTTTTACCATCTAAAATCTCGCATTGTACTGCAGGACTTTCTAGAGAGATTTGAAGAAAATACAATATATACTGAAGAATCGATCTGTTGTTGAGTTGATTTATCGATTAATGTGTTTTCTTCGTGTCAGACAGATACCTTACACTCCAAAGAGTCGACAAACTCTCAATATCATTTATACAGTTCCTTGATCATTGTAAACAACAACGAGAAAAGATATCGCTGTCATTATTCTAGTATAGTTAGTAGTCAAGAGCGCTCGTCTGTAAATATCGACCAACTCGCGAAATTCAAAAATTTGCGAAATCGCTCAAACTTCATCTATCTCTACCTCTAGTGGATCTTTAACTTCTGTGGGAATTTTAGTTCGATCAGATAAATATTTTAGGAGAACGGGGGCCGAGTTGAATCACTCGGCTGACTGCCGCTTTTGAGGCCCGGTTTCGCCTTTTCTACCGTACCTCAAAAGTATACAAAATTCTAACGCGCGCGCTTAACAATCAAATGATAACTACATTAAATCAAAAGAATAGACAATGCTTGCCATTCTGAGAGGAATTTGACATCAATAGGGCAAATACAGAATATTTGACGGATTTTTTAAATTATTTTTAGTTTTTTCACCTTGGTTTCGGGGCTGAAGTTTGAGGGCTTATTTCTCCGATGTAACCCGGAAATCAGTTGATTTGAAATTGCCATTCCCTAGAGCAATGCTCAAGGTCCGTATTTGTCAAATAATATTTTGGGCCAGACAAAATAAAAAGTTTTAGCACGCCTACGAGTGAGCCCATTTGGAGACATCTTCCAGACACATCTCGATTACGTACTACTCGCTTTGTAATAAACCTTGACCTTAATCTTGAGCCAGAAACATAAACAAATGAATGCAAGAACATGTTCATTACGCTTGATCTTACTTACAGTTCAGAAGTTTCCACGAGCGTGAGTTTGCAGCTGAAAATTGGTCTTAGCATGGCCATCGAACGACTCCGTTGACAGCGGGATGACAGGGAAAACAAATAACCCGAAATCGAACCTTGCTCCTGGCTTATTCCCGAATCCGGTGATCCTCCTTCAGTTCATAAAGTTCTTAAAAGGACGTAAGATCGATTTTGTTCATATTTCGAGGCGATGGAGCCAAATAGAGCCAGCAAACCCAGTCCTTATACCATCAAGTCGGACGACAACAAAGCGTGTGACCACAGCGCGCGTGACATACGATAACCACAGGAAACCCAAACGTATGATCTTCTGTTTTTCATTTAGGCTCGTTTTAATTCGCCTTTCTCGAGGCAAATATTGCAGTAATAAAAGCGGCAATATAATTTTGAAATGCGTATTTATACTCTACTGATGTATGAGTACTGTTTTTGTGATAACCCGATATACAACAACGCAAGTATGGTAAAATTCTTGCGGTTCGCAGCCCGCCCGTGCAAAATAAGCGCACGATGACCGAGCAGCGCACATGCTACCCAATGACCGGAGTGTGACCCGGTTTTGTTTATTATCGATGTTTTCGTTTTTATGTTAACAAAATATTCGAAGGCCATGCTAATACCAATTTTCAGCTGTAAACTCACGCTCATGGAAACATCTGAACTGTAAGTAAGATAAAGCGTAATAAAAATGTCCTTGCATTAATTTGTTTATGTCTTTGGCTCAGGATTAGGTTTTGGTTTATTACAAAGCGAGTAGTACGTGATCGAGAGGTGTCTGGGAGATGTGTCAGTAATTAGTCTCCAAATGGCGGAAATGGGCTCACTCGTAGGCGTGCTAAAACTTTTTATTTTGCCTGGCCCAAAAATATTATTTGACAAATACGGACCTTAAGCATTGCTCTAGGGAATGGCAATTTCAAATCAACTGATTTCCGGGTTACATCGGAGAAATAAACCCTCGAAATTCAGGCCCGTAATCAAGGTGAAAAATTAAAAATAATTTAAAAATCCGTAAAATATTGAGTATTTACCCTATTGATGCCAAATTCCTCTCAGAATGGCAAGCATTGTCTATTCTTTTGATTTAATGTAGTTATCTTTTGATTGTTAAGCACGAGCGTTAAAATTTTGTTGACTTTTGAGGTACGTTAGAAAAGGCAAAACCGGGCCTCAAAATCGGCAGTCAGCCGAGTGATTCAACTCGGTCCCCGTTCTCCTAAAATATTTATCTGATCGAGCTAAAATTCCCACAGAAGATTAAGATCCACTAGAGGTAGAGATAGATGAAGTTTGAGCGATTTCGCAAATTTTTGAATTTCGCGAGTTGGTCGATATTTACGGACGAGCGCTCTTAAGTCGGGATTTGTACCCAGCATAAAATAAACAAGCAAGCTCAGCTAATACAGTCCCTGTTAAAACGCCGGCATAGAGTTGAGAGCGACAAACACCTTCCAACTCGTTGTGTTCATTGTCCAGTTTTTACAAACATGATCTGAAAAGGATGTGATTAGTCAGCGTACCCGCAGTGCCTGTAAAAGTTTTTGGACATAGCCGGAGTGATTCTACTTAGAGCATCGTAAATCGCCACTTCAGTGTGATGCTCTTTAAGTCCTGAGTTCTTTCGCAGCCAACTTTTCATGGATCTGAAGCAGTACTCACAAGTATTAAAACATGTATGATATGGCGGCTGAAATACCAAACGAACTCCACGAGATTGAAGCATATTCCTCAGAATAGGTTCGACATGTCGGGCATGGTGAAAACCGCAGTTCATTATTATCACGCAGTCCATTATTATCACATCGCCGTCAGTCAACAACGGATTTAAAAACATATTCTCTTCGGGAGTCAGAACATATTCTAAAGCCTCTGCAAAGAAGTTCAGCAACTCTAGTCCGTTCGAAGGTCCAGGTATTAAGTTCAAGTGAGCAACTCCATAATAGCCATGGAGTAGGTTGACCGTGTAGGTCGCGTTTGAGGCATAACGCTGAATTTCAACTGCACATTCTGCTTCTTGTTGTTTTGATGACCGAGCTCTTGTCGAAGAAATACATCTTCTTTGTATCAAGCATACAGCAAACTGCTAAATATTCTTACAGTCTCGCTTCTACAGTCTCAGTTGTGCTTTCCCTTGGAATTATTTTCATTTTCTTGTAAGAGTATCAAAGATCGCTTGACAAGACGCGGCTTATCGAAGCTTCTGATGGCGGAACCGCAACAACGTTGTTGTCAACTAGCTCCTTTTGAATTTCTGATGCAAGCATACTAGGCCGCTTGCGCTTGCAGTTAAGCAATAGAGTGGTCGAGTGGCTGCATAACCAGTCGAGAATTCTCCCAACCTACCCGAGTGTTTGCATCAGAGTATGTAGACACTGGGAAAAAGTTCTCTATTGCTTTTATAAAATATCTTTCACTTTTGAAGCGAAAGATTTAAAATTAATTTATTTCGACATTTTGTATGAATATATAAATTCTCCTTACCGCGCGACGGTCTGAACGGGCCAATCAGAGGGCGTGTTATATCGCATGTGTTTTAAAAAAGTTTTTCACTAAGTTCGCTGCAAGTTTTGCGAAGGGGAGGCGAGAGAAAACTGCTATCTAAGAAACATTTCACGACTTTATTGACCTCTTCTATGGTGTTTATGGTAATTGAAGCATAAGCGAATGTCAATGAAGGGATGTACGGGTTAAGAATTGCAAAGCCGAAGGAATTTTCCATACAAGAACGGCCTTCGTGTTGATTTGCCGAGTTTTGGAAAGGCGAATTCGGCATCGAAAAAGTAAAAATAGCGTGTGTCTTGTTTCGATCTTCAAATCAAGCAAAATGTTAAATACCAGACTGGAATGATACTATGGATGCTTCAATTGTTGCTGATACCATGAACGAATGTCCATGAACTGTCACTCGATGGTATTGAATTTTTGAAGCAACTCAAGTCAAAGTTTCGTCGACAGCGCCGTCGGTGTTCGCCGATCGCCGGTAAGAATTTCATGTTTGCTAATGCTTCAACTCTTGTTAACTTGCTAGCAAACGATTTTTTACCTACTCGGCTTGTGAAAGATCATCATTTTTGAATAGGAAAGTAATGAAATAAATTGTGATTTATTCAATAATTTGGTCTTCGTTGTTCTTTTTTCATTTTGGCTAGCCGATTCGCCGAAAGTCTCCAAATCCAGAAATTTAGTTGGGTCGGTTAACTTGATTTGTGCTGTTTTTCTCCTCTTAGTACGAGCTGTATACTTTTAAAAAGTTCCCAGAAGTCAAAGAAATCGCTTCATAAAGGGAGGGAAGAGGATGTCGGAGGACAAAAATATCATGTATAATCGTACGAAAATGTTGACAATCCTGAAAATTTACACGCGTTTGACTAAAAAAGTCGAAGACAAGCCAATTCTTTGAACTTGTGGTTTAAGGATAGGACGACAAATGATAGCTAAAAACAAAACAGCACTGCTTTCACAATTTCATTGCTTCAAGTGTTTGGATAAATTTTTGTCAAAATGTATAAAGAATGAAAAAAGAAGACAGCGCAAACATCGTCCCGGGCGTGACGTCACAACCGTGTTTATATACTCTCATATAAACACACCTGTCGACCAATGAGAGCGCGCGTACTATCTTAGTTATTTTATAATATTCGGTACAAAGAATAACAACATCTTTTCGTGCTGTGCGGTTTCTGTTTCTCCCAACACCGGGCTCTACACTTTTCGTTTGTAGGAACCGATCGATAATATTTGCAACCGTTTTCCACTGCAAATTAAATCGCCGCGCGACTTCAGATGGTTTCAAGCCTTCAAGCCTTCTTTCAACAATCTTGTTTCGAGCTTCAATGGGGATAGGCTCTCCCTGAGCAGTCAGGGTATCCATATTTCGGAGATTTCTGACTTTAACATACAGTAACATATTCTCCGTGAACTTCGATCGGTAGAAAGTTGGCAACTTCGTTTCGAAGTTCCCAATTACGTTACGTAACTTGCGAATGTGATTGGCTAGTTCGCAACCTAGTACCCAATTTCCCAACGAACTTAGCAATCGCGGGCAATAAAGCGATCTGAAAACAACTGTAAGTGCTAGAAAAAGCGTGTAAAGTTAATTAAATTACAGAAAATGAGTGGCGGGCAATACAAAAGAATGGGCAATTGAAGCCTAGAAAAACAGTTGACGCGTCATTTGAGGTTTTAGAAATATGCTTTAGGACTGCATCAAATGAATTTCAGGAAAAAGTTATTTTATGAATTTTTACATTTCTTCTTTTTACAAGACCTTAAGTGAAATGAAAGTCATGATTGGAGATCACGATCGAAACCCAATTACAAAATTCACCGATAGACAGGAACGAATGTTCGTATTTGTATTATCTGACAAACCACGGACAAAGCTAGAATGCATATACTTACTGCGCCCTATCCTACGGCCGAATCAAAAGCCGAATCAAGTTTCGAGTCTACCGGTTCCAAAGAAGAGGTGTGCCGTTTGCCGACACCAGCTATAGGGGTTTGTACCAGCGATTAGTATGCATCCATTGACTTCACCGAACATCCTCTCTACATAGAATATGAAACAGCCAAGGAATGCTCATTTTCCTGTGAAGTTATTGTGAAATCCATGTTTTCTAACAGGAAACAGTGTTATGAATTCCATACATTTGAAGATACATCCATCGTGAATACTCCATTCAATGAGTTCGAACTTTTGGAAAATGGGTTCAAGATAGTGGGTGTTTCCTAGGAAAACATTTGTTTTCTCCAAAAGGTGTACGATCCTTCGAAAGCAGATGACATCACTTCAGCTTTTGCGACCCCGAACGCAAAATCCCAAGAGGCTGGAGCAGTTATTTTACATCCCCAGTCCGAAGTGTGGGGATATGACGGCAATCAATTGATGCTGGGTGTCGTGACGTGCTATAATGACGACCTGAGTAATACCTACTTCACATGGTACCTAAATGGTGAAATCCTTCAAGAAGAAGCTGGCCTCTCTTTGATAGCAGCTAACAGCACGGGAGAATATGTGTATAGGTACAGTATGGGGACGTTTCTGCCTTGTCCAAATCTGTTTGGGTGCGCCCCATCAACCCTGCAGCAGAGCAGGAGAACAAGAATAAAACAGATAGACAACAGCAGGAATGGGCCAGTCCACAACTACCAGTAATAGCAAAAGATGACGTCAAATTTTCATCTAAGGATGAAATCGGGAGGGTTGTCTTTGGAATCGTATATAAGGCACAGTGAGCGAGCACATTCGTGGCTGTGAAGAGTATCCAGATAAGAAATGCAAAGCGGTTGGAAAGAGTGTTATCGACTGAAGTGCGGGTTCACAGTATCATCCGTTACCCAAACATAGTACAAATCATGGCTATTTCTTTTTGAAGAACTTGATGTTCATCATAGCGTTTATCGAGGGCCAAAAGTTAGATAGTCTTTTATTTAGTGATCAATATTCCGAGGAAAGTGAAGATGATGACAAAAAAAGAATTCGTAGAGAAATTTTGCAAGACAAATCGTATTTGCCAAGCAACTAGGCAGAGCGGTTGCCTACCTCCATAATCTCAAGCCCCCAATTCTTGGGTTTCAATCACGTGACTTTTGCGCGTAATTTTGCTTCCGGTCTGAATCAGCTGGAGGTCAAGATGCGGAAGTTTTCTGAAGTTCACAGCGAAAATTCAAATTTAGTAGCTACATTTTCTAGAAAATCACAACTAATATATAGATTTAGCCACTGGCTAAAAGCGGAGCTCCCGGTTGTGTACATGGTGTACATCACTATAATAGGCTTTTCAATAAATTTTCAAGAAAAAAATGTCAAGAGAAAAACTTTTATTTGCCATGAGCTGTTTTAATATTTCAACATATACATACTGTGTGTATTATATTATTACATGTTCAGTGTATTTTTACTAAAATGTGTCACCCCAGAAAATACCCATCATGAATGAGCAGAGAAATTCAGAAAAGTTGGGGGATGTGGGCATAAAGAGAGGGCTATACCTATTTAGCAGCTTTTTGCGGGCAGGGTCAAACCATTCTAGTTCATAACTACTAAATATTTACTCTTATATTTCACGACACAACTATTTCACGATGCATAGTTTTCTCAGACGGCTTGGAACAAAACATATACTAAGGTGAGGTGAGAGTTGCCTTTCCTAGACCCCTGCAGACCCGGGGGGGGGGACTCCCATATTTTTTAGTCGGGGATGATCGTCGGAAATTTTCAGTTTCACCCCTAAAAGATACCAAACATGGCGGGCCATGGCGTGGCTCAAAAATTTATTACCCTAAAAGATACCCCTAAAAGATGAGGTCTTATGTGCTAAGTAGGTGCGAAGAACACAGGTAACAGGTGAAAGATACCCATCAAGAAATTTCCGTGTTTGTTTCTAATTTTATCGTCTTCTCATCAAATAATCTCTCTTTCTTACACTGTTTTTAGAAGCACCATCATGTGAAAAAACAAATTGGACACAGTTTCGGCCCTTAAAGATACCAATCTCCCTAAAATTTATTGAAAATCACGATCACCACTAAAAGAGACCAAACCACCGTGATTTTAACCCCTAAAAGATACGACGATCATCCCTTACCAAAAATATGGGAGTCCCCCTCATAGGGGGTATAGACGTTTTTTTTATAAAAATGCAAGGGAGGACCAACACAATATTGGAAACAATTGGTGAAATTCGTCTCCCCCTCCTCCCTTAAAATAAAAAAACCTTCCCTGTGTGCAAAACCCACCATGGAGAGAGATGAGTATTGGATAATCTGGCATTGTGTGGCCCTTCCAGAAAATATCCATCCCCCACCCATGGAAGGGTGTTGAAAAGTGACCACAACCCCACCCCTCTGGAATTTCCAAAGAAAAACAGAAACATACAGTATTCGTATGAAAAAAGTTAGGTACCACCACAGCACCACCACTCCAGAATTTCCAATCCCTTTTGTGAAGGAGGGGGGGGGGGATGAATATTTTCTGGAACCTAGCATTACACATATAGATTTAGCCACTGGCTAAAAGCGGAGCTCGTGGTTATAAATTTTTCTATGTGAATGAAAGGGATTCCCATGTGTACATGGTTTATATGGTTGCTTTAGAGTCGTCCCTTCACGAGATATTAATTTTTCCAAGCATAGATGACGTCATCGATGACGTTATATCACGTGACCACTTCATTTCGCTTATCTGGTGGCCTAGACTACACTACCCAAGTTTGGTTCTTTTAGAGTCTTCCCTTCACGAGATATTAATTTTTCAAGCACAGATGACGTCATCGATGACGTCATATCACGTGACCACTTCATTTCGCTCATCTGGTGGTCTAGACTACACTACCCAAGTTTGGTTGTCTTAGAGTCTTCTCTTCACGAGATATTCATTTTTCAAGCATAGATGACGTCATCGATGACGTTATATCACGTGACCACTTCATTTCGCTTATCTGGTGGCCTAGACTACACTACCCAAGTTTGGTTCTTTTAGAGTCTTCCCTTCACGAGATATTAGTTTTTCAAGCACAGATGACGTCATCGATGACGTCATATCACGTGACCACTTCATTTCGCTCATCTGGTGGTCTAGACTACACTACCCAAGTTTGGTTGTCTTAGAGTCTTCTCTTCACGAGATATTCATTTTTCAAGCATAGATGACGTCATATCACGTGACCATTTCATTTCGCTCATCTGGTGGTCTAGACTACACTACCCAAGTTTGGTTGTTTTAGAGTCTTCCCTTCACGAGATATTCATTTTTCAAGCATAGATGACGTCATCGATGACGTCATATCACGTGGCCACTTCATTTCGCTCACCTGGTGACCTAGACTACACTACCAAAGTTTGGTTGTCTTCCCATCACGAGATATTCATTTTTCAATCACTGATGACGTCATCGATGACGTCACATCACGTGTCCGGGTTACAGCACCCCCCTTGTGGCATAGACAAAATATCCTAAGTATGGTTGTCTTAGAGTGTTCCCTTGAGGAGAAATAATTTTTTCTTTGCATACCACAGGGTTCCCATGTGTACACGGACGACGGACGGACGGACGGACGGACGGACGGCGTACGCTATAGGTTTAATACCAGAAAAATCTCCCGAAGGGTAGCTTCTATAGAAGCCAAACTTGGACAAACCTTCAAAGACCATAAGAGGAACTCTATACCAAAGTCACGTGCCCTTACGTCATCAATGACGTCATCAAAAAGACCCATAATGCCCGTGACGTTCAAAAATCAACTCGATAGTATACTATACGTGTTTCTCTTAGGTATGGTGCTAGAGATTCGTATGAGTAATCTTCGATCAGCTCATGGAAATCTAGAGCCATTAATCTATTGTTTTAGTATTCACCAACCAGATTATCCAAAACTAGCGGATAAATTATTTTCTCCAAAACACAAGACAGTCGTCCTGAACACCCTATGCTAACTGCTATGTAATCATCTTAGTACCTGTCAGCATCCTCACTACAGTGGTACCTCTATTCAGAGGCCACTTTTCAAAGTCCAAAAATAATTAATTGTCATTCAAGTACTGTATACCTTTGTAGTTGGTTTAGATTGTGGTAAAATTGTTTGATGCATTTACATCCTTAAAAATAAGCACTGTAAATGCATTAAACTGATTCTTGAAAAATATTTATTTAATAATCACACATAGTTTCTTATGAGCCCCCCAAAATGTTTTATATTGTTCAATAAAATAAAAGTTTCAATGTTTGCCCATTTTTCTTTTCTTAGTTTATTTCAAACTAAGAATCCAAGTTTTATTACTTAATTTATAAAATAGCATTGCATTTGCTGTGTGATTATGATGAGAGAATGCACAGTTTTCAATCAATTAGAGTGCATACTACTAGCTATTTATGAGGCCGAAGGCCAAATGGGCTATTGACTCAGAGGCCATGAGGGCGAGAAGAATAATTGTTTTAGTCAAATCACACTAGTAGGTCAATTTGTATTGCTAAAAAATGTTTTTGTTCTGTTCATTTGCTATTTTCTGGCTTTCAAATCCGACACTTTTCGCTACTAGTAGGCTATAACTTATAGCCTACTAGTAGCTCAACCAATCAGAATGCAGCATTGATAATAGACCACTAGTGTGATTTGACTAATTTATAACTGCTATGCATCAAAGGATATATGAATATGGAAGAAATCCAAACAAAAAAACATTATTCAAATGAATGCCATGTGATGTGAAATAGGTAAACATTACGCACTAGTCAGTGGGAAGCCCCGCACTTCCCAACACGGAAATAGTGGGGCATTAGATATACAAGAATGCTAGTGCACCGCTAATTCCTTGCAATTTGAGGCACATTTCTGTGTCTAATCTGTACTTTTTTCTCCCGACCCAGGGCCGCAAATTTCTTTGCATAATAATACACTGTATTATTATTATAAGTTTTCATTCGCAGAGAAAAACTCCTGCCACTTTAGCCAAATGCCACAATATCAATAGGAAATTTCATGGCGAATCCCAGCCCAAACCCTACCTACAGTCCCAGCCATAACAGCAACCACAATCTATAAACCACAATCTCCCACATACTGTGACTCCTTAGCAATGTGTGGTTCCAGAAAATATCGTGTGACCCCCACCCCTCCCGGACCCCATTCTAAAACGATTTTTGGGAGAAAAGCTACCCCGTTCAATTTTTTTGCACCCAAAATGAGGCCCCGTTCTAAAGAGAAATTAATGACACCTGCAAATCAAAATTGTTGTTGTTTACATGTTACGGTTTTATCTGGAATAGAATGTTAAAGCTTGTTGAATTCTTTACTTTAATAAAACAATATGTGACCGCCGGGTCGCTTCCCTGAAGATTTTACTGGGTGGTCTTCATTATCATACCCCATTCTAGAGGACGGTTCCTAAACGATACCCCGTTCTATCTGCTGGAGGAAGAAATCGGGACCCCGTTTGGCGGCACATACCCGTATAGCCTTTGTAAGGGAGCTACATAATTTGGTATTGCATCGTCTCAATGAAAATTATACCATTTAGCATTTCCAATTTGCATAAAATAGTCATGAAAAGCTGTTTCTAAACCAAACAGTCTAAACCAAACAGTTGTAATTACACACTGCAATTACAACTATGTTGTGAACAGCGAAATGCTTACCTGCCAACTCTCCCAGTTTTCACCCTCAGTCTCCAGGGAAAATATTGAAAAAACTTTCCAAATATTTACTGGAATATCTACTGGGTAAATTTATTGCTCATTTCTCATACAGTTGTTGTATTTGAGACAAACTTTTGGTTTTGGAGTTTTCAGGGTTGGCAGGTATGGAAATGCAAACATAAACACATGGCTTATCACCAAGACAAAACAATAAGTGGGCACATAAGCTTACATATCACACACTAGAATTTTGTAATTTAGATTGAAGCACAAAATTAAAAGTGTGAGACTAAACACATTCTATTTGTTTGTTTTTTTCCAATTGTTCTTACTGGTACCTTTTTACTAAAGCTTACTAGCATATCATAAGGTTTTATGTATTCACTCTAGTAAATTTTAAGTTTAAGGTGCCTATTTCAAACATTCTGCTGTGCACAACAAACACTAAAAAACATTTTCGAGAACATTTTTTCTAGTGTTTTCTATAGTTTTCTAATGTATTTGTCAACACGCACGTTTCATTAGTTAGCCTTTGGTATTAGACAGTTGAAGGAGTTATAATATTAACTAAAATGCTTATTGTATTTTGATGCTAAAACAAGTTCGAGTATCGCTGTCACGCTTCAGCTCTATAAGCTATAAGGATTCAATGCTTGATGTAAACTACATAACAGCAAACGTTTAGTTCCTACCTTCACTTCATTCGGAGTAGATTTTCCCCCCATGTAGAAACAACCTTAGTGTAATCCTGTTCGGAACTGTGAATGTCCTGCCATCTTCCTATAAAAACTGCTAGCCTTTATCCAGGAATTTTGAACCACGAATTGCTCGGCCGCCATCTTTGTCTTTAGACCCGACTTCTCGTGTGCTAATAACATTCATCCAAATAAAACCGTCACGTCACTCGCTTCTGCCATAGTGGAAATGAGCTTCTCCAAGTTAATTTTGCTCTTCAAAAAAGTCGAGTTACTGCCAAGTTATTAACTAAAACGCCCAAGCGTTAGTGAAAGAAACAAAGAATGACTTCGCAAAGAACTGCACAGCCAATTGCCAATTCTACTCGGCGCTATAAAAGTCTTGGACTTCTCCCGGACTTCTAGATGACTAGGAAGACACTCTCCTGATTTCTTCACACACTAGTTGTCCCTAGCTTTTGTGAACATATTATCATTTGCGTAGAACAGTTCTGCAGACGCGTTGTAGTACAATGTACAGATGTATTTCGTTCGGCATTTCGATCAAGATAAACAGAGTTGCATAAGACCATATTTAGGTTTCCTGCAGTCTGTCACGTGAGCAGCATCCCCACCCCCGACCACCCACCCCTCCCCCCTCGCTACCACACCGCCATGCTGTGACGTCATGAGCGCGCGCCACCCACCCCTCCCCCGTCACTGGCTCGCCGCCATGTTGTAACGTCATGACCACACGACTGCGAAGGAGACTAGATGCATCAAAGCGGCTGCGAAAGGTGCAGGCTTCGCCGTCCGGCGCGGAAATGACCTTGAATGACCTTCGACGTTCAAAAATCACTTCGATCCCTTTGCGCGATATTGCCGCATGTGAGGTTTTGGGTACCCTGTGGATTTCTTACATTCGCACTATTTGCGATCATTGGACTCGTACCGTACCATTTGGATTTGTTTTTTGACGCTTTTTTCTTAGGTATGGTGCTCCGCTCTGCGGCCTTCGGCCGCAAAGGAGCTCCGCTATAAATGAACCTGATTCGTATTTAAACTAAATCCTAGTATAAATACAAATTTGTAACGATTGGAGAGTCGGGGTTTGCTTTTTCAGACCGTTCAACTGTGTTAAAACTTTACAAACTGGCTGATAATTTAGGCAGCGTTTTTTCAAATGCTCGATGCTTTCACTCATTTGGCTCGAAAAAAGATAATTGTAATGTAAAATAGATATGTAATAGGGTTCAGAGACATTTATATGCTCCTTCTGTTCTTTGTTTCTGGGCGAAAGACCTGAGAAACTTTAGTCAATGATGACTCCAAGCTCATTGCTGTTTTTTTTGACAAATTGAACTCAGAAAGTCGACCGGCTCTGTTGCATACAGGTTTCCCCATACTGCAAAACAACTATCCATATAAACAAGATTTAGTTTTCAATAAGCTATTTTTTTTTTGGACAAATTGAGCTCAGAAAATCGACCGGCTCTGTTGCATACAGTTTTCCCCATACTGCAAAACAACTATCCATATAAACAAGATTTAGTTTTCAATAAGCTATTATATGTAGGTGACAAATTTCTGTAGTTTCTAAACTATGTTTTTACTAAACGCCTAAATTTTGACTCTATCAAAGTTGTGTTTCAGCCAGCTCAACGCAGCGACAAAACACACTTTGAAATTAAACAAACTTGACCAAATTTTATTCAATGAAAAACAAATCGTATACACATGACTAGGTAAAAGAATCGAAAAGTCCATGTCGACCAGAAAGAAGTAAATAAGTAAATCCCGGAGGCCTTTTGCTGGGTTTTTGGACTCCTTGTAAATTTTTGACAAACTTTCATTTTTGCCTACCTGCTCGGATTGTTTGAAGCGAACTTCATGTGATTTATGCGTGTATCAAATGAGAAACCAGTTCATCCATAGTCCTGCTTTGTGTAAATCATTATGCTTCCCTAATCCATCCGTAGCTACCAAACTCATTTAAACTTAATTTGAAATACATATCTTCATGAATCACTTTCACTTGGCGACAACAAGTTCTCGAGGCCGTGGTTCTTTTCGGCTGCTTTTCTGGAGTCGTTTGGACCATTTCGATTGTTTTCAGTGTTTGTTTTCCTTGCTGTCTGTTTTGGGCAATCTAAAGACATCTGTTTATCTGTTTACCCAACTTGAAGAACCAGAAACAATGCGAAGAGATAACATTTTCACAGTTTTCCATCTCGGAAAGCACTGCATGCAAGATCGCTTGACCTCCAGCTGAATTTTTAATGAGGCTCCAAAAAGCGGATGTGACGTCATATGAAACCCAAGAATTGTACATAGAGATATAAAGCCCGCCAATGCGCTTATTGAAGCAAGGTCTCATGTCACCAAACTTTGTCACAATGGGAAACGGGGTTCCCGGAACCCCGCAGTATATCGCACCGGAGTGCCTGACATGATATTGGCAAACTCGGGGGAAGTTGTCTCCAAGCCCAAACTAAAATCTCCTCCAATTTTAGAGCTTCTATTAGTCGTTAAATCCTGAAAATGTTTAACAGAGCAACGCCGGAAGGTACAGACGTGTGTTTCGGCTCTCCCTGAAATCTAGTTATCATCGCCGAAAAGCATTTCATATCCAACCAAGACGTACTAATAACGTATCTGAAACTAATCTGGATCTGCCTTTTCAACTCTGGTTCAACTTTTGGAGCATTTTGGGTACATTTCGGTGGTCTGAAGTTTGGCTTTTAATCTCGACGCTACATCAAGGTTTCATGTGAGGTTTCGGATGCCCAAGTGATTGATTGTTCGCCTGCATAATACGAAGTCCGGTACCGGTAACTTAACTACTTCTAATTCTGTTCTTATTTAATTACTGTCGCTTGGTTTTGTTGCTGTGTTTCCTGCACTTTGAATGTGTCTCCTGCACTTTCAACTTCCCGCCAAAACCTTCTAAGGTCTGGCGTCTGAACTATGTACTCAACAACCCTACTGTCTATCCCTAGAATCTGCATTTTTCGAATTGCTCTTAAGGAGCCTCGGATCTTGCTGTTTTTTTTATTTCCCTTTTTGGTTAATATTTTTTCCTTGAACGAAGTAATTAAATATTCGTAGTTGCAATCAATCGTCCGTAAACTTCTTTCTAGCCTTGCATCTCATTTACTTCGCGTTAATTAACTCTGTCTTGCTTATTCCCAAGTGCATATTTTGCGAACCCGCGCACCTTCCAATATTTACTAGCACACTACAAAGTTTTACTAAGTATTAATTTAATTTGTCAATACTAACTGCTTACAGTCTCGTCTTTCAACACTGTTCTTGATTTGTTATCATCACCCAATTAGATATTCCACTTTATATAATTACGGATGATTTTTACTCTAAAAGTCTTAAATTAATATCAACAATATTTTTATCTATAAACAAAAATAATCAAATATCATACACAAATATATCTTAGAAATTTTTAAATATAATAAAATTATTATTATAACATAGACACGATATAACGCGCGCTCTGATTGGCTGATTTTCTATGTGAAAGAAATGGATATACCATAGAGATTTCCCATATTACGTCATCACTCGGAATCAAGCGAAACGGGAGGCAAGATTGAGCTCGCCAATGTCACAAAAGCTGTCAAAAACAACACCCTGGATGCTCTGGAAATTGAAAGCAAGTGAAAAGGAACCTGTTTCAGATGGATTTAAGTTATGTAGTTTCGGAAATCCGATGACTGTAGATAGGTTTATTTTTGCAAAATGTGCTCATTTTCGTGCGAGTTTTGAGGGTCCTGTTTTGAGTGCTGTTTTTATTCAAGTCCGGAAGAATTTCTACTTCAACGGCCACAAAACTGTCATGTGAAAAATTCGTGAAAGGAACAAGTTAGCAGGTAAGCAAATCAATTGATCAAATTAATTTTGTTTGGGATTAATGTTTTTTAACCCTGAAATGAGCTACTTCAAATTTAGTAGTTTGGCAGCAATTTCTCTTTTGGCGAGTAAGGTTTCCTTCGCTGCTTTCGATTTTCTTCATATTATTTTCTCTTGCAATGCCATATGATTGCCTAATAAAATATGAGAATTAGAAAAGACTATGTTTTCATTATATTTTCTACGAAATAGTCAAGTTTGATTTTGTCATTTAATTTGAAAAGGGTTTCCTTGTAAAATTTCAGTGCTGAATGCAACGATGTTGTTGAAACACAAAGCGATGTAAGTACTTAAGTTAAGCTTATTATTTTCCACTTCACAAAGCGTAGCTTTTGAAAAGTCCACTTACAGTGTAACTAAAACGGCTAAAAAGAGAGAAGAGATTTGTCAGTACGTGTGTATATCCAGTTCTCTATAATTCCAACCGCATTTTATTCCCGTTAATTGAGCATGATTTAAGCTTAAATTTTTCTTGCAAGTTATGGGGGATTGTTGTTTGCATGCGTTTTGTTTCCAACTTTTTTTTGCGAAACTTCCTTGTCTATGTTATAAAAGCAATGGTCCATACTTAGCAGTGCGTATATCCAGTTCTGGAAGCACTTGGATAGTTGAGAGAGCACTCAGCTAGCTAGAGTCGCACTCGGCTAACGCCTCGTGCGACTCTTACGCTACCTTCGTGCTCTCTCAACTATCCGCGTGCTTCCAGAACTGGATATACGCACGCTAAGCATGGACCATTCCTTAACTAGCTGATGTCCGTGAAAAATTCACGGGGAAAATTTATTTTACTTAAAGTGTTCACAATGGCCATATGGATGTGGGAAGGGGTTCATGATTTCCCCCTTCCACAAACTGCTGGATTTACATTACTAATAACCTCCCATCAGCATGAGTACCCCGTCCTACCATGCCGAAATAAATGAAGTGAGCCCAAAAGGATTTTTTTTTGCACTGGTCTCCCTGATTTTGGTGCAACAAAATCACGCGCGTGTCCGTCACTGAAATCGGTCAAAGAACCCGTGAAAATCGAAACCTAATTTGACTTCGGAATTGTTTGTATGTTTATCACATCTCAGTGAGGGGAGAGAAGAAGCAGGTCAAGTAAAAATGGTGTAAGGACTAAGAATTTTTTTAGTTTTTAATATATTTATTTTTTCGGCTTTATCCCTCGCTTAAAAAATAGCTTGAATTAGAACTTAGACCAAAGTGAATCTTTTCCAACAAAAACATGCCCACTGGAGGGATTTCCTCCTTCTCTTCGGGATTGTGTCCTTCGTTTTGCGAGAGAGCCGTCAGGATTTATACTCGAGAATATTATTCATGAGTTTCTCGGACTTTGTTTTGTAAATGTGTCATTTCGACTTGCATGTCTTAGCGCGTGCTCCGAGGGAAGCAAGGTAGTGTGTACGTTCAGTACGTTTGTTGAAACTTGAATGAAAATTTTTCTCAGCTCAAATCTTTCCAGTTAGAATTATCCTGCACATTCCTGTCTGTAATCTGTAAGAGAACCATTTAGGTTTGAATGTCAATGGTGCTTTCGGCTGAGCGAACCGAGTTCTTTTTTAGTTTCTGTGGGAGAATTCAACATGGCGGCGATGGCGGCTTTGTCCCTCGCTTAAGCAATCGCTTGAATTAGAACTTAGCCAGAGATGAATCTTTCCCAACAAAAACAAGCCCATGGTCCAGATATCCGCCTACCCTTCGGGTTTGCGAACTTCTTTTGGCGGCACAGCTTCAGGGCTGAGCGGAGCGAGTGTCGACACGATTTTCCTTACGGTATTAATATATAGATAATTAAAGGATTTATATAGAGTAAGGGGTGAGGAAATTAAAGGGAAGTTAATGGGAATAAAGGGCTTCAATATTAAAGGAAAATAATAGATCATAAACAAAGCTTCTTTATTTGAAATATCATGGCTGGTGGCTTCACGACTCCATTCAAACTGTTACTCTTCTCCCTATACCTACATAATATGCTTCGGGAGAAGTATGATGTACCCTCCAAATCTTGCAGCCTTGATAACTTTAACATTTGGCCATCAATGTTTCAAATAGGCCTGAATGAAGCAAGCCTTTTGGTTGTAGACAATAAGACTCGTATGAAATTTGTCTCTCCATCCTGTTGCACAGGCTTCCTTGCTCTTCGCCTACTTGTTTTGAGTGGGGACATCTCACTGAATCCTGGCCCTTATTCCATCCATACATACTGGAATGTACGCCCTGAAAGAGAACCTGGTCAAAGTAATCGTTCTCGCTCTCCAACTAACTGTATAACTATTCCCCTCACACCTCTCCCTCTAAGTCAGTTGACTTGGGTCTACTTAACACGAGATCTGTTAAAAACAAATCTTTTGTTGTGAAGGATTTTGCTGTGGATAGCCACATCGACATTCTGGCGATCACCGAAACATGGCTTCGGTCTGACATTATTAATCAGAATACTATCAATGGCTTGTGCCCTGCGGGGTATGCTTTTCATCACTTACCACGTACAGTTTCCAGGGGCGGCGGAGTTGCCCTCCTTTACAGGAAATGCTTTAAACTAAAAAACACTTTCCCCTGGTGTATCATTTAAATCATTGAATTCACAGATTCCATGATGAGCTATTCTAATTTGAGTGTCAGACTTCTGAAGAATCGACTAAATGTGTCGATGTTTCTATACGATTTTGGTACATTGCTTGAGAAATTATCTGTCTCCACTGAACCACTCCTCATTGTTGGAGACTTTAATGTTCATCTAGACTGTCCTGAAGATCGGGCTGCAAATCGTTTTTCTAACTTACTCCATGACTTCAACCTTTCTCAGCATGTTCATGAAGCCACTCACAAAAATGGACAAACCTTGGATCTAGTAATAACCAGATCACAGGATGATTTCGTTAAAAATGTTAAAGTATATGATCCTGCAATATCAGATCATGCAGCAGTTACTTGCAAACTCTCAATGAAGAAACCAAATTTTGAAAGGAGAGAAATTCCTATCGGAAGCTGCGGTCTGTTGATAGGAACGTTTTCATCCAAGATATTGAGAACTCCGAGCTAAATTCTTTCAAATATTTTGACAACGTCACGGATCTTGCTGAGCGTTACAACACCATACTTTCATCTCTGCTCGATTCTCATGCACCAACTAAGAAACGAATAGTAACCATGAGGCCCAACGCACCATGGTATAATGATCACATTGCTGACGAAAAAAGAAAGAGAAGGAAACTTGAGCGCTTATGGCGTAAGACCCGCTTAACCATTCACAGGGAAATGTTTGTGACCAAATGTAATCTCGTAAACATGCTCTTATACGAGTCTAGAATGCAATTCTATGCTGAGCTAATTGAGAATAACGCCTCCAATCAAAGGGTCTTATTCACAACCTTCACCAAGTTGATACATCTTAAGGCTGAGCGCAAACAGCCAACTCATGACAATCCCCTAGACTTGGCTAACAAGTTTGCTGATTTCTTTGTGGAAAAAGTCCAAAATATTAGGAGTAACCTAGTACCAGCCAGTAACCCAGATCTTTTGGACACTTGTCGCCGATGCTCCCATGAGCTCACGGAGCTTGCCCCAACAGACCCTCATGAACTGTTATCCCTTATAAGAGCTAAGGCTGGGAAGTCCTGTCTGTTGGATTCGATACCGGGGGCTTTACTGAGAGGACTGCTTTGATCATCTGCTCCCTGTAATTACCAAAATTGTTAACCTTTCTCTAGATACTTCAACTGTGCCCACTAATCACAAGGAGGCTGCAATCTTTCCTGGTCTCAAAAAAGATTCTCTTGACCACCAACTTTTCCCGAATTTTCGGCCAATCCCGAACCTTCATTTGTTTCTAAGGCAACAGAGAGAGTTGCTGCTGCGCGATTAGACTCTCATCTAGTGAAGGGCAACATGAAAGAGCTTTTTCAGTCTGCATATCAAATAGGCCACAGCACTGAGACGGCACTCACCCGAGTACACAATGACATCCTGTGTTCAATTGATGAAGGTGGGTGTGCGGTCCTCGTTCTTTTGGACCTCTCAGCTGCATTCGACACGGTTGATCACAAAATCCTTCTAAACAGACTCGAAAAATACTTTAACATAAAGGGTAAAGCACTCGCCTGGTTCAGGTCCTATCTCTCGGAGAGAACCCAGTTTGTCTGTATTGACAATGTGAGATCATCTACTCGTAAGCTTCCTTGCGGCGTACCGCAAGGGTCTGTGCTGGGACCGATCCTATACACTATGTATACAGCTCCTCTTGGGGAAGTTATACGAAGGCACGGCTTGTCTTATCATTTCTATGCCGATGACACCCAGATATACATGTCCTTTCGTCCATCTGCACGCGGTGAGCCAGATTCTTCCATATTGCGTATGGAACACTATATTAGAGATATCGAAGAATGGATGACTGCCAATAAGCTAAAGCTTAATAATGATAAATCCGAACTTCTTATCATTTCAGCTCGCCACCGCCCATCGCCCATGCTCAACTCCCTCTCCGTAGGGACCACAGCACGAAATGAGGACTTTACGGAATTTTGCTATCGGCGTATTTTTGCGTAAAGGTAGCCTGTACATTTACGCATTTTTACGTGACGCGTAAACTTGCGTAAAAGGTTAAAATACCTTTACGCGACCTTTTCGCAGATATTAAAGAAGCGTAAACCTTTTTACTCACAAACTGCGAAAACTGTAAACACCTGAAATATATCTGAAGTATGTTTTTTATGAATTCTTGCATGCGTAGAACACTGATAAAATGGATCATATTTATAGTAAATAATTTTCAGAACAAGAATTGAAAGAATAAAATAAAGAGCAACAATACCAAGACTTGAAGCTCCTACCAGCTCTTTTGAATAAGTCAAAATACTGATAAAGTTTCGTGGCGTATATCTCAGGTATTCACGTTTTTCATAGTTTGACTGGTAGACGTTTACGCAAGCGTAAAGTTGAGTAAACCCAACAATCTTTACGTAACAAGTAAATGTGCGTTTAGGATGGCGTTCTTTACAGACATTTACGCGAAACATAAATCGCCGTAAAGAAGAAGCCTTTTAAAAGTTACGTTTTTTTTACGAAAAGACAGCTCGAACAGCAAATTAACAGCGAATAACGAACGAAACTTCACGGCATATTTAAAGTATTCACGGTTTTCGTACTCAGTGACTGTAAACGTTTACGCAAGCGTAAAGTTGTGTAAACCCAACAATCTTTACGCAACAAGTAAATGTGCGTTTAGGATCGCGTTCTTTACAAACATTTACGCAAAACAATTCGCTGTAAAGAAGGAGCCTTTAAAAAGTTGCGATTTTACAAAATAGGAGAAGTCGAAAAGCAAACTAACAGCGGATAACAAACATAACACTCTGTTGAATAATTTTCGCGACAGGTTCAAAATCGTCTGATACAGCGCTAAAATGTCCAAAATCAAGGTTCAAAATCAAGAAAATATACAATGCGAAAAAGCACGGATATACGGACAAATAGCGCACTCTTGATCGACTGCAGCATTGGTGCGAAGGCGAAGGTTTCTACCCTTTTTACAGTATTTACATTGAAAAATGATTCTTAACACATATGATTCACTTGTGTTTGTGTGACAGACGGTTGAGTCACGTCAAGGCTATGCACACACTGTCATAAATATGGGACTGCAAACAGTCTATTCAGCAACGATTGGTAAAAAAAAAACACTTTGTGGAGTATAATTGTTTTTAATTTAGAATAGCCCTTTGACGGAGTACTCGGGAGTACTAAATGACAGGAGTAAGAATTTCGAAGAGAAGTACTGCTAGTACTCGCTTGAGTGAATTTGATTAGAGCTAAAATAACTCCCCAAAAGAGGAGTAATCTAGCGTTGTTTTAACAAAACACTTTTCGTCTCGTATTTTCAAAAGAAAGCGCCGAGTTATACGTTTAGAGTGACTGCGGCGAATGTCGTCCAATCGCAAGTTCTTCTGGGTAATTTCAAGGTGACTGCGTGCTGCTTCAGCGGTATCTCCAGTACGCATGCTCTCTGAGCATCGGCGGGAAAACCGTTATTTTCCAACACGAATGTTGGTCGTCGTTGTTTGTCGCTTCTTGTGGGCATTTTAGCGCTGTATCAGACGGAATAAAGCTTTCCTGGTGTTATATGAAGACTTAAAGCTCAACTTGACAGTACAAAGCAAGGATTGAAACTAATAACTACAGCAGGTAAGCACTTTGAAGCCCGCAGACAGCTTGCACAGCTATAATACACACCAACCTAGTGAACATTGACTTCCCTCAGAGCATCCTACCAAACCGAAGGCTGGCTTAAAGCTTATTATGTTTGTGGTTGTAAATAAAGTTCACTTATTTCCTCTTATGGTATGTCTCTCGTATATTCAACTTGAGGGAGAAATAACTTGGTATCCAATGGAACTTGCATAATTGTTAGTTGAACACTAAATTGGGTTGCCATTTGGATGATCCCTTTTGCTTTATTTTCCGCTCACTTCCCTACTTTATCAATATAATATCAATGTATATTAACAACACAAGGTTAGCTGCAAATTTATGATATTTTACCAAACCAGAGGAGCCGAAACAGCTTCCAGTTGTTAAAGTTGTTGTTCAAACTTTCTTTGAAAGTTATACTGAAATTGAGTTAACTGAAATTGAGTTAAATTGAAATGAGTACATAGGTTTTCGGTGTGTAACTTGGTGAAGTTCATGGCCGGTATAGTTTTAGAGTGGCATTGCCATTGTCGAGCATTTTGCTGAATACCTTGTGTAGGTATTATAGTAGAGAGAAACTAGCAGACTAGGAACCAGTTTGAATGACCCTAGATCCCTTCCAATTGGCAATCCAAGTGAGTCATACATGTACCAAGAGTTACGCAAATTCTGTTCGATTCCAAGTGATTCCCTCCACCAAATTGATTATAACGAGAGACATCAAAGGAAATAAGTGAGATTTATTTGCTACAGATTTACATAGCTGAAACGTGGCCTGCGTGGCCTGCGGAGAAAGGAATGCAGACAAAAACATTACAGCTACTAGAAGACTTGTGGTTCATTTATTTAAGGAGTTACTCGTTCTGTAACACAGCTATTCGTGGCTCCAGTAGATCATCCACATTATCCTAAGAAAGACCTATGTACCAGTACTTTTGTAGATTGGTACTTATGAAGTATTTTGAGAAAGCAGGAGTTATTCTTGTTATCCTAGGTGTTGCCAGTTAAGGACTGTCAGGTGAATAATACATTTAATATGATTACCTCACTCAACAGGTCAGAATCTGCTGCAAATGGCTACAAGAGATGAAGTCAAAGAGACAGTAATTGTTGACCATGGAGGGGAGGAAAGATGCCCTTGGTCCAAGGCTTGCTGAGAGGTTTGTTACAAATTTATTTTTTGTGAAAATATCATTAGTGCCTGGAAGACAGGAGACTTGCAAAATTACATGAGAATATTTAAGACAGATTGTGTTAGAACTTTGAGCAATTTGAACAGGAAGGCATAAAAAAAGTTGCTATTCATTATTTCAGGAAACTTTAAAAAAATTGTTTTCAGGTCTCCATGAATATTTTTTGGTACGACTACCACTGCTTATTCCTTTCATGGGAACCTTCAAAAACAAACTGATCTAAAGGCAATAGGAATCAAACTCTGAAGTATCGATATTGCTCAAATAGTCTTTACAATAGTCTTAAATAAGACTTTGTTTATATTTTACAGTAAACTAATAAATTTATACCATAGTAAATATGTTTTTTTTTTCTAATATCAGCATTTTAATGATTTACCAGATCACACAAAAGTTTCCAACAAATTTTACAAAGAATACACAACAAAGAGCCAAATTATCACCCCTATCCCTGTAATTGAGAATATCAGAATCAAAATTTGCTTTGGTGTTTTCTATAAGAAACAATATTTTCCTTATTTTAAAGGCCACATGCGTGTTATCTTCTAATATTAAGTACAATCCTCAACAAAGAAAGCATTATTATTATTATTAAAAATGAAATGTTGCTATGACAATGGTGATTGTGTGCATGGGTATAGTTATCAATTGATTTTCCATCCAGGCAATCCTGTCTGAGAACCGGGCTGTCCCAGGATGAAAACACTTTCAAAGGATTATGAGCAGAAGGGTTGACCGAGATTAGCCTGACAACCTGGGCTGATGCTTACCCTGGCATCATGGAAAGATAGCCTTAGAGGCCGACCATTTGACTTTTGAGGGGGGGTGGATGATTTTTTTTTGCAAGATTTTTTTTTACGTCTCTAAGATATTGTAGGATATTTATTTCGTAAAATTAGTCGAGGATTATGACAAATATGCTGTGCAGGATATTTTTTTTCACAATCATCCACCGCTTCTCATGGTCGGCCCTTAGCTGGAACAATGCTATGACTTTAATTAAAATATAAACCACATTACTTCTACTGCGTTAAAAATTTGCTCTATATTATAAAGTCATTATGGAGCAATTTCAGAACATGTACCTCACAATGGGGCCATTCAGAAATTTCTCAAAATTTGATTTATGTTTTGGTGGAAGGGGGAGACCTACCATAATCCTTTTCACGCCCTTGGCTGCAGGCTTAAAGCTTGCCTTGTGTGTAAAAGTGAGTTTGTTTGAGAAAACCTTGATTTAGATTTTGGAGTCTGTACTACTCTTCCCAGTAGACCCTTAGTACACCTCTCAGTTTTTCAGCCCCCCTGTGGCTGTCTCAAATTGATCGCGAGCGAGTCACCTTTTTATGTACCACATGACAAGTTGTTTACATACCACGTGATCTACAATTTTGGCCGGAGACTTTGTTGGAAAGTAGCAAAACAATCGACAAATTTCGATATAGTAATATTCTTATTTTAAGCCGAGGCTCAGGGGAATAAATAAAAAGAAACTGCATTGGCATCGAAAATGAATAACTTATTTGTTTTGTGTTATTCCCCTGACCCTCATATTCAAGTAGGAATTTTAATATACTGAAAGCAGTCTATTTGTCTGGCCAATCTCTCAAAGTTAGCGCTCCCAAATATTGATCATGTGGTACATACATACGCAACTCGTCTATTTGAGACAGCTGCCGGCAGCCTGAAAAATCGAAAGGCGTAACAGTCTACTTGGGGAGGATGTTACTAAAACGGGGAGAGGGGATCTGGGGAACGGGGAACCACAGGTTTTGTGCATTTTGCATAATATAAACATGGCGGCCGCTCGCGAGTGCAAATTCTTTTTGAAGAAATGCAAGGTGTTTTGCCGGTTTTCGTGTTACAGCCGATTGCGTTTGAGCGTTTTACCCAAACAGTTCGCACGTTACGTTTGAACGTTTGAAAGTTGCGTTGTGAGACAAAAAGTCGGACGTTTCCAAAGGCAACCGCCATGTGTATTTTTCACTGACCAATCAGAGAGGACAGAACTCTTTGGTTCGCCATAGAAACGTCTCGTTTCATCCTAGAAACACAACTTTTAAACGTTCAAACATAACGTGCGAACTGTTAGGGTAAAACGCTCAAACACAATCGGCTGTAAAAAGAACTTTTTAAATGCAGTCAAAGGCAAGCAGGTGAATTTGTGATGATGGTGGGGATGGATTTCAGTCTCACTGGAGAAGTTAATAACATAAAATATACAGGTCATAGCTGCTTTGTTCAAGCTTATCCCACTCAATGTCATTTGAGAACTCAAATGTTTCTGTATCCAGGAAATCAGGATGCCTCATGTTAATTTACTGTCTGGCAGTTGAGTGAGGAAATGCGTTCTTGTCAACTCCCCCTAGCATATCTGTGTTCGCCTGTTAGTAATGCGAAGTCGTGTAATTTCCATCCTATACATCATAGCAAAATATACCTTTTCTCAATAGGCTTTTGATTTACAAGAATGAAAACATGCCGATGAAAATATCCCACTTGCACTACAAAGCTCTATTTTTACGGCGTAATAATGGTTTCCGTTTTTTTTTTTTTTTCGCATCAGAAACAAATCTCCGTTATTTTCATTTTTGCACATCTATGCAGTTATGGGACGTATTGGTTCTGGTTACTCGTCCCCAGACCGCTATTCCCCGTCCCCGAGTCCCCGTTTTAGTAACATGCACTGGGGGGAAGAGTATGGTAAAATGCATATGCATGTACCGGTATGTGCGTCACAACCAATGTCTCTATATTGTTTTGTCCCAGATAAAACCAAAACCAAAATATTGGTGTTTGTTTCATACTCATTATGCTCCTATTGCTTTCTTCTCCAGAAAGTTAACCATCGACTTTGAGTGGCTGAAAACGTTATGGACAAAGGCGCACCGAAAGAGCAAAGTTCCCAAGCGAATGCATCTGTACAATGTACTACGCCAGAAGTGACAAGAGCGCTCTGTACTCCGACGCGGAAACACTCATAATTTTGTTGAAAGAGTTCGTCTGGCAAACCGACGTTCTCCGCGAAGATGAAAATGTTCCTCTTCTCGCTTAAATTTAAACAATAATATTGAAATGATGATGGGCAAAGTTGTATTTCTTAATAATATATTATATAATGGCAAGATTGGAAGGTAAATTCTAATAAAAGAACAGTTCTCATCATTGTGCTTGTATTTGTGCTGCAGTGCAGCTTGCCCTCATGACTAGGTTCACAATGCTCATTTTTTATACCACGCCTCACCGTACCAGGGACATTTCTTCTTAATCGCGAGGTGAAAGGCTTTCTCTATTCTTGGGTGAAACAAATTACAGGCCTGCAGGAGCGCAACAAGCTGCCCCTCTGTGTGAACAAACGTAGTACAAATAGAAAGCATATTCCAAATGAAGTTAACGCTGTCTAAACGCGAAGTTTCGCCGTATAACAGAAAAATCTATAAACGCATTTTCGAACCAATACGCACATGTCCCAAGCGTAAAGACCCTCTTTACTAGAATTTACATTATCCGTAAAGCTGCGTTAAGAACGACTTTACGCTTCATTATGGTAAGCGTAAAGACCTCTTTACTAGAATTTACATTCTCCGTAAAGCTGCGTTAAGAACGTCTTTACGCTTCATTATGGTAAGCGTAAAGTTGCGGATTTTTGTGTCATTACGCAGCCTATACGCAAAGCGTTATCGCTGCGTAAAGTATATATTTACGCAAAAGAAAAGGTTGCGTAAACGTCTGTAAATGCTTCCTTTACGTCACCTTTTCGCGTCCAAATCGCATCCGTAAAGTAAGGATTTCGTGCTGTGGACTGAACGGGTGTATTGCTCTTCGTCTGCCAAAAATATTGGGGCCTGGTTCGACAATGCAATGTCCATGGACAAGCAAGTTACTACTATTTGTAAATCCGCTTACTATAACCTCTACAACATTGCCAAAATAAGAAAATGTATTTCCTTTCAAGAATTGTGAAACTCTGATCCATGCCTTGTAACCTCTAAACTTGATTATTGTAATTCCTTTTATCTGGTATACCTAAAACCCAGATACAGAAACTACAACATGTTCAGAATAGTGCTGCGCGTCTCCTGACTGGGTCTCGCAAGAACTACCATATCACCCCTATTTTGCAAGAGCTACACTGGCTATCGATATCAGAGCGGATCAACTATAAAGTTTTACTTTTGACTTTTAAGGCATTGAATGATAAGGGACCATTTTACTTGTTTGATCTTTTAAAACCCTATATCCCAACTAGAACACTACGTTCCTCGTCCAAGTCACTCCTTACTAGACCAAAATGCAAACTTAAGACTTATGGCCAAAGGGCATTCTCTTATACAGCTCCCTCCATTTGGAACGCCCTGCCTGATGATATACGTGACATTAAATCACTGAGTGTTTTTAAGTCAGCCATCAAAACATTACTATTTAGGCGCGTTTTTAACATATAAATTTTAAAGTTTTCATTGTTTTATAGTTTTTATCACACTGTAAGCATTTTTATCTTTTATTTATTCATTTTTATTTTTATATTTTTAGCTGATTTTATTTTATTTAGTAGAACAATTATTGTAAAGCGCTATTGGATTTTCAGTAGAAATGGCGCTATATCAAAATTTATATTATTATTATTATTATTATCCATCATAGGCCTGCAACAGTAAAATATGATTCCTGGTCTCTAGGTGTCACGCTAGTGGAACTGTGTACACAAAAAGACTGCTGGCAAGAGCTATTCGAAGAAAACCAAGTGAATGTCGAAGCGCTACTGAAGGAAAAGAAAGTTCCTTCTGCATTAGAAGAAGGAATGCCATCTCGTCTAGTGGCGGAGTGGTTTCAGTACGACCTAGTGATGCGACCAAGTGTTATTAACCTCATCAGTTCGTTGTAAATTTATGGACGAGAGGGCGCATTAGCGGATTAGCATATGGCTGTCGAAGCGTGAGCATCCCTTTTCGGCAGCTCCGGCTATTTCCAGCTCAATTTCGTTCTTGAAAGGCGTTCATGACTATTATTTCAGTTTAACTAGACAGGAAAGCTATTACATGGAAGTCTGAAACATTTTGGAAAGGGAACATGACTCAGAAAGTAGTTGGCACAGAGGAAAATGTTCTGACACTATACACTGAAAATGTTCTGACACTATACACTGAAAATGTTCTGACACTGACACTGAGTTGAGCTCGAAGGGTTAGTTTTGTTTTTTGAATTTATCTTTTTTTATCTCGTGCATTAGCGTATGGTGCTCCACAGGAGTTCCGCTATTAACTTGACAAAAATGGAAACTAGGAGCCCGAAACTATAATCTACAATATGTCAAGAAAATACAATCGAAAGAGCTAGCTCTCAAAGTTACCTGAGGATAGTGTGTCTTGCAACGTGACTCATCAGCAGCTTTCTTGGCGAGGGCTGTCAGTCACAAACAAGACCGGCAGGTCCAAAATGCAAACTGAAAAATGCATACTGGAAAATGAATACTAGGTCTCTTCTCTCTGAAAACTCAAAGGACAGTTTTATTTCATCGTGTGACGAAATGGCAAGTACATAAAATATTACAACAACTACAAACTGCTGTAAAAGAAACATGCAGTAAAATAATGTTGAACTGTCAGGATGCCGTTACTATGTAGATGGTTGTTTTATCTTTTAACTTAAATCTCAAGATCTCAAGGGAGTTTCATTTTCATCTCCGATCTTACACGCAAATTTCAGGAATTTTCCTCAAACGATTTGAAACTTTTAGCGCTATTTTAGCTTACATTTGCTCTTCGCTAAGTAAAAGAAAATTACAACTACGATCAATATGTTTTAGGTGTGCTTTTGATACAAAATATCCATCGGGGATACAGCAGAGCTGTCAAAACATATGAACCGGCGACCGGGCTACTTTTTGCCGAATGTGAGAAATGTTCGAACCACAGAATTTGTTAAGTGCAGCCTGAAAGCTCACCTCATATTGTTTACTAAAATAAAATAAAACTGGAATCCTTGAGTCTGAGTCAGAATTGGCTTGGCGAGGAAACTAACTTGTTGCTTTGAAGCTACGAAATTTGCATCATGTCGGTCATCAGTTTTTCTTTGCAGAAGTTCTAAAAATAGTTGTCAACCGATCCTTTTGATTAGGGCCCAGTGTCCCCATTTAAGCGCGCGTCCTTCGGGAACAGCCGTCACAAAACGTGCTGTCGATTTCGGGTGCATTTGTGCCAAGCGTGTATGGTGCTCCGCGCTGCGGCCTTCGGCAATCCTGTCCAACATCTTATTGCAAATACGTTAAACATACAGCCCGCACTTATTTAATACCAATTGTCGAGCGAGTGGCCTTCTATTTCTCGACAATCTTTTGTGTGGAGAGTACACCCCCCAACAAGAAAAGTAAGCCCCGGGGAGAAGGAGAAGCAAGATCAAGTGCGTGGAATTGAAGGTGCCAAAAGCAAACGCTTATCCGCGCCCGTTTCCCTTCCCATTCCACAGACGGTTACTCAAGTGCGATTTTAAGACCGAGACAAAAATGCTTACTTCACGAACTGGCGTGGCAACAAACGAGCACGTGTGGATTACTCTCAAAGATCACAACTCTAGTTACAAGACTGACATCGTGAACAGACCTTTCCGATCGTGATACCGTGGAAGACCTGAACTAGAAGACGATCTACTCGAAAAGATAGAAATCTACTCTGCAAAAGGTTGGAAAGCACTCACTGAAATGATGAATCAAGTACTAGAAGTAGATTTAATCGGTCTGGAAGTACCAGCAAAACAGATGAAGTGTTGAAGGCCAGGCGGGTCAAACATCGCCGCTAATCGGTCTGGAAGTACCAGCAAAACAGATAAAGTGCTGGTCAAACATCGCCGAAAGGTAGTCCACGATGGTCAAAACACCGCCACAAGGTGGTGGAAAAGCACTGCAATCCCATCTGCTACATCATCCATCAAATAGTCGTCAACTAAAATCACATCTAGGTCCAGAATGGTTGGTGCTTGACCTTGAAACTTGAGAATTCTCCAAGATCGTCATTGCAAAGAAAAACATAGTTTGACGCCCAGAGAATACTTCGCTTAGTTCATGAAGAGGACGACGGCAGCTACGCTTTCCAGGAAAGCCTGGAGAATAGCCTGACGAATGAGGAATAGCTCTCTTCTGCGAGGATTTTCTCGGATTGTTCAAGTTTCAAGAAAAACGCCACCAGCAAAAGGCAAAATAATTTACTCGTTATTTTAGGTCAGGCTAAAACGTAGCCTGCGTAGCCGGCTCTGTTTGTTGTGTTACGAGACAGATCCCATGGGGCGCACACGAAATCGAGGCGCCTTTCCATGGGGCGCGCACGAAATCGAGGCGCCCTTGATACAGAGCCTGCCACGAACCCCCCCATTTTTTCGGATTCTACTGCCAGAAAATGGCAGTAGAATGTGATTGGTCGAGACACCTAATTCACACTCTATCTGTCAATCATGTGCCTCAATCATGTGGTCTCTGGCTAGCGGACGGAGTAAACTGCGGGCTCTGTTTACACTCAGTAACAAAATGGCGGACGACTCTCATGAGTTCGAAGCCTGCCTTGGAAACGTACTTTCTGGACTTGAAAACCGTGGATATAAATTCATTTTGAAAGATGAGCAAAAGACAGCGCTAAAGAATCTATTCTTTGGTCGTGATACTATTTGTATACTGCCGACTGGGTTTGGAAAAAGCTTGATTTTTCAACTCTTGGTTCTTGCGAAATGTGAAAAGTTTAGACAAGAAGGAGGCAAGACAAAAGCTTCGCTGCTTGTCGTTTGTCCCTTGAATAGTCTAATGAAAGACCAAGTCTTAGAAGTAAGCGATATGGGCATCAGTGCGACCTTTTTACCAGAAGCAAAGCCGGAAAACCTAAAGCGCGGAGACTACGAGATAGTTTACACCTCTCCGGAAAGCATTCTCGACAAAAAGTTCCTGGCTGCGATAAAAGAAGGGGTATTTCACAATAGTATGGTGGCTGTTGTGATCGACGAGGCCCACACACTTGAAACGTGGACAGGAAAAAGGTTAGACTAAGCCCTGAGAGGGCAATTCATTGTACAAATATGAGGTTTCGAGCGCTTGGCCGAGGTGAAGTATAAGCGGTTAAGAAAGCGCCGTCTTGTTCAGACTTCGCCCAAATAAAGTTATAAAAGGAAGGGCATGAAATGCATAAAATCTAGCTTATAATTCGTTTTTTTTTTTAGGCAAACATCTGGCAAAGGGGAGACGAAGGCTTTCCGAAAAGCTTTTGGAGAGCTTGCAACTTTGCGATCGTTTTGCAAAGAAGGTGAGTAACTGCATAATATCTCCCCGTTGTGGACCTAGTATTCCTTGCTATTATTATTAGTCATACAATTTTCCTCTGAAATTTTTGTTGTAGTGTCATGGCCCCGGTTTTTTTTTTTCAGATTTCTCTGACAATAAACCCTATTGAGATTTTATGAAGGATAGCCAAAAACTAGAATACTGGGGAATCCGAGGTTTTTGCCTTTTAGTCTCACTCATTTTATTTTCCAGCGCTGCTTCGGTCATGACAAATCTGTTTGTTTGATTAGACTTAGAGTTGAATGGTACACCATTTCCCAAAACCTGCAATTCAGTCTGTGCCATGAGAAATTCTCATTTTGCAATTGTTTGCCAACAACAACAACAGTTGAATAGTGGTGGATATTTAAGCAATAAAAAGCAGATTTCCTTGGTTTATGAGAAACGCAGGAGGGATGCTGAAAAAAACACGAGAAACGTTTGAAACTCACAAGCCATAGGCGAGTGAGTTTCAAACTTTACAAGTGTTTTTCCAGCATCCCAACTGGTTTATCACATTATAAACCACAGAAATTCGCTTTTTATTGGTTTTATAAAATAGCTTTGCATCTGCTGTGTGTTTATAATGTGAGAATGCACAGCTCTCGCAAAACGAGCATCTATTTAGAGCGTTTTCTCAAAACAATAAAATAGTGATGGACATCTACTATTTCAGGAACCAATCAGAGCATGCAAAAATGACTATTCACTGACCCTTTTTTGTCCATTGGTACTGGCCATTCCATTCAATTGTTCTTACCAGAGTGGCGAGTCAACCTCTGAAGCTTGTCCACTTACTCTGACAAAATTTACATGCAATCTTGAAATGAATAGGCCGTTATCATGCAAAATTGATTAATAATATATAATAGTCATCAGAAAATAAAATCCAGTATTCAATTCTACATAGTATCCGTATTAGTAAAATTGCAAAGTTTGGCTAAGATTGCTTGAATACTGACTGAGATATAAATTTTCAAAACTTTGTATTCTGGCTTACTTTTTACAAAGAAATGTATGGGCAAATACGTCAAGTCGAGGCTGGACGGGCACCCATGCCCATCCAGTCTCGTTTCGATGTATTTTCCCTTGTACGGCCTATTGACTGTACCATTCTAATAGAATTTTCTGTTTTTCATGACCAATGGAAAGCACCACTGAACTCTAGAGGTACCTACGATTACTAAAAATAACATAAAATGTTCAGCAAATTGTAAACATTTTTTCTGTTTATAGGAACCCCTATTCTTGCCCTCACTGGAACTGCAGATGAAACAACACTCAAGATAATAAAGGAGGACTTATTATTAAAGCAGCCAATGACCTTGTTTGTGAGCCCTACAAGGGATAACTTGCGCTTCTCAGTGAAGAAGGTTAAGCAGGATGTTATGATGGATGAACTGACTTGGCTTATAACTATGGCAAAGGAGAAGGGAGTGGACTGCCCCAAAACTATAATTTTTTGTAATACTCTTAATGATATTGCAGCTGTGTACAACCATCTTATACTCAAACTCGGCAAGCATGCGTATGCCCCTGTGGGGGCAGACCAGCATGAAGATCTGATTCTGGGAGTCTACCACTCTACCTCGTTTGACTCCTGTAAAGACAGGATTGTCAAGAGTTTGAAAGGGGAAGGCAAGAAGCGAATTGTGATAGCCTCTACTGCCCTGAGCATGGGTGTGAACTTTCCTAATATCCATTATGTCATCAACTGGGGCCCTGCAAGAAATCTGCTGGACCAGCTGCAAGAAGCTGGCAGGGCTGGAAGAGATGGCAAGCAGGCCCATGTGGTAGTGGTTTATCACGGACGGCAGCTAGCTCATTGTTCAAAAGATGTTAAGTTATTTGTCAATACGGGTGGTTGCTATAGGAAAGCAGCATATGGTTCTCTGGATCCTGCAGTTGAACCACTTAGTATTCAACATGACTGTTGCAACTTTTGCAGCAAGACATGTACCTGCCAAGGGACATCATGCAATGCATCATTTCTTTATGAGCAAAACATGACAGAAAGGGAGCTTGGAAACTCTTTAAATAGACCAGTAAGTGATGAGGATAAGAGGGACCTGAAGGATGCTTTGGAGGAAGTGATGTTGGGGCTCTCTGCAACAAAGCTTTCTGTCTTTGACATGATCAGCACTCATGGCTTTTCTGCTGAACTTATACATGACATTGTTAGGGACAGCCACAAGATATTTACAGTAAGTGACATAATATCATGTTTTCCAGTTTACTCAGTTAGTCATGCATTTCAGATATTAGAGATTATCCAGGATATCTTCATGGATATACCTGAGATTAATATGGAAAGTGCCTCATCTTTAATCGTTCATGAAAATCTTAATGTGTTTGCCATTAGTGAAGATTTCTGGGCAAGTTTAGAAGACCTGCCTGAAGACTTTGAGGATTATACCGAGTAGTGCTTGAGATGTAATATAGGTAAACAAAATGTTTTGGAATAAAAAATGTATACTTACCTTTCCCATAATGCACTGACTGCTTTGCCATAATTTTCTATATCATCAAAATTCAGAGACTCCACAGAAATGCTTTATTTTAGTCAGTTTAGTGCATTTTACTCTACAAATGTAACATTTGCATAAATGAGGGTTTCAGATGAATCATGTAGACAAAAACAGAGCAATGCATTATGGGCAGGGTGAGTCAGCCTCTTAAATCATTTTGTACATCTTCTGATCATTTTTTCTCTGCCACTACAAGAAGCAGCTATATAGCTAGAAATAAATATAAGCATTGTGCTGCACTTAGTTCAGACAGGCTAGTGTAAGAGGGAAAAATATTTTTCTGCCTGCAATACCAAACATACATGTACCAGTAAGTGGCTTACAATGTGTAGCAGTGCACCAAAGCTCCTATCCATATCAATGAATTATGAAAGAAACCTAAATCAGAGCTTATTGTTACCCCAGAATGACTGCTGCACATTTTAACCCACTAAAATATTTCTTGCAAAACTAAATGAATATGTACATGTACGAAATGAAGCCAATGTTGCTTGTAAATACCGCACATGACAATAGTAAATTGCACTGTAATATAGAGGTTAAAAACCTTATTTTGTACTTTGTTGATTTAGAACAGTAACTTTTGTACATTTCTTGAACAGTTATGCTATTTACACAATATACATGGATATATGGAAGGACATTGATGATACAATTGATGATCTATTAATTTTGTCCAGACTTTAAAAAGATTTCAAATCTCTTAAATTCTCTAGAGGCAGTGGTACTCAGTGCAATATCAAATCAACATCAGCCGTTAACATTTTCATATTATAGAATGCATATTTCACTTTGCATTCATTTCAAGGGTTTGATGAGGTTATTCCTTCCATCTTTAAATACATCTGTTCAAACTTAGTCTCTAACCAGCTTGCAAAGCCAAATAAATTTCTGTTTTCAACATAACAAAATCATGGTATGCTAAAGGGGTACAGTATTTAAAAATGTGACCCCATCCCCACAATATATAATTTCCTAACCCTTTTGTGAAGTGGTAGGGTATAAAGTTTGGAGAACACTACAGTGTGACATCTCATGCTATTTCTATGGAAGCCTATTGCATTCTTGCAACATGATAAATCGACTCCCACAATGTCAAGTGTTCTTTGATCCATACATGTAAATCTCTATAGTCAATGGTTATTATGTTTGAATCAAAGTCGGGAAATGAGGGATAACCTGCCCTTCCAGGAGTGAATGCAAATACATTTCTCTGGGTCAGATCTGCAACAATGGTTTGCACAGCTTCCTCCTGACCAGCTACAGAGCGGTGTCCATTTGATGATTCTAAACCACAATCCTCATCTACAGAATCTAGAACCATTTCCATGATTTCAATGGAATTGGAGATTCGGGCTGCACTCTCTTCATTCAGATTGGCTCCTAGTGACTTCCACATTGATTTCAAGAAGTTGTTTTGTTGCTCCTTCCTGAGATTGAGTGGTATGTTGTGCCCTCTTTTGCCATGATGATTGTAGAATCGGTTCCACTTCAGATTAAAGGCATCAGGCTTCGGAAGAATATAAACAACTTGAGCAAGGTACAGAAGCACAGCATAGGAATACTTTGTATGCCCACCACTTTTGTACAACAGAAGGGCAAGCTTGTAGAGCTGAAATAGTCGCTGTCCATCACCTTCTTTGATGGAGTCTTGAAACTCAAGCAGCACTAGACCAAATGCCACTTTAGCTTTGTGGTAGTTGTATACAAAATCCATTGGCTTTGCAGATGTTTCTTTCACAGGAACTATGGTATCTGTCTTATGGATATGCTTCTCATGCCTGATAAAATGAAAATAAATATTATAGTATTGAGATATCCTTCTGAGGTAGATAGTACTGTACCATTTTACAATGAAGTCTAATATATCGCAAATGTTTTGGTAGGTGTTTTCAGTTTTATAATTTGAATGTCTGTGTGAAATGTTCAAGGTTTCTTGCATGCTGATTGACTATAAAGAAACTGCCTCCACAATAGCCAATCAGTGTGTGAGAAACATTGAATTCCTGCAGACAAGATTTCCAGTGATCTCAAATGGCTGTAGCATACCCAGTGAAGTAAGAATTTAGTATAGACATACAGGGATCATGTTTTCCCCCCTAGCAAACTGAACTGATGACTAAGGGTATTCATAGTAAATACATAATGAAAATGTGGTATTCCCTCATTGGTGAGGGTGTGAATCTTTCCTGGAATAGCAAAATAATTTAAAACAAGGATAATGTATACAGGAAAAAAAGCACACTATACTGAAAACGTTTTCAGAAATTGAAAGGATCTGGTTGCCTTGATTTGTATTCATTCATACCTATTTCTTGTGACTGTGGTGCTAAATACATGGTTGCAGCCCTGGCAACGACAGAAGTAGTAACCCAATTCATCACGCTCATCAGTGCCATAGGCCTGGACAGTAAGACTGTGTTTGGCAATTTCATGCCTGCAATAGAAAAAGATGTTGAAATGAAGTAAATTAACAGGCTCAATGTGGAAAGTAAGCAAGCATCAGTCATATTTTTTCCACTATGATCTAGATATTTCTCAAGATTTTCCTCCAAAAGTTGAGCAGTTGGCATCCATGAATTCACTTAAATCATGGGCATAGCTAGGGAAGGGCCAAGGGCATCCCTTCCCACTTTTAGCAATCGAAAATCCAGTAAATGTATGGGACATTCTTTTAAATACAGGAAAAATGGACCCTTGGGCCCCCTCCTATTAAAAATCATTCCTTCGCCCCTGTAAATTGTTATTGGCTGACTTGCGCAAGCTTCTTGTGCATATTATTCTTCAATCATTATAAGACTTCAACATTTGTATAATGGGGGCAAAAATATCAACCAATAGGTCATTTGCACTAACTGGGTCACGTGACCCCAACTACCTCTTAACGAGATCTTTTGTCAAAGTCAATTCCAGAAATACAAAGAACCAATTGATATTAGTCAAAAACTCAAGTTTCAGCTTAAAATCTCTAACCTGGAGCAAATGGCAGCGAGTTGAATTTTCAAGATTTTATACAGAGATTTTATATGGGATTTGGGTCACGTGACCTAGTTAGTGCAAATGGCCTATTAGAATCAGTAAATTACCATCTGTGGCCAGAGATTCTTGGTACAATAGCCAGCATAGCATAACAAAACAAACAGACAGAGCCGGCTACACAGGCTAGGGTACAAGAACAATCAGTCTCCAAATTTTAATTACCTGACTCGGACAGAATGTGATACATAAGTCTTGTCACAGTGTGCTGCTCTGCATCGAAATGGGGGCTTGCAGAGCTGTTCCAGGTTTGCAGTTCTATCCACTATACCTTGGATGCCATTGTCAAAAACGTACTTCTTGACAAACTCGACTGACAGCTCATGGAGCCATTTCCCTTGCACTGCACGTGGCACTGATTTATCGGGAAGGATGACATTTGGTGAATCTTGAAAATGAAGAAGATAAAAAGTTTAGAATGTGAAATGTACCCATGCAGGTGGGCACTTATGAATTAAAATTATACATTTGAAAAAAAAGCAGACAACTACCAACTAAATGTTGTAGCTAGCAGGAAAAAAATATATAAGAAATACATCTGCATTTTTCATGCTGATTTACAATTGTTTGGCCTGACCCACCTACACAGTTTATTTGCCAGAAAACAAATTTGCACAACAAATTGTAGCATGTTTTGTGAACATCGAATTGGGCAAATTAGTAAAAAATGGTCAACAAAAGTGCAACCATCATTAAGCAATAAATTTTAGTCACGTTATCTCTCTTTCTTATAAAATGTGAAATTTAAACTATTGGCCAAAATGAGAAAATGTAACATCATTGTTTTCTAAATTTTTAGCCCTGATTGGAGTGAGAAGTACTCACCATCCAGCTTTGTCATTCCCAGCTTATGCATAAACCCTGCACAGATGTGTGCCTCAATTTCCCGAGAATGGAACTCACTGTACTCATTGAAATGATTGTGCACACCCTTGGCAGCATTTGTTTTGCCAGTTCTGTTAATTGAGGCCCGCGATGTTCCAATCTCTGCTGCTGACTCATGCTTCACAAATAAGTTAAACTCTGCCTTTATGAAATAAAAAGGGCAACAATTTATTTTGAATATAAATAATAAATATAAATAATCATTTCAAACAGCTTAATTGTACTACAACAGATGCTCTACTCTTGCATGACGTGGATGCAGAGGTAGACTTGTAAACATAAAACTAGCTGTACTGCATTTTGCAGTCCTTACAATGGCTAGATTATCTACTATAACTCAGAGTTCATTTGGGAGTGGGGACCAGGTACAAACAGTAAGATAGGGACCCATCTTGGACAGAGGAGGTACACCGCCAATCATTTTGAAAACCTAATTATTTCCTTCCTAGAGGGGCTAACCAAATAGGTGAGTGCAAAAAATTGAAAACAATAGAACAATGCTGAATATCTGATGCAGTTCTCATAAAGATTTGATGTTTAAGGTAGTTAATCTGGAATGACAATTTTGAAATATTGAGTTTTGGGAAAATTTTTGGTGGTATCCAAAATGGGTCAATCCACATTTGTTTTGCTTCTTCCCATTAATTACCTTGTAAAGGTTGAATTTGGCATGCCAATCAGCAAATTCAGGGAGAAGGCCTTCTAGGCGCTCGAAGCTAGTCTCTCCGTCCTGGAATGTCCATTGGACATTTCGCGACCGTTCTTCAAAAAGCTGATCCCCATGGAAAGGAATACCAAGCAGCACCTCTTCCCCATCAGTTGTCAATGGAACATACTTCCTTTGATTGGACTGCATCAGTTGGGCCATTTCCCCTGCTATGTTAGGGTTGAAGAATTCCACACTCAAACAACACTGAAAATACACATATGCCCAAGCTTTCAAACAAGGAGTTTCTGCTAGCCATTCTGTAAGGTTACATGTAAACCAAGGAAATAGTTTGAAATTGAAATTGGAAAGTATAACAAAAAAGAGGGGATTCAGGGGCATAGCTAGACAGTGTTTCAGAAGTTGTACAACTGAGCCAAAAATGTATGCTTGCAATTTACATCAATGGGATTTTAGTACTACGGAGGTTATACTTACAGAGTCTGACTTTGTTGCCATTTCCTTTGAGAACTGATGTGGAATGTGGTAAACTGCAACTTTACGTAGAGGCTGCAAGCATGTCAGGTACCTTGTAACCACCCGACTGACGAGTACCCCCCATCTGCTGATAAGACCAGCCTGCACACTTTCATCGGGGAGTAGATCAATAAATTGGACAGGATTATCCTTGGATGGTGTTTCATTTGGAATGGTATATGTAGCTCTATTAAGGACAGCAAACTGATGTGTCCAGTGGATTGACCTGTTGGTATTCTTCTTTGTTTGTATCCTCGAGTTGATGGAATGATCAATATTGTCCCCAACAAGCCTGAAAAAAAAAATGAAGAGAAATTATTAAAATAATAACTTTATCAGGCATTGTGGCATATGTTGCATGCTAAAATAGAGACTTTATCAGGTAAGCAGTCCTTTCCAGATATCATCCATACCCCATACCCCTCCCACAGAAGGGGTTCGAAATAATATGACCCCACACACATCTTGAATTTCGGATTCTGAATTTCCAGTGAAAAATTACAGTGATCATTGTATGGGAAATATAAAGCATTTGTTCCCCCAATCCTCTGTAATTTCCAAATCCTCCAGTTGGGAAGTTATGGATTTTTTTTCCTGAATCGCTGTGTGTTGTGTTTTAACTTACTTGTAAAGTGGAAGTTTTTCCTGTAGCAGGTCTGTGATAGCGGCTTTAACAGTGATCTCAGGAATATATCCAGTCCCACTTTTCAGTCTCTGAATTACCATTTCATACACATTATCCTCAAATGTTGAAAATAAATTGACAACATCCTTCCTGAAGTCAAATGAGAGTTCCATTTCCATTTCATCTCCAGTTAAAGAAGGACTTTGTTCTTCTGATACCTGCTGGAGAAACTTTAAGCACTTCCTGTTGTCTTCTATTTTACTTTTCCACTTGATCACTTTCGCATCGTGGTCTTCCCCCATTTTGCGTTCCATGTTTACCATCATTGTTGGTGACATTCCAATGCCAAGTCGGTTCAGACGGATAACATCTCGATGAGAAGCACCGCTATGGAACAGAATACTTGATATTCTATATGCCAACGAGGACATGGTCGGGTTTCGTTCTCGCGCCAAAATAGCAGAGGCTAAAGCCATGGAATTTACATTCGACACAGTCGATTCTCCATCTCGCATGCCTATAGCACCTTTCACGCTAGCATTCCAAACAGGGCAATATACTTTGCACTCCTCTACAACAAATCTATTTCTCGCTGCAGGAAGTTCATCTGCGTCTCTTCCTTTCAAAATTGAGTCCGAAGCGGACCACTCTTTGAACTCGGAGCTCACTCGATCTTGAATGGCTGAACACAGGTACTGCTGTAGTTCCTTGAATTGTAACACAGCGTTAGCGAGTGAAGACATCTCTCCTTTCACAAGATTCCTTATGATACTGACTTTGCTTTCATCAGTTGGGTTACTAGTTGTCACATTGCCATTCCGCTGAACAATGACAACTTTCACCTTCACGCTAGACTTTCCTTCGCACCTAGCCAAGCCGTCGATATTCAAGTTCGACAATACTTGATCCTCGGTAGAATTTTCCTTATCTGTCTCGAAGGAAAGACATTTTCTCTTGCTTGAAAGGGGTGGCTTCAATTGCTGGTCTGGTTTAGTATTACTGGTTTTACCACGATGCGGAGATCGAAAGCGAAGATTCTTCCGATTTGCTGGACTAGAATTCGATCGGGAGTCAACAACTTTCTTTTCGCAACATCAAGGGCCTGATTTTCTAAATCGTTTGACTTCGATGCAAACGTTTTGTTAGGGATGTTTATACTTTGGAGTTCTTTAAATAGCTCGCCGGCTCTCTTGATTTTCCTGCTACAAGGTTTGCAAACCTTAGACGAAAAGTCATCGCCACGCTGTAGAGGAAATCCGATGTCTTTGCAGACAGCAGAAAGATTCGCTCCCTGTAGCTCATTGGAAGCTACGAATAAATTGAGACATGGTTGGTGCGTGATCTTCTTTAAATTCCCAAACTGCGTCTTGAAGCAGCATTTACATAGCCTACAATAGTTATTTGCAGCGTCTGGGCTTTCGCCGCGAACCATAGCGAACCATAGCGAAAAAAATAATGCTCGATGCTCCACGTGTGTTTATTTACTTCTTGGCGGAAGTGAGAACATACTTCCGCTTCATTGTGATTGGTTAATGAAACAAAAAGTGACATCGATTGACATTGACAAATACCAGTCTCTCCGTAATTTGAGTCGCTGTTTACAAGTGGGCGTTCGGAAAATCCAGGCAGCCTCACGGCTGGCTCTCGTGCTGTCGCACTCGCCTCCGCCGAGCGCGCTATCGCGCGCTCGGCTCCGGACCGCGCTTCGCGCGGTGATCCTTCCTCGAAAAAAACTCCGAGAGCCAGCTACGCTGGCTAGCTAAAACGCTTTTTTTGTTTTATACACAAGTTCCGTGCTAAGTTGGTCAGGCGAATAGCGGGACGACTTGGGCATGGTTCACGTATTTAAAATGTATTGCGTGACAAAACAAAGAGCTTTTACTAAGGCCATGATCACCAGCGAGACAGAGGTAATCATACTAGAAGCCACCGTCGGTATGATGGATATATTGACGATCTGAAGCTGCTCACACAAAGAGTTGGGAGGCCCATGATGCAAAATTGGCTAAGGCAGAAGGTTTTGTGACTTAAAAACTCTTTAAATTTCAATCTATCCTAGCACTTACAGCTTTCATTCATGTAGCATGTCCTGAAATTTGCTTTGCCTCCCAGACTGAACTTGACACCAAAGACACAAAAGCCATGTCAGCGCGTGTTCAAAATCAAGAGCCTGCCTTCCGTAAAGCAAAACGCGTCCGGGTGGCTTAATAATCACGCAGTGAAGTGTATTGTATATGCCATCGGAAACGCAACAGGAGTTCAGCGCCCGCTCGACTTGTCAAACTCGGCGTTATGTATAAACGATTCACAAACTGAGCACGCCCAAGCGTAATGCTCTCGAGTTAAAGCGACAAGAATATATATTACTTCGGCATAATCTATTATCTTGCAGAAATGGACAGTCCACTCCTGATCGATCCGCAACCCAGTCCACTCCCGAGCAACTGCTGTCGGATTTGAGATCGCTTGGAGTAACGGATGTCAAAGACTTGACAAAGACACATATTTGCCGCAATTTAGAAGATGAACAGCTTGTGTTTGACACAGAGGAGGGTAGGAAGCATGTGATTGTATATCCAACTAGTCTTTCAAGATTCAAACTGCCGCGTGACTATGTAAGAATTCGAGAGAGGCAAGAGAGCGAAGACAAAACGAAAGAGTCTTCCAGTTACATAATAAAGGCAGCTTTATCGGTCCGGAAATCAATCAGAGCAACCAAAATCACTGCGACATGGTCTCCAAATCCTGCCAACCTTCAAGAAACCGCAATCCGTCTTTCCGACAAACTATCACCTTTCCTTCGCAGCCTACTAACAGGAAATGTTGCCTCCACTAGGGTTCAGCGACTTTCGTCCATTCGTACGGGCAGGACTTTGGCGTCAGCCAAGGAACTCAGAAACCCCCCAAGCACATCTTACTTCCATATGCAAAAGACAGGTTATTTTAGAGATTCGAGCAATGCTTGGCCAAAAATATTGTTACTAAAAACGTTTAAAGCGTATTGCCTCTAGTTTGGTATGAAAATATTGCTCGTCTTGAGGAGACACTCGAGCGAGGGAAACATCGCATCGAGTAAGCGGCATTGCTGTGCAAGCACCTGTGTTTGGTCCTCACCTGCCTTCGCAAGCAGAATGTGTTACTGAAGAGTTCCAAAAGAGGAGACGCAGTATTGAAATCATTCCGACATCCCTCCCTGTGTACAGCGCTGGAGATCGAGTTGTTCCCCCTGCTAGAGCATACGTTGACGGCAGATCTGATACTATTCGCCAGAAGGCTTGGAAGCAGCATCTTCTCTGATTACGTTTCCGCCTTGAAGCTCAAACCAAGCTGGAGTTCGTCCAGCTAATGACAGACCTCCAAGACAATATTTGTCAAGCGACATTTAAAGAATTACAGAAAGTCCTTTTTTTCTATGCACAAAAAAGACAACCTGACTTTTCATATAGTTCATTTGTGGCCCGAGTAACATCATTTGCAAATGGGACACAAATAAACTATATGTCCGACAAAAGTCATGTCATTATCATTATTATCACAAGGCCAAACAATTATAGTATGATAGTGTTCGTCCAGCCGAATTCAAGAGATGAAAGGAAAAAAATCGGTCACATTTTATTATCAGTTCGAGATGCAAACTTAGGTACATGAAACAAAAGCTATAAAAATAAATCCCTAAAGGCAATACAAATGAAAACAGTATTGCTTCAAGATATTTTCAATAATAGCAAATGATTTTTTGTAACTTACAGTTTTTTGAAGGCTTATTTCTAGTAAGTTTAGAAGTTAACTAATCAGTCACTATCATCACTTTCCAGACAAAACGAAAGAGTCTTCCAGTTACATAATAAAGGCAGCTTTATCGGTCCGGAAATCAATCAGAGCAACCAAAATCACTTCGACATGGTCTCCAAATCCTGCCAACCTTCAAGAAACCGCAATCCGTCTTCCCGACAAACTATCACCTTTCCTTCGCAGCCTACTAACAGGAAATGTTGCCTCCACTAGAGTTCAGCGACTTGTCCATTCGTACGGGCAGGACTTTGGCGTCAGCCGAGGAACTCAGTAACCCCCCAAGCACATCTTACTTCCATATGCAAAAGACAGGTTATTTTAGAGATTCGAGCAATGCTTGGCCAAACATATTGTTACTAAAAACGTTTAAAGCGTATTGCCTCTAGTTTGGTATGAAAATATTGCTCGTCTTGAGGAGACACTCGAGCGAGGGAAACATCGCATCGAGTAAACGGCATTGCTGTGCAAGCACCTGTGTTTGGTCCTCACCTGCCTTCGCAAGCAGAATGTGTTACTGAAGAATCCAAAAAGAGGAGACGCAGTATTGAAATCATTCCGACATCCCTTCCTGTGTACAGCGCTGGAGATCGAGTTGTTCCCCCTGCTAGAGCATACGTTGACGGCAGATCTGATACTATTCGCCAGAAGGCTTGGAAGCAGCATCTTCTCTGGTTACGTTTCCGCCTTCAAACCAAGCTGGAACCAAGCTGGAGTTCGTCCAGCTAATGACAGACCTCCAAGACAATATTTGTCAAGCGACATTTAAAGAATTACAGAAAGTCCTTTTTTTCTATGCACAAAAAAGACAATAACCTGACTTTTCGTAGTTTATTTGCGGCCCGAGTAACATCATTTGCAAATGGGACACAAATAAACTATATGTCCGACAAAAGTCATGTCATTATTATCACAAGGCCAAACAATTATAGTATGATAGTGTTCGTCCAGCCGAATTCAAGAGATGAAAGGAAAAAAATCGGTCACACTTTATTATCACCTCGAGATGCAAACTTAGGTACATGAAACAAAAGCTATAAAAATACAATACAAATGAAAACAGTATTGCTTCAAGATATTTTCAATAATAGCAAATGATTTTTTGTAACTTACAGTTTTTTGAAGGCTTATTTCTAGTAAGTTTAAAAGTAACCTAATCAGTCACTATCATCACTTTCCAGAACCACGTGTCGCCGTTTTCGGGCTGTAATGGGTGGATTTCATTCTAATTCTCTTTGGATCCACGGTGATAAATGTTCATAGTCCCTATTTGGATATGCTGAGTGTAGTTCTGATACGGTTGAGGCAGGGAAATGAACTGGTTGTTAAGCAGACTGCATTTTTCTTCTTCTCTTTTTGGGGCACTTGTTGTTTGGTTAATGTAATGGGTATTTCTATTTTTTCTAAATTAAGTCAAGTGTTCCGCCTAACATATATTATATATTATATATTATATTATATATTATATATTGTATATATATATATTTTTTCCCGTCTCCACACTGTCTGCCCTGATTAGCTTAAGCTATTTGCAGTCAGTGTGTGTAATATTTTTCCTGAAAAATAACAATAAAGATTGAAAGATTGGTAATGCTTCTTCTTTCATCTTTGTGCTTGGTAATTTCGCAGATTTTCTTTGTATGCACGCCACGTTGTAGAGAGAAGTTACAGCTGGTTCGTTTCTTCACGATCTGAAATTGCGGAATCTACGTATTTTACGTTCTATAGTTGTTCATGTTAAATGACTAGTTGGAACATCCATTTTCTTAAATAACACGGTATGGTGAACGAGAGGTGAAATTCTGTAAACACCGATCAGGTTTTCGCTATTCCGTGAATCGGCGTTTTGTTTTCCGTGATAATAGGGACTTTAAGATAGTACACTACGGTAGGATGAGACTGTGGGATAGCTGTCGCGTCACGCAAAATACACGTGACATGTGACCGTCGTGCTCTTGGGACGGTAAGTTTTCGCGGGGTTTCTCGTACTAGAGACTACGGTCAAGTCCAGTCAAGACGGTAAGGGATTTCCATTAATTTTCTTCACGTTTCTTTTGATATATTCACTTAATTTCACATACAAAATGTTAAAGAGAGATTTTGTTCTGTTTGTCTGATCTTGTGAGTTGGAAAAGCGGACGAAGAGCGCGAAAATTTGTAGTTTAATATTTCTACTTGTTGGCTGGCGGAGTTTTGACTGGCGTCTGGCAAGTTTGTGATAAAGCGTAATTATGTTTTTCTTTTTATTTGGCGATGCAGCTTCAGCTTCATTTTCTTTTTTCACGGCATGGCAGAGGAAAAGAGATCACTGGAAAGGTAAGGAGATTTAGTAATTTAGCCGAATTTTCTCCCTGAAATTCCACTAGAAACGATTGAAGTGAAGTTGTGTCATGTTAGTTGGCAGATGACTCTCGGTTTGGTCTAAGAATGTTTTGAATCTGCTTTAAGTATATTACAGTCAATCTTTTGTTGTTCTTATTTGTCAATGTTTTTCTATGTTAAATCCGTTGAGTTACAAACAAAATTTAACTCAAATGTCGTTTGTTAAATTCTTGTAAGTTAATTTAATCCCTCGCCCTTCCAGGCCAGCAGAAGCATTTCATCTGATTCAAATTGTGTTTCATTTTATTTCAGGGATACATCAATTGATCTGCGGAATAAGTAAGTAACTTGATTTCATTTTATCATTTCAATCTAAAATTGTATTAGATACTTTTTAATTTTACAGGGCGCCTGCAGTCAAAATAAGATGAATTTGATCTGTAGCTAATTAAGCCTTTTTATCGAATTGTCATTGAAATTCTGTTTCTTTTTTTTTTTTTTCTTTAAAAAGACATAGAGTGATCTGCATCTATGTATGTTCCCTTTTGGCTATGTTTTTGGAAAAGGGCTTGACACAGCTTTTTTGTTGTTGTTTTCTTGATTTGTTTCTCTTGTTATTTAAAGTGATTTTACATCCTGAGAGTGAGAGCAGAAGTGTTTCTCATATTTTTCTTAGATTTTACACCTCTATGGTTTTGTTTATGCTGATATCCTTCATCTGTCAAGCTTAGAATGGGGAAAAAATGAAAAATACATCTGTTTACTGGCTGAATTTACTAATTTCACATCTTTTTTTGTTTAGTGGGACATTCAGATGGACCACACCAAAAGACAGACTCCTGTTGATAGAGGTGCGAACTATCGAGCCATTCAAATTCAAGAAAAACACAAAGGAATCTGGCACAGCATGGTCTGAAGTGGCCTCTGGGGTTAACCAGCATCTGATATTTCAGGCATCACCGAGAAGTGAAGAAGTGTCAGAGAAAGATTCCAGAACCTTATGAAAGAGTTCAGAGCCAAAATTAGAAAAGAAGAGGGAGAATTAGAAAAGAAGAGGGAGAGTCAGGGACAATCCCCAACCCTTTGAGTAAGAATGAGACACTCTTGAAGAAATAGATGAAAAGATGAAATCAGCAAAGACAGAGCTAGATGCTGCAACTGCTAAGGAAGGTGATCAACAGAAGAATGATAGAAAAAAAGCCATGGCAGGAAGAGATGCTGCCATGAAGACATGGTCCAAGACTGCAGCTGCAGCTGACTCGGATGATGAGGGTGCTCATAGTGGAGGGAGAGGACGGAAAAGAAGACGAGGAAGTGGGGGTGCTCTAGAATTTCTAGAGACAAAACGACAGGATGACGCAGAATTACGAAAGGAGGAAATGAGCATTCGAAGAGATGAAATAGCACTTCAAAGTAAGCGTCAAGAGCAGTCTGAGAAGCAAATGCTACAACAGCAACAGCACATACAGCAGCAAGCACTTCAGCCACGACTTTCACTTCCGGTTCTTCTAGTTTGAGTCTGCGCAGTTCATACTCTGAATTCCGCCCATTACGAATTCGGGCTACCTGTGGTTCGTTTAGGACGCGTCTCGTCGGACGTTCGAAAACAGTACTTCGCTTCCATTGATCGCCATGAAATTGGTAATGCTCTTCCCTTACAGTTTATCTTCCTAGGGAGGCCGTTTCCCTTCTCTTTTGCCTTCTTGATCGGCCTTAATATGAGTTAATGTTTTTGGATGCAATTTACAAGCTTCAATTTGCTCTGTGTTTGATACGTAATTGTATGAAACCTGAAGTTTTTCGAATGATCACATGCAGCACACTACAATTTTCATCTCTCTGGGAAGTAAAACAGACCACAATATTTGTGATACGATGACAGGATTGGAGTGCAGGTGAGTTTCTTTTCGACATGGTTTGCATATCATGTACCTTGATTTATGTGTGAGTTGCTTGTTTCATGCTGCTTACCTAATATTTTCCAAGCTGTATTTTGCCTCCTCCTTTTGCTTTGGGCTTCAGATTTAATGTTGAGCTCAAGTCGGCCTCAAGTCACACTCAAAGATCAAAATTTCCTTTACAATGCTGCAGTATCGGTATTAAAAATGCTTACTACAGAAATTTTTCAAAGTAGATTGAAAGCTTTTCATTGATACACTGTGATAAACTTTCATTTTTCATTCATTCATATTTATGCACCAATCAATGTAACCCCCAAACCGGGCATATGCAGGAACTTAGAATTTGAGGCCTGTGAAAGGAAGAAAATTGTGAGGAAATGTGATTCCAGTGTCCCCACATATCCCCTTTCAACTATGGATGGTCACAATTCGAAATTTGAAAATAGAAACAAAAGGTACACAGGTATATGCCACCCAATTCCAAGGCCAGTCTTCGTCAAATGCTCCACAACAACCCAGGGGAGGTGCATTGGGTGTGGACTGCAATACTAAAATGATTAAAAATTGGAAAATGTTAAGTTCTAGTAGTCCTATCCACAAGCCTGGCTCTTCAAACCGAAAAAACAAGATGAACAATATACCTTTTTCCAAAATGGCCACCGCAAATTCACATGTCTTAAAATTTAACTGACTGAAAATCAAATACTGGCACTGGAAAGATTATCCTCACATTAGTAATCCTTTAAATTTTCTTTATGCCAAATGCCATGTCGGCTGAGAAAGCAGTCTGAAAATTGAAACTTTTACAGAGATTTGTATGACTGGGGTTATGACGCATACCAGTGTACCATATATGTAAACACTGTTAGCCGATTTGGCCTATCTTAGGGACTTGAAACAAGGTGTACTTGTGAATTATAGAATTAGATGGTTCTTAGATGATTGACTTAGCTTGACATATGAAATGATGGAAATGCGTTTACCTGGAGACCTATCTTGATGTGATTACCAACAAATGTTCCTCAGAAGTATGCCATGTCTCTGTACTTTTACTGAACCCCCTTCGGAGTTCTTGTGCTTCTCAAATTGCAAAATTTGTAGATTCAGTTCACATTTGCTAGGTTAAAGAATGTGGGTTAGGCATTTGGAAAACTGACTGTATGCATTAAAGCTGGATTAAGGGAGGGGCAGATCATTAGAAAAGTGATGGGGGCAATTTTACTGACTCACTTGAATTTTTTGGGGGTGTCTCAGCTCTGCAAGAGTTTTTCATCTATGAAGACATGTTTTTTTAGCCTGATCGAATGTGTTTCCTTCTATTTGCTTTTTGCCCTACCCATCACTTTTTTATTGCCATCTTTATACTGTGCTACTATGCCACATTGTGTATGTGTGGCTGTTATATTTACATGTCAGCTTCTTCCCTGGCTTGAAGTTATTACAATAATGCTTTTAAAATGGTTGCTATGAACACAATATGGAGAGTGTGAATGCATAAAGCCCTTGCTGTTGCAGCTTTGTTAGTTTGTACCAAAGAAAATCTGGTCAGCATTTAAAGCCAGCTCTTGTCTCAATACTTGTCTCAATGCATCAGTCCTGCCGCTGATTAGCCTGCTTTTCTCCATAGGGGTCATCATCATTACTTTCTTCCTGCTGATGCACCTGTAATGTGGAACCATCTGCAGCTCATGGGACCACTTACAAAGTTCACCAAGTCACTTGCCCTGAAGGCTTGCTTGCTGTGGGGATATCGACAACCGCTAAAGGCTGCAAGCATGAATGAGTAGGGTTAAAACATAAATTGAGGGGACATTGGTCTTAATATTATTTGCGAAGTGTGATATGCGACTGAATACAGTTTAATAAAATAGCTCATTCTTACCCTGCCAGCTGTTCGCAGTTGTAGTGAGGTTGAGTTTCCCAAAGCCTGTTTTTGTTTTTGCCTGTAAAGCGTGAAGTATTCTGTTCATCTGAGCTGAGGGGTGTTGTTATATCTTTGCTGACGTTATCTCCAATGACATTTACCTGCAGCATCCCACTGCATCATGGACAAATAAGGGGATATGGGAAGGGGGAGACAGTTTTCGGTGATCGGGGGGAAACCCCTATCATCAGCAGGTACGGTAAGCGACACTAATGCTGGGCTAGTGCTGGACCAGAGCAGTTAAGGTGGGTTTTTGGAGACTGACCCCCTGCACTTTGCGCACAGCACTTGGAGATCTGACAACACGGTTTTAAGTGAAGGGTTTTTCGATCCTAAAGTCTCGGTTTTGCAAGTAGGTCACTCCGGCTTCGCGTGAGACAATCAGATAAGCATACATAGTCATACATGCTCACTGGGGCGTGTACTAGGTACACCAACCCGTCGGGACGGCCGTAAACAGTGAAGTTTCTAAAGACGCAGTAGTGAGGGCGGGTAACGCGTTTGCGCGTATCACGGCTACTAGGTCGGCAGGCGCAGATTGTGCGGGCTCTGGGCAAGGGCTAGATCCTTCATGTAATGGTATACTATAGTGTCCTCCATATAATTATCTCCCATGTCTAATAGAACGAGGATATACAGAAGAACACCATAGTGTACCATATATGAAGGATCTAGGTGGGGAAGAGAACCCCTTTTTCGGGGGGGGGGGGGCTAGCCCTTGGATGTTTATACCAGATTGCTGGTTGTGTCTGGTAGCAATCATTTAATACGCGCCGAGGTGTTTCTGTAACGAATGGTAACCACACGGAAACACAGGCAAATTTTTGGAGGTCTTACATATGACTCGTCGTCCATCGCATCAATGTGCTAGACGGAATTCTAATCTTCAGCGTCGCCTGCGCAGTTGTTCGTCTGGCGACCTAGTTTTCCCACAAAAACTCGACATAGTTTTTGCAGAGCTTTACCAACATGTGTATTGCTTCGCGACCTCATGTGCATTGCAAGCAGTCATGTGCATTGCCTCGCGATTTTACACATCAAGAAAATTGTAATGTTAATTTTCCTGAACCAGAAAGATAACATTTGGTGCAAGGAAGCCAAAGGATAGCTTAAACCCATTTCGACCCACTGAAGTAGCCGACTCCAGCGTTTTGGTTTGATTGGCGGCTAAAAATCACCAATCGCCCATCGCAACATTGAATTTTGAGGTTGCGTAGCAATGCATACAGTGATAAGCGGCGCTTTGGAAAAAAATTATTTTAGAAAATTCCGTCATCGTATCAAAATAGTTTCTGTAAATGAAGCTCTTTAAATGACTAATGTTTATATTGCTTATCTTCATTTGTCTATAAATACTGCTAGAAATACTGCTTTTCTTTAGTGTGGATTGATAGCTATTCGTGCTCCAAATTAGCCAGTTTTAATTAGAGCAAAGAAATGATTGTAAAGCTATAATTATTTCCAGAATTTGCCGATCACTAGATATATGCTTAAAAATGTCGAAGCACTGGAAAAATACGTAATCAAAAGACAGAATGTATTTTTAATCTCACCTCAAAAAGACGCATCTATGCTCGCCGAATTGAATCGCGCGCCGTGCAGTCGTGGCTCGAATTACCGCTGGATTATAAGATCGCAGAATCATTTTCGCTACTGCGCAGCCTCAGACTAGAATGCCGTGAAGACAATAGAAAAAACAGTCGTGCAGCAGCAGCAGCAGCAATTTATTTATTTATTTATTTATTTACTAGCTTTTGCCCGAGGGCCGGGAAATCCTCACAGAGCGAGGCTCCACATGACGAGGCTCCCTTGTCAGTGTAGTGGGTTAGTATGTAAGTCCTACACTGAGGATGGGCAACTTCCGACGTCCCCGTGGTTCTTTAACGTCCCTCTGGTTCAGGTTAATGTAGTGCATGTGAGAGACGGGACCTACGGTTTAACGTCCTTATCCGAGAAGACGCGAAGGTCTAGCCATTTGCAGCTATTAGAGCAAAGGCAGCACCTTCTCCTCAATTATTAGAAAAGACCCTGAGTGTTGGCCCGGCCGGGGTTTGAACTCCCAACCTCCCGAACATAAGCCCGGCGCTCTACCACTGCGCTAACCGGTCGTCGGTATTCAAAATGCAACAACAGCAGGCCCAGCAGATGCAACAGTTGATGGTGGTGATGCTTCAGAAAATGTCAAAGGAGTGAACTTCTAAGGCAAACTTTACACAAAGCTTTTTTTTATATTTGATACTTAGAATGGAAGATTTTAACACAATTACTTGTGTTCTTAGTTCAGAATATGTTAATGTTCTGTTGTTTTAGTAAAATACAGCTAAATGCATAAAGTTACAATGGTGATTTAGCCAAGCAAAGTAATTACATGTACTAATCCACATGGAGGGTTTTGTTTTGTAAAACATGTTATAACTATTTCAAAAAAGTTTGTTGTCACTCAGTAGAGAGAATGGATGTGAATATACCCATTCTCGTGCTTATTATTATATTTTAAACACCTGCATATTAGAACACACAATTTCAGGGGTCAGGCTGATTGAATTCTTATTTATGGGGTGCTTAATGACAAATCAGCCTCAAAATGTTCTTAAATGTTCTTCATTTTTTATTTAGTAATACTCTCCAAAACATGTTGCTAGAGATATCATAATTAGCATATTTTTGGAAAATTAAAAATATATAATTAGTTCATCGTTGATTTGATTACATTAATGCCAAAACAAGACAGCTTGACAGCTGATAGAGTTATGTAGTTATCTGACAGCAAACAAACTTACATGTGTTGTAATTATGACATTCTTTCCATTTAATAAGAACAAGATTACAATTCTTAGGCTGATCTTGTTTTGTTCTTATATGCGGGTGGTTACTGTAATTGATCATGCACTCCTACAATTTCTTTGCTATCTGTAAGCATGTATGTTTGTCACATTTGAGATCTATTTGATTTTCTCATGATAAAAAATGTTATATGATCTAGGCTGTTTTTCTAGGCCATTCGTGAATCCTCACTGTGGTTAAAATGAATCCTCATAAGCCTGTGGATTTTATTATTTTTCCCCAAATCCTCTCCAGAATGTATCAGCTACAAAGTATGTAATTACCAAATAGATCTACACCCAGTCATGGAGGGAATTTGACATTACAGAGGGAGGCTGTATCTTCCTATTTCTTAAAAAATCACTGTATTTTTCATTATTATTTCCAATAGAACACAGGTTTTTTTAGGAGTCTTCAGGTGAATTCCTCTGGGTGAGGAGTGGATCTTTTCTTGGATTATCTAATACCATTGCAAGTTCTTAGCTATTATATCAAAAATGTTATACCCTGTCCTATAATATCAACACTCAAAATCTTGGGAGGGGAAATTAGCTGTTTATGTACAAGAACAAAATCAGGATGAATCCCAAAAACACATGTTAAGGTCTAAGTGGCTAAGCCTACAAGCCTCAGATTATTTTCAAAAAGAACTAGCCAAAATAATAATGTATGGTTGATTTAGATTTTTGATAATTTTCAATTTGGTAACCTGGTTTTGCCAACACTTGTCTATGCCAATATTCATGAACGGATGGTGTTTCTATTTGAAAAAAATCTGAGGTAATGTTGCCATAAAGACAAGTTAATATGTTCCTGAGAAGGGCACAGACTATATACTGTTTCCCAACTGCGCTCATTCCTAATAATAATAATAATATACATTTATATATATCTTGAGGTTCTTTTTGAAGTCAATGAACTTGAAGTAATTTGACACGTCATTGAAAAGCCACTCAACAGAAACTCTGACAGAGCTCATCGCTGTGTTAAATGCTTCCATATCGGGTGTGAGGACTGGCACATCTCCAAGGCGGTATGGTCCCATAAGAGTAGGACGAAGAGGGTAGGCTGGGTCTCCATATAAACAAAGCACCCCACCTCTGGTGTTCAATGCCACTCGTGTAAGATCGTGTAGGAGATCAGAATCCTTTAGCATACCTGCATCGTGACGACGCCCTTCAACAGGGCCATACAAATTCCCTATAAGACCGTTTGGTAATGCAACTGACTGAAACTTTAGTCCGTGCACCCTCTTATGACCGTTGTATACCACCCGTTGATTTGTATCTGGTCTGCATATTTCCCGAACTGTCCCATCTAAAAATCCAAAACAATTCCTCAATGGACTCCCTTGCCGTTCAACTGCTCTAGCATAAGATTCCAAGAACGGAGGTGTAAGAAATGTTTGATCCCATGAGGTCAATCGAAAACCATGTTGATTGTAGATCCAGTCGAGAACAGTATTTGTTATCAAACTCAGTTCTGGTACCGGGCGGGCAAATCTTTGTATGAGGTAAAAAAACCGACATGGATATGCAAACCTTCTCTGGAGAATGCACAATCCCTCTAATCCATCGCAAACTGTCCCCTGTGGGCACCTAAACCTAGCAGGAACTCGCAAGGCCTCGGCAACAACTGGAATGTCGTTCTTTTCGAGGCGAAACTCGGATTTGCACTCGCTTGAACTCAAGGAATCAAGACAGAATAGCTCGAATTCCCAGTAAGGACACAGTGGATTCACGGACTCGTATTCCTCGTATAAAATAAGAAACTCTTCTTCAGTAATTAAGCCTTCTGTAAGCGCAAAAACCAGAGAATTTCGCACGTCTTCAAAAGACATGGAGACAACTTCTCGACTGACCGTAGTTTGTTGTTGTCGTCCGCATAAAGCTGACATTTTTCGCGCCATCTGACCGTACTCGCCCCAGGTCCCCGTATGCGCCTCCAACCGTCCCATCATACCGTAGTCAACACAGCGGCAATCTCGTACCTAGAGCCCGTCATCTTTTGGCCAGCGGCAAAGATTCAGGGCTCTGGGGGTATTTTTTAAAACCCAGATTCTGGGTTTCCGGTTTGATTGTTGTATGAAAGTTCGTTACGTTTTTGACCTACTACGCATGCTCACAAATCGGGTTCCCCCAGAGCCCTGAATCTGGCCGCTGGCCAAAAGATGACGGGCTCTGGGTACGAGGTTGACACAGCGGTCAAACGTTGCGCATGCGCAGTACCCAAATCTCTGAAATCAGAATTTCGAACGAGGTTGTCATGAGAAGGGAAGGATAAATGGACTTTTCTAGCTGTTCCACCATGCCGATCTTCTAAAAAACAAACGTTTAGACAGAGGATGATTCTTTCTTATATTTTATGCTGTTATTTCGCCATCTTAAGCGTCAACGACTATGCAATTTGATTCTGAAAGCATCGAGTTAGCGGAGTTCATCCACGCATCCGGACGCATTGACCATGGTAAGTTATTTTGGTTACACTCAAAGAAACCTATGGTTTTATGTAGGGATCAAAAACGAAAGCTGCTTCTCAACCACAGACACGTTTTGATTTCACGATGTTTACTTTAATTGAGGCTATAAGCTTAGGTAAGAAGTAACTTAAGCTTAAGTTTTTTATAAGCTTAAATAAGCTTAAATGAATTTTTTTCAGATTTGAAAGCCTTTAACGTGATAAAATATTATATCCATGCAATGCTCGAATTGGAAGAAAATGTTATTTGTGAAACAATGAATAAATGGTATGGTATGTTTTGCCTAATTTCAAACTCACTTCTAGCTTGCAAGGCCAAAAAACCTGAGCATACCACATTGCATTAGTTCTTGAGATTTACAGCTTAAACCACTGTATCACATGCACCTTTGTAAAACTCTTTAAAGCATTTGGGAAATAGGTTTCCTTCTCTTACACAACCCCTAAGCCAATCAGATTATTGCATTTTCTCTCCTACTGTAGTACAGTGGACTTGCTTTTCTGTTGCGACAGTAAACCATTTGAGTGCTATGCGAGTGGGCAATACATGTGCGAGTTTCAGTGGTGGAAATTTATTTCCCAAATGCTTTTGAGAGTTTCAGGTCCGAATTTAGGACACTGCAAGTAACCCAGCTAAGTAAAAAAAAAACTGAAAGGTGGTTAACTAAAGTCTACAAAAGTCACTGAGCACATATTTACACTTGGGCTCAGCCATCCTTTGCATGTATGTAAAAAGCTTTCAATGTCTTTTAGGGCTACCTTCGCTATCAGGGCCCCCAACTGTCCACCGGCATGTAGATGGCTATCAAGAAGCAGTATATCAGTTCCTCTTCCAAGGAAACAGATGGACATATGGTTGATAATAACTATGGCTGCTAAGTGATCTTCTGTTGGAAGACGCTGGAGGTAGAATGCTAGACTTGATTGAGGGACAGCAGGATTTTGACATTCAAATTCTACATCAAAGGGGTCTTCAACCCTTATGTGTCTAATGGATGTCATATGTCATCTATTACTGAAAAGTTAACTGGTATTCCACCTGTGACTCTGCGTTGAGCAGTGTTACCATTGTTAATACAACTAGACATTATAACTCCCCAAACTGGAAGCAAGTCACGACAAGGAAAAACTAGGGCTATAGAATTCACAATAACTGCTTCGGCCAACATGATTGCTATAAATGTACATGCGTTTGATCCATTTCTCCCATTCAAGGTTGATTGTGAGATGTCTCTTGTGAAAAACCAAACAGTACCACCAGGAACATGAAGTGAAACGGTTGTAAAATGTGTGCCAGGTGGAGAATTTTCAGATCTTGCTTGTTGCTGTGGAAGGATAGTGGAAGCATTGTTGGATGGGCGCTGTGTTTGAGTATGGGGTATGTGAATTTGTGCTGATGGTTGAGGAACAGTAACATTTTGTAAGGCATTGTCAACAAAATCACTCCATTCCTGAGAATCATAGTAGGATGGATCTTTGTCACTTACAACTGGTATTTCATTTCATTGGTATTTTCTTCAGATGGTACAGAGGAGGTAGAAGTTGAAGAGCTTGTATTTGTTGGTTTCAAAAGTGAGCTGTTAAATGCTGTAGCCAGGTTGCCTAAGTGGTCTCTAAGAGGTTTGAAGCATTTAGGACACTGATTTCTTGTAATGTTTAAGCAATGCTGATGATAGGTGTGAAAACATGGGAGACGGAAAACATCTTCTTCGTTGTCCTCTGAGCATAACTCGTAGTCACAAAGTTTTTCTGGATTTGGGGAGCTAGTGGGGTTTTCATTAATAAACTTGTATCCTAGAGGCAATGCCTTGTTTTCAACAGTGGTGTCAAATGAATAAAGATGAAATTTTGGCTTCCCTTTTGGTGCCCCAGTTCCGGTTGTGTCTTGCGGCAACTGAAAAACAAATGTCAGAAATATAAGTGTTTCAAAATTATGATCCATCGCCCTTTTCATGTGTGCTTTTAATATGCCAATTGTGTAAATTTTATCATGTAACCATTGTTTTGTGACCACCTTGTCAAACTAAAAGCATTTATAAAATAGGTCAGTCAAACAACCTTCAAGCTAATCAAATAGTGAAGATGACTGGTTCTTTAACAGTAACAGACTGTTATGCAAGGGTATAGCAGGCACATTTTGGCCGAGAGGCAGTTTGAGTGTTGGAAGCCTATTTTCCAGTTTTGAGAATTTTTTTAAAGGGGTTGTGTCAGCGGCAGATCATGCGCAGTAAGGGCCACGAAAGCTTTCTTTCCCGTGGGCCACTGGAAATTCAAGCGTTCGATGTTGAGACGGGGGATGAAAACAATCCGAGTGAATCTTCGCTATATTTCTTGCCATCCGCCCGAAATCTCTGCTACACAATCTGTATTGGTTATCAAACGATGCCATCGTAATGTAATTTGTATGTGTTTCGGCACGAACGCCTGAAAATATGGCTTCGAAGAAGTCGACTGCGAAGCGCGCCATCTTGGGAAGGCCGATGCTTTCACCAGAACATCCCTTCAAAACACGAAAGGCTTGGGAGGAAAGGCACAAACGAATATGGATGACAAAGGAAGTGTTTACCACTTGGCAGAGCCTGAAAGCGGCGTGTGTTTATGGCAGTGATTCTGCATTTGCCAGCCATTTGCTCTCGCTGGAGCTACGGCGAAGAGAGAAGTGAGTTTGAGTCGACTTTATAGTTGTGTTCGACAATTTACTTCTGTCGATTCACGAAAGCGATTATACTTATTTCAATACCGCAGTGAATGTAATAGATTGCATATATTCTTTTTCAAGACTCCAAAGAATGGAACTCGCAAAAAAGACGCCAAAGAAACGATTGAAACGCAAGAACCATGCTACAGATGGAGATGAGCAAATGTTCATTATTGACTGAGTACAACGCTTTCGCGTTGAGTTGTGATACTGATCAGTATCTGGATGATATTTAGTGATTGCGAGACTGTGAACGTTACATTTTACTTGGGAACTCTTTCCTGTGGCAATGGTAACAGTGCTTTGTACAAATTCAAATTTAGTTTTTTGTTTTCCTGCAAGATCCCTTGACCTCGACTCCTGCTGGGAAATTAAAAAGATAATGGCTGACCCAGGAATCAAAACCCATTTCGGATGACGAGGATGAAAAGTAAGTAAACTATTGAAAGCAGGTTTGAAACTTCCCCTACTTGGGTTGTGAGGTTTCCAGAAGGCAATAAGCTATTGATTTGTTTGGTGGTTGAATGAGCTTGTTTTCTTTTTGAAAGTATTTGTTATGCAGTGCCTCAATCTTACATACCCTCATAAGAAAAAGGATCTCTGTTTTGTAGTAATCAAAGTAATATGATAATATGTATCAAGATAAATTGAACAAAATATGTAACAAGAAACATGTATTATTATGTCCATTGGTAAACAATTTCTTGTTTTGACAGCATAATTGTTGATGTAACAAGTACTTCCCATTATGGAGATACACTTTGTGAATCAAAAAGTGTGCTGGACTCATCAACATACAGCATTGTAGATGACTGTGTGGTGATTCACCATGAATCATCTGAGGAAGAAAGCCTGTCTAGCATAGAAGATGAAGAAGATCAAGAACCCAAGTAAGTATAATACGGGAGTACATTGTTATAGGTCAGAAGACAGAAAGAAGAAAGTCTACCAACTTTCTTGACATCCCTTGGTGGCATTATAATCTTGCATTTAATAGACCTTCTCGGCTTGGGCATAATGTTTTCCCATTTCAGATCATGTGGCATTCATTTGAATAGTCTTTCTTTCTTTACAATTTCTTCCATATTCATATATCCTTCAGTGCGTAGTAGTAAGTGCATAGCAAAGAGAAGGAGTAATACTCAGGGGAATGTCATGATCTGAAATTAGAAAACATTGCGTCCAAGTCAAAAAGGTCTATTTGCATTTGACAAAATAAAATGCTCTTTGAAGCACAAATTCATCAAAAAACAAAATGTCCAAATTAAACCAAAACACATAATACCGTACATGTTTTTTTACCGACGACCGGTTAGAGCAGCGGTAGAGCGCCGGGCTTATGTTCGGGAGGTTGGGAGTTCAAACCCTGGCCGGGCCAACACTCAGGGTCTTTTCTAATAATTGAGGAGAAGGTGCTGCCTTTGCTCTAACATCTGCAAATGGTTAGACCTTCGCGTCTTCTCGGATAAGGACGTTAAACCGTAGGCCCCGTCTCTCACATACACTACACTAACCGGAACCAGAGGGACGTTAAAGAACCACTAGGACCGTCGGAAGTTGCCCAACCTCAGTGTCACAGAACTCACAATACTAACGCACACTCATGTTTATAAAGCTGGTTCTTATAGGATGAGTTATCCGTTAATGTAAAGCGCTTTGAGCGATGATAAAAGCGCTATATAAGCAATTTATTATTATTATTATTATTTTACACAACCAATTTATTCTGTTTTCTCTTTCAGTGATTCAATTGCATCTGCTCTTCAACTACTTGATATGGATTTAACAGAGGATGACAGTGATGAGAAGTAAGTACAGTTTTCACTTGCCAGAGGGTTTAGTTGCTTCCTAGAGGCAACTTTAACAAAAAGGCAATCTCATGCTAAAGTTTCAAAAGCAACGAGTGAGGCATCCTATAAAGTTAAATGTGCATTATCTCATAATGCATTGATCCTCAAAAACGAGTATTGATTTTGACATTTGAAGATTGGTCATTTCCTGATAGGATGTTTTTCCTGATAGGATGTTTTTGGGCAATGTAATTTGCTCAAAATTATCTAGCATTCAAGGTGGTGCAAACAGATTTGTAATAAATCAGAGGTAGTCATTTTGCTTATCACCCTGCAAACATGCTCTCCACTCTATTTATATTGAGAATTCATTTTTGGATTCATATGTGTTAATTTTATTTTCTAATAGTGATGATATTACAGAGGTCTGTATTGAGGAGGAAGAAGAAGATCTTGATGACTTGGAGGATAGAGAACTTGAGCGTGACTGGTCTGAAACAACACCACAAGCAACATCACCCCCATGTAGATTTGAAATTCTACAAATTCCAGAACAGGTCATGGTCGCTAGATCCCAAGGTCAGGATGTCAACCCACAGGCTGCAGCTGTGAGACTCTCCACTCAAGACACCAACAAACCCCCTCAACAAGCCTCTATTTTGAGATCCAAAGCTCAAGACACCACCCCACAACAGGCTTTGACTGCGAGACCTGTAGCTCCAGAAACTAACCCATCACCCCTTCAACAGGCTCCAGACACCAACCCCCCACCAGCCCAATAGGCCACACTGTCAGGTCAAGATGTCAGCCACCAAACTCCTGAACCGGCTTTCACTTCAGATGCACCCCAAGGGTTAACTTGCCATCTTGACTCCAAGTTCTTCCTGAGGGAGGAAGAAGTACCAGAGCATAAAGAGGAGCTTAAATTAATCAAGGGTACTAAAGTGTTGTGCTCCCTTGATCTCCTCTTACAAGAATTTGCAAGAACATGTCGATATCCAGGCTGCATCGAGGTCCCAACTCTCACACATGTATTGAATGGCACAAGTGCTACCATTTCCTGGAAATGTCGCAAAGGGCACAAAGGGCGCTTTAGTACCTCGGAGGTGGATGGCAACGGAATGGCAGTAAACAATTTACAGGTTTGTTTAATGTTTGTATACTTTTTGCATTCCAAATAGAAGAACCCAGCAGGCTATAATATACAGCTTAATTCAGTCAACCCTTACTTAAGTGAAACCCTGATATTGCAAACACCTATTTCATTCACTTGGATGGAATTAAATTTACCAATAATGTCACTTCCAAGCAGGGCACAAAATTAAATTATTGTTGCATTCTTGTGGCTTATCACACAGTTTTAATTGTTTATAATTACACTATTCATTAGCCACAAGTAAAGAACCATCACACATTTTTAGTAACAAAACAGTACTATTTAGCAGCTTTTGTGACCGATATGGTGGTAATTTTAAAACCTGTGAAAGGTATCTGTTGACCTTTAACTGTTTTATGTCTGACCCAATATTTTTAAAATATGCAAATGTATACAATATTCACATCCTTTTGGTTTTAGTAATTTGCTCTTATAATACAAACCATGTTTGTAAGTGGAATTTGATTTTGAATGGCTGAGCAGAATCAATAAATTATTAAAGCTACCGTACCCACAGTGACTGTCCTTCAGATCTGGGTATTTCTCCTTTTTCTTATTCTTATACCATGTAACATTCTTTTTCTAGGTAGCAGCATCAACCCTCTTATCTGGCAATCATAGTTCCGACCTGTCATTCAAAGCCATAGTTACTGTTGTTATGTCCCACAAACAAACTAGGGTTTTTACTCTAAAAACCTCCAAAAATATTCCGATCCCGCTTAGGTTTACCAGATATCTTTATCTTCAGATGATCGCAGTTTATACTGTCATAAAAGGCAAAAAAGTGCTGCAAATCGACTGATTTCGGAAGTCCTGAAATATTGTTTGTGGGACACGATCAGTTCCCGCGGGAGAATCTTTCCAACTCTGATTGGTATCTCCAGATAGCGTGAAATGGCTTCATTGTTTGATCGGAACTATGAATAACTTTGCAAAGATAGAGAAGTTTGCAAAATTTCTTGGTCTATCGTTTATCTCTTCTTCCACATTTTATCGCGTGCAGCGTTTATACGCTATCCCTGCGATTGATGAGTGGTGGCAATGGATGAGGGGTAAATTAATTGATCACTTCACCAATCAAGAGCTTGTTCTGTCTGGAGATGGGCAGTGTGACTCTCCAGGATTTACAGCGAAAGAACTTGTGTTACTTCTTAATGGAGATTGTCAGTGGGTGCATACTGGAGGTAGAGATCATGGACAAGAGGCATGTGGACATGAAGTCCTCCACCATGGAGAAGAAGGCACTACACAATGCCTTAACAAGAATCAAGAGAGTGCTGAATGTCTTAGAAGTTTGCACTGATGCTTCTACCACCATAAAGAAGATGCTGGGTATGTCCATTCATTTGTTATTGTACAGTTTATAACCCTGATAACTCAAACACTGAGGCTTCGTATCTGTGGGTACTGAAACAATCGTGTTAGGATATTCTTTTGTGCATTCCTGTTGCTGCTTTATTGCTTGATATACATAAACAAGCTAGACTTGGCACCATCAGCTGTGGATATTGTACACTATTGAGTGGTGTTGGTCGACAAGGCAGGGCTTGTATGCAAACCATGGAAATATTTGAATGCACTATAGATATTTCCAATGTGCTGCTGTCACGTTTGCTTGGTGTAGAGCCCTGTTTTAGTTGTCAAGTCATCGAATTGAAGTATATTCAAATCATCCATTGGAAGATGCATGCTACAATAAATTATGATGTTGAGTGTGTGCAAAAAAACAAGATGTTAATTGCGTTTGAAGTTCAAATCAGTTATGTGTTCTTTTGTAGCGGATGACTTCAAGGAAATTTTCCACTCCCTTGATGTGTGGCATAAAGCGAAAAGCATCCGCAAGTGCCTGTTAAAGGTAATAATTTTTCATAAAAAAAGACTGTGGGCCATTCCATTTCTTATCGGCACTCCCCTAAAGAAGAGTTTTTCCAAGGGGGTATAACAGCACAATGGCGTTTTCTGAGGCAGTCAAATCGAAAAAAGACTTTTCTGTAGGTACTGTTATGGGTGTGAGGGGGTTACTCTTCTATGGGAGGATGCTAAAAAATGAAATCGCCCTGTATCCAGTACTATGTATAGAAAGTAAAGCAAAATCTCCTTTTTTTCTAAGCCATTCAGAAAATATTATGTCATAGAAAAAAACACATTTTTTAACAGGTCAGTAACATCAAAGAAAACCAGAAAATTGCAAAATGGACTGAGGAAATTATCAAGCACTTCTGGTACTGTTGTAGTGTCTGCACAGAAGGTACAACCACTGATGAGGGTGCTCTTAAGAAATTGAAGGTAAGAATAACATTACCACCTGAGAACATTATTTTGGTATTATCCACTCAGGCTTTTGTGAAAAACAGCTCTGCCAGGACCATTGTCTCAAGTTACACTATTCCTACTTACTGCCACATGACTGAATGCCCTCAAAAACCTGACAATCATTTGGGAAATTTAAGATTTATTGTTGTAAGGCTAAATCAGAAATTGAAAACACTGGGCTTAGACAACTTTTGCATTTGCTTATAACTAGGTGGTTTGAAATCCATTCAATTGTATATATGTTTCAATTTAATAGGACACATGGATCAGTCTACTTCATCATGTCTGCACCGTACATGAGTGGCCCACTGGGAAATGCAACCACGAGGAGCTACCAGAAGAGCATGTCTTGCCCTGGTTCGACAGACAGGACAAGGACTTCCAGGCTCTCCAGAAGGTTGTTCTTGAACCGACTTTACTGGACAGCATGAAATACTATGTTCGTTTCAGGTAATTTGTAATATGTTTCTGATGTGAGTTACTTCTATGTGATGACAGAGACCAGCTGGCTGCAATTTCAAGCCCTGTTTCATGAGATTAATTTTTTATAGTAGCAAAAATATCCATTTCCAAAAGGTTAATAACTTATTTCCAGTTATGATGTTGCCTTGTTCTAGGGTTAAAAAATATATCATTTTTCATCCCTACATTTAATATTAATTTTCTGAAAGCAAAAATTATGTGATAGTGGTACCGGTACAAGTAAAGGCATAGTGTTAGTTGGATCTAAAATGACTAGTAGTTATTTTATCTATGGTGCCTGATGACAAAAAATATCCATACCCCCCACGGAAAGGTGTTGAAAAGAGATCCCCCCACCCCTCTGGAATTTCCAGAGAAAATTACGGTATTTGTATGGAAAAGAGCAGGTAAATTGACCCCCCACCACCCCTCCCAAATTTCCAATCCCTTCCGTAGGGGAGTATGGATAATTTCTGGAACCATTCATTACTGAACATATTCTATGACAGGCACACTGGTGACCTTGAATGTGCCAACAGTCTCTCCTTGGCATATGCTCCTAAACGATGTGCATACTCGTAAGTAGTGTCTCTTGAATTTAATGAGAATGTCACCAACTCAGTTTTTATATTGTATAAAATATCAAATCACCCCCACGGTAGGGGATTGACTATTGATTCCCCCTCTAGAATTTCCAAATACACCATGCACTAAGTTCAATGGCCATTTTGGAAGCCTACATAATTACACATTGAAAAATGACAACAATGTGCCTTGAGTGGCACAATTTTATGCCAGACTGTAATTTGTTGTATTAATAACATAGTATGCTAACACTGGTGTTACAGTCAGGACACTCGAACCGTGAACACCTATAAATTTTGTTCACACTTTTTTTCTGTGGTTTTGGGAGACTCAGATTCGAAATGAAAACATATTATAAAACTTCATTGCATTTTTCAAACAAACAGTTTCAGTGGGACTAGCAAGCATAAACAGTAATATAAAATTTAACCATGTGTTCACGATTTGAGTGTCTTTACTGTAATTCAATCATTTTTGCACGTTTCGACCATACAGAGCACGAAAGCATCTAGCAGCAATTGACTGGAACTTCCACCGAGGGAGGGAGCAAGCTGTCAACAAAAAGAATGAGCAAATGGTAACAAGGAAGTATAACCAAAGAACAAAAGAGTGAAACTGCAAGATACTTCGAGTCCCCAAGACATATCTGTACATCCCGATGCTGATGGCTAAGATCTTCAAGAGGCGATTTCAAGATCTGAACAAGATCACCCAAAATGTGAGTCTCTCAGAGGATGACCCAGCAAGGATTCATCCAACTATCGCCCAAACCCCACCTGTAGATTCTAGTGAGCTGTTTGCTGCACAAATGGCTAAATCAAGATTTAGACAGGTTTCAACGAGTCCTGTATCTACATCGGATTTATCAGAGTGACTGTCCTAAAAAATGCATGTAAATACACACGGGCATAATAATCTTTTAGTCAAATCACACTAGTGGTCTATTGTCAATGCTACATTCTGATTGGTTGAGCTACTAGTAGGCTATGTGTTACAGCCTACTAGTAGCGAAAAGTGTCGGATTTGAAAGCCAGAAAATGTCAAATGAACAGACCAGAAAACGTTTCTGGCTATACAAATTGACCTACTAGTGTGATTTGAATAAATCAATTATTCCTCTCGCCATCATGGCCAGTGCGTCAATAGCCCCAGAGCCCGGCACGAGGAATAATTATTAAATAGTTATCAGGAAACAATACCCAACACCAGTACCAAATTCAGCACATACGTATTGGTTTTTAAAGCTGCAAAGTTGGGAAGGATTACTAAAAAACGAGATAGGAATTTTCGAAACTTAGCTTTCTGCTTTTTTTTACAAAGAACTGTATATGCATCCACAGTGATGGAAATCCTATGTCAGATCAAATTGGCTGAATTTATTGTCAAAATAACTATTTGATCAGACAAGTAAGTAATAGAAAGAATGACCAGTTGAAATTTCGGCAGCCTTCTTGCAGATGCTCCTACCGAATTACAGGTCTATATCATGCAGCGCAAGAATAATTAAATAATTATTTTCTTGAGGGACTACGAAACAATGACCAATCCAAAAACAACTTTTATTGAAGTAGCTACTCAGTACAATATGGACAATTATCCAAATACAATGTTTTTCCAATTGGTAAGATATTTTCACACGACTATAATCATACACTGAAACAGTCTTATTCGTAATTCAAATGTTACCTTGTAAAGTATAAAATATTTTGTAGTATAATAAATAATAATTCACACCCAGAAACACTTGTTCATTATAATATACACTGATGAGGGATGGCCAAGGCACAATGATAAATAAGCTACATTTGTAAACAACTTGGACTAGTTTGCTATTCGTGTTGGCAAATATACTGATCTCATAATGATACCCTTTTGAGTAGGCATCGATTTCTTCAGAGAACCAAAAACACACCAATACTGTAGGTAACTTTGAAAAAGAGATCATGTGACGTCCAGGGTGTAAATGGGCTTTTTGGATGTGCGCGACTAAAGAGATGGGCACAATTGTCCACAGTAGGTCACATACCTCTTAGTGCAAGTTGGTTTTTGTCTGAGAATATGGATTATTCTTCAGCAAATATATTATTCACTGGAGTTACTTATAAAAGGGGAATATTTATATTTTTTGGGAAACATGTTTAATGTTCTCTGAAACCCATATAGATTCTACTTTGTGACGGAAAGTGGTCCCGTATTTGCCATACAACACAAGAGGGTGCCACTCGACGCCTCCCCTTTCCCAGGAACCCATACTTGTCAATGATATAATGCCGTTATGCAGTTTTCCTAAAAGCACGTGCACTACTGTCCTGGCGGTCATTTCTAATTTCAGCAGAGTTTTTTATTCCAATGATAGGATATCCACATCCAGACATAATTTTGCAAATCTTGCCTTAGTCGATTCACAGTTTCTGTTCCCGCAGCAAACATTTTCCACTTCTTGTGGCATGATGCGGCAGTTGCCACACTTACACCATTCCGGCAAAGGCTCGTCTGGAGGTCGTGGTGCAGGTGGAATGCGGCCAGTGGCCCGCGATCTAGGTGCTGTATTTTGAGAATTTGATGCACTAGCTGATGCAGGTTGCATCAGTTGGTCAGAACTCTCCATTGGCACCGCATCTGGCTCCTCACTCAACTCTCGTCTTCATCCTCCATTATGAGTAGTGAATCAACAAAGTCCATACTTCCAACACCTCTCTGGAGACTTCTAATGCAGAGCTTTTAGAGTCTCTATGAATTCCTGTGAAGTAAAAAACACTGTTTTTGAATACTGATAATAACGGTTCAAAATCAACAGTGGCCTGCTTGTCAGCTCCCTGTGAGTCAATTTGAAAAGGTTTCTATTGAAAACGTGACTATTGATGTGTGGTGGAGGCCACAATATCAGCCACAACACCTGTTCAAAAATACAACATTGTGATTTACAAAAACAAAATAATATTGCTGTTCCTGGCCATGCTATCAACTGAGCTTTCATTGACAACAGCACTGTAAGTAATAAAAAAATTCTGACAGGTACATCCTTGTATTATTCTCATCCATATCATAATGTACAAAGACCATCAAGGAACTCCAAATTTTCAAAAATTGCTCTGGAAATTCCAGACTTCTGTGCAACCCCTATGGAAATTTCAAGCAACCCCTGTGGAAATTCCTCATTGTCTTGTGCGTCTGTGGATATTCCACAGTTGCAAATAAATACCATCGAAATTCCAGGGTGAAATGAATGGCCCGGTCAAAATCACATGCCCCCTGGAAATTCCAGGTTCCTCAATTTTTTTTTTTAGAAATGACTATTCCAAGTTTGTGTTGAAAAAAAAGTATGAACTCAGATAATATTCACCGTAGCTGGCAGTGGAATAATTTTGACCAGTTATTGGGTTGGTTTAGTCCGGCGGATTAGAGCACACTTTCGAGGAAATTGCGCATTTTAGGCTAAAGCTCCAATTTTTTGCCAGGTGATAGTTTTCAATGTATTTTTAAATCGTAGATATGGAGGCACGCTAGAATTCTTTCGTAGCGAAAGCTAGGGAGGTTTTAGAGTGAACTATTGTTTAGCTCAATAGCAGCCATTTTGAATGATTTGTTATTCAAATGAGGTTTAGAACTTAGCTTTGCGAACTTTCAAGTTCTTCTCTAGACTGCACAGCCATAGCAGCTCAACATTTGCTAATTCTGAACTATGGATTGGTTTGACTGACTTCGGTTGAACGTCTCCTTAGAGTTTTGGGTGATTATTAAATGTCACGACCAGTTTATTGGGAATGTTTATCATTTATATTGTAAAACAATAGCCTGACTGAGATTTGGTAAAATGTTTCAAGAATGACCAACAAATTCTAAAAAATATCAAGATAATTGGTACCATGTGTGGAATATGTAAAAAGAAGCTTGTCTCTGAAACTTTCACATGATATTTTCTACCTAGTACTGTGCTATACTCTATAAACACGGACGATAGAAGATTTCACTAAGTGCCGCAGAGCTCATGAATAACAAAGGATTCAAAGATGGCTGCCAATGGCAAAACAATGGTTCACATTAAAACTGTTCTAGCTTTCGCTACGAATAAAATTTAGCGTGCCTCCATATCTTATCTTCAATAAACTACTAAAAACTATTGACATGCAAAGTTTGGTGTCTTTAGCCAAAAGTGCGCATTTTTTACGCTAATCCGCCGGACTAGTTGTAAAATTCCTGATGAACTTGGATAATATCTTTCACAGCGACTGGCACTCGAATAATTTTGATCAGTTATTGGGTTTGATGTAAAATTCCCTTTGAACTTATATGATCATATTTTTCACAAAGACTGGCACTGGAATAATTTTGATCAGTTATTGGGTTGGAAGAAAAATTCATTATGAACTTAGATGATAATTTTTCACAAAGACTGGCACTGGAATTTGGGTTGGATGTAAAATTCCCTATGAACTTAGTTGATAATATTTTTCACAAAGACTGGCACTGGAATAATTTTGATGTAAAATTCACAATGAACTCAGATAATATTCATAAAGACAGGCACTGGAATAAGTTTGATCTGATATTGGATTAAATGAAAAATTCACTATGAACTTGGATAATATTCACAAAGAGTGGCACTGGAATAATTTTGATCAGTTATTGGGTTGGAAGAAAAAATTTATTATGAACTTAGATGATAATATTTTTCACAAAGACTGGCACTGGAATAATTTTGATCAGGTATTGGGTTGGATGTAAAATTCACAATGAACTCAGATAATATTCATAGAGACAGGCACTGGAATAAGTTGATCTGATATTGGATTAAATGAAAAATTCACTATGAACTTGGATAATATTCACAAAAAGTGGCCCTGGAATAATTTTGATCAGTTATTGGGTTGGAAGAAAAGTTCATGAGCTCAAATGATAATGTTCATAGAGACTCACAGACACTACACTAGAACGATTTTGATCAGTTATTGGGTTGGATGTAAAGTTCAGTATGAACTCAGATAATAATTATTCAGTCTGACACTGGAATAATTTCGACCAGTTATTACTCCAGGAAAAGTTTGGTGAAAATTTAGTATGAAACACAGACATCATATTGACTGGCGCTGCCGAATGATTTTTATCAATGCTTGTAAAAGGTATACCTTGATGTCTTGGTTAGCCTTTCTTATTTCCTCCTCCTCTGTAGGGCGGCTTGTACTAGGCTGATTTGCTGGAGTTTGTAGCTCCCTTGTCACAGATTCCTGAATCAAGGTGCGAGAAAAGTCACATGTTATTGTTGGTGCAGAAATTCATAACACTTACTCTCCGACTCTGAAACGTATACAATTCCAAAACCTCACTTGTCTAGCGTTAACAGAACAGGCCTAATTATTTTTACTTTATCATGGCATAACATAAAAATGAAATCCACTGTGGTTCGGCTATCCGGCGGTTGCTGAAATCAAAACAATTCTAGATAGACTGACGACTCTCAGCTTCACTCACACTCGACAGCAGCAAGAACAAAACTTGGAGTAGCGCTCTCTCGGGAAACTGTTCCCTGGCTATAAACGTGAACATCATGTGCATTTCTGAGTCGAAATATTACATATTTGTTCGGAGGAATGATCAACGCTTACCTTATTCTTGCAGGGATTTGCACGAGTCCCGCATTACAAGCGGACGTGCAAAATTGACTTGCGCCTTTGCAAGGCGACTCTCGCTCTTGTTGAGCCAGTCGTGCTGACACGTTTCCGCGAGCAAGTGCTCTTGCAGTTACACGAGACTTCCACCTGAAATATGTAGCAAGGAGAAAGCTTTGATTTATAAGTAATACTGAATTCCAAATTCTTTGAGTCCGAAAGCGAAAACAATAGTAAAACTTGAATGAAAGTGTGAGGTGCCAATTCTTACCCTTTCTTCGGCTTCGTTCGTCTCTGGACCACTTTCGTGAAACAAAACGTCTTCCATCACCTCACTATGTACTGCAGATCAATATAGGAAACTTTTTTGCGATGTTCAGGTGGATTTTCGACGGATTTGTGAACTCTCTAGAGCCGTACCGAAATCCAGTCAATTCGCGCGGGAATCCAAGCCGGAACTGGCAGAACTCGCAAAGCTTTTTTGCCTACAGCGCATGCTCAGATCCTATGCAGATCAGTTCAACGGTCGTCCCTACTGCGCCGACTCCACTACTGACACAGCCCCTTTAAGGTGGTTGCAAAAAAAAAATATGCTGTTACAGTACATTTGCAGCTTTTATTTAATAAGAAACACCATTCTTAAATACCTTTTTTGATTTCCCAAGATTTTGGCCAATAGTGACAAAGAGCTTCAGAAGTGCCTCAGCAGACTTTCCAGCTACCATTTTCAGATTTTTTTCTGAGTTTGATCCACGTAGATAGGGCCTGACAAAATTATCAAAAAATGATTTGGCACTTGATGAGGCTGCTAGACCAATCGTATGTGGAAGCGCAATAGAGAGTGCCATATTTCAACGAGATACTTCTTTTTCAAGTTGTAGTAGTCTTTGAACAGTGTCTTTTGGTGTAGAAGATCATTGAGCATAGAAAGTGTAGATCGGTCATAGTGGTGGCGGTTCCAGATAATAAAGATGATTAGGAATCGGAACATCAGGGATTCATAGTCTTCCAGCTTCCCAGAACGAAACACAACACCATACTGAAAGAATACCATAGGAAGTACTTCATCTACGATGTGTATGATGCAGGAATACTCCAGGTCTTTACAAAGTTTGAACTTATGAAGGATTTTGTCTCTTATTAATAGCCAACCACAGAGTGTTCCAATGAGGACTAAGTTCGATCTAAATGGCTTTGGTTTTAAAGGTAATACACTTCCAAACACATCAAAATAAATCCTTGAAAAGAAAAGTGATAAATTGATATCACATCTTCTGCTGCATTGAGACTGATATGAAACTGGCCTTGTTCTGGTATTATAGATGTGTATGGACTGCTTGGGCCTTGTTGAGCAATGATCTTTTTTGTGAAGAACCATGTAGGCCAATCACCAGGGGAGGGAAGTACACATTGTTCCATGAACTGAGAGAGCTGCTGACCTGCAGTATTTATGGTGTGGTTTATAGCAACTTTGTAAATTTCCATTGACTTCAGTGGGTGCTCAAATTCATCAACAAGATGACAACTTTCTAGTGTGCATAGCTCTTCATGAGCTAAATCATGGTAGACTCGGAATGCTTGCAATTGTCTTTGGACTTGGTTTCCAGACAGTTTGCAAAACTCTGGGGCACTTGCTAAATAGGTTGTTGTCCAGTGCTTTATATTTTGGGAAATCGTATTGACATTTTCCTCTGAAATGCCACCAATACAGCTTTTTTCTCCCCATTGATGAGGACTGAAGGACAGCAATGTATGGTAGACCTGTTTGTTGGCAATTTTATGGCATGTACAGATGGGTGGATGTCTAGAATGGAGGATGTCATGTGGGTGGCTATGGAGAGTTTTAGGCTGCTATCTGGTAGGCGGACTGTGCGTATGTTATGGAAGTCATCTATAAGAAGCATGATGAAGCATAGGTTCTGTAAAAAAAAGTGGTTAATAGAATGTTTTCATTATGCCAGAAAGGTTGATAGAGAGGGCTAATTTTGAAACAATAACAGTTCCCCATTTAAATCTGTACTTCCTTGAATTAATATTGTTGTGAACTAAATTACACATGTCAACCAATCAGAGCTATTGTAGTTATTTTTTCAAAGGCAAGCTCTGATTGTTGGTTAGCATGCATTCTAGTACATAACAATGATTGCTTCAAACAAAATAAAAATTGACATGGGGGACTGTTCAATGTGATCTTTATTATTTGGTCGCCCATGATAAGTTTGCAAAGTTTAGCAAAGTTTGAAAATATTACAGTTAATTTTACTTTGTCAAACTCAAAAGCACTGGGGAAATAGGTTTCCACCACTCAAACACTCAGCCAATTGCACAGGTGTTGCCCACTTACGTAACACTCAAATGGTTAACTGTCACAATGGAAAAGTCAGTCAACTGCACTAGGAGAAAGAAGAGTCTGATTGGCTTAATGGTTGTGAGTGATAGAAACCTATTTCCCAAATGCATTTGAGAGTTTGACAAGGTAATATTAGCAACAGGTAGATTACCCATGTAGATTACATGAAATCAAACCTAATTATAACTAAAAAAGCTTACATCAACTGCATTTTTTAGATGTTGCTGGAGCTGATTAGGGTAATTCCTCCTGAGTGTTTCTATCTGTCTGTCAATTGTCCTAGGTGCCACGCTGTATCCTGTGGAAAAAATAGTAGGTTTTAAAAAGCATTTGTTTTAAATCCATGGTTACTTGGTCACAGCTTTGCCACCACAGCTTTGCATCATTGACCTGTATCCTTGTTGTGAAATATTGTAGAGTTGCTGCCCCTTACCTAGTACTGGTCCAGTGTTGATTGCAGACCTTGATGCTCCATGGTGATAAAGAAATAAACCAATATCCTTATGAAATTGAGAGTTTTTTGTGATCTGCAAATAACAATAAGCAACCCCTTAGTCAGAAAAAAGTCATTACAATATTTTTTCATCTGGGTGGGATTAACATAGAATCTAGTCTACTAGATTAGAGCAACCCATTCTTAGGAGCTGAATTTTGACATAAATCCCCTTGGCTTTGTCCTCATGTTTGCTTAATACATAGAGGTACCTCCCTGTTCAAATCCTGCCTACAAACCAATGACACATGGTGCTTGTGTACCCTGGTATTATAAATCCTTGTTTTTAGATAGTTTGTACCTGAAGTATGCTAAAATGTGAAGAATGGCAACAGTCCTTTGTTCTTGTAGCTGCTTTCTTTCTTTCGAACTGGCATCTCTTTTGATTGAATTTAGTATTATATCAAAAAGCCCACTTGCGTGCTCCTCCACAAAGTCTCTCATGAGTACTGATGAGTACAGTGGAGGGCCATCATTTCATAGTGCTCATATAGGGATGACTGGAATCTAGATACCAAGGTCTCAAATGAATTATCTGGGAAGACAAAATCAGAATTTGAAAGTGATAGTAATCATATTAAGATAAAAGCTGTAGGATTAGGTGAAATGTATCAGGCATAATAAAGGAAACATATTCCCATAATATATTTCACAAATCAGTTACTGGCATCTGTAGTGTTCTATTATTAATTTAGTTAATAAGATTAATTAAATTATTAATTAAAGTTTTGAATATAAATAGCATCCTTGTAATTAATATATTGATTGTGTAACACTTGATTTGTAGGTGGGGATGGAGGTGCGTTTGTGTGTGTGTGTACCTTCAAAACGTTCAAGCTCATTGATGGCTGCAAACATCTTGTACCACACTCCACTGTCTATCTTTACATTGCCTTCATGGTCTAACACAACCTGTCCAAATCTGGTGTCTATAGAATGTGCGGGATTAATGGTTTCCATTCGGCCAAATATCAACTTCAAGTTATCCTCCAGTCTTGCTAGTATGGCAGAGAGCCTAAGTACTGTCGCTGAACTATTTGCCAAGTTTTCTTTTGCATCTCTTATCGTTTCACAGAGTCTAAGTACTGGTGATGTGGCTACCCTACAAACCTGAATAAAATGATAAATATAAGATTATGCTTCATAAGCTCCAAATAATAATTGTAATGCAAATAAAGCAACAACTTTGCTTTCCTTCAACCCCACCAAAAAAAAATATATATCTAATTATTTCCTCTCAACATGATATTCCTTAATTTTTCTTTTTCAAAAACAGGATTTCTGTAATTATTGGCCATCCCCTCTGTAATTTGTTTCATTTAGAATTAGTTTTGAAATGTCATTTTTGGTACATGTACATCTCATTTCATAAACTAAATTATTTTTTCTAAAATGTTTGAACATATTAAATACCTACCTGAGAAAGTTTTGACCGAGTAGGGCATGAAATTTCTGGTGGGTTATCAGTGCGCCTGACCTGAAGATCAATAAAGGGTAATTCAATTTGAAATATTTCGCTTGCAGCTCAATAGCAACACTTCTTCTAGCGACTTGTTGTACCTTTCTTGTGGAAGGGGGGATGTATAGCTGGCTTTCTTGTAGAATTCTCTTCCCCGTTTTGAGACAACTCGTACACCATTTTGTGCCAGGGGAATAGTCCTCACCAGTAGACTGACCGAGATTGTCAACTGCAGTGTACAATCTTTCTGGCAGGTCGACAAGACAGAGTGTGTGGTGATCTGAAGTCGAAGGGAACGAGCATCTCTTGTCGTCTTTCCGGATCATATCGCGATGTTTCATGCACACTTTTGACCCCTCTGGTATATTTCCAGCTCGTGAGAGTTTTTTGTCGACTCTTGTCAAATAAGCATTGCTATCACAATCGTTTTTGGCTCTTGTTTTAGAGCTTTTAGCGCAATTGCTCCCATTATTTGCAGCTCCACTGCACAAGTGCAGGGTCGCCAGCAACATAAAAGCCGTAACGAGCCACCTCATAGCTTTGAACTCGATCTAGAAAGCGTAAAAAAATCTAGAAACTAGCAAAAGATGAACAATTGATCGATGAACAAACTCCAAAAAATTCCAACCTTAAATATTCAAGCAATTTCTTAAATCCGTAGAAAATGTATCAAGGCTTTGGTGGTTCTTGTTTACAAATGCTAATTTACAACTAATTTACAAAGCCGGGCGCATTCATAATTAGCCATGTGCATAGAACGTACTGCGCGTGCGCATGGCTTTGACCGCTGTGTTACCGTAGTCGACTATCTTAAAGTCCCTAATGTGTGATGCTACGGTCACGAAATCAGCCTCGCATCAATGCTACGGTCACGAAATGGTCACCAATATGGCGACAGAACGTAGAGGAAATGAGTATAGAACGGAAAACTAAGTAAAATATCAAGCTCAAAGAAGCTGCAAATTTTGTGGGAGGAAAGTGAATAGAAAAGCAAGGTGAAATATAAGGGAATTTCTATGAAAACTTCATACATTCTACTGTTGCTTACTAATAACTCGCTCAGTCAGCCTTTGGTTATGCCAAGAGAAATTATTATTTTGAAATACACTGCGAGCTGATAGATAAGACCATATTGTGACGCTCCTCGTTCTATTGTTTCTCAGGCAATAGAACGTCGTTTTGAGTGTCAACTAGTGCAAACCCGACGAGGTTTTTCAGAATCGGTTTAATCACTTTGCGATTAGTGAATTGATTGATAGAGCGGATTTCAGATGACTGTCATGAGTAATTCGCAATTACTTTGTAATTACTCATAAACGTTTTATTCAGAATTGGTGTAATTACTTTGTGACTGGTTTCAATACAGTCATGTGAAATTCGCTCTATTGGAAATCGATAACCAACGTCGCTCTGACCGTCATATAATGTATTTATTAACGGTATTCACGAGATAGTTGTTTTAGCCTTTTGTTACGTCATATATTTCCCCTACTTATGCGTTCTTCGGCGTCGCGTTGTTCACTTGACGCCTTTCCAGCAAGTAAACTAGTACTTCGTACTTTTTTACGAGGGGTTAATTTTCACCTATGTGCAGATCTTCTGTTTATCAATTCTTGCTACCTAGGGACGGTAATGTAATTAGTCCATTACATCTTGTATTTCTCTCGTCTAGCTAATGTATTGTTTGTTTAACAGCTTGTCAATAATTAATCCATCACACCTTGTATTTTCTTTTAATCGCCTGTCAATAAATTATTTGCTGGTTGGCTCTCCTCCATGCCATTGTCTCGTTGTTTAGTTATTAAATGTTTTCTATTCGGCTGAGCGCAGCGAAAGAGAATAGAAGTGACCTTTAATTGATTGGCATCGATGTCATGTATGTAATTACTCATAAACGTTTTATTCAGAATTGGTGTAATTACTTTGTGATTGGTTTCAATACAGTCATGTGAAATTCGCTCTATTGGAAATCGATAACCAACGTCGCTCTGACCGTCATATAGTGACCTTTAATTGATTGGCATCGATGTCATGTATCCATTTAGTTGTATCTTACAGAGGTTGTATCTCACGATTTTAGGGCTAATTTAGTTACCTCAAATGAAGTTCAGTTCATAAGAAATAAGCAAAATAACCATCTTGGATTGTAAAGTAACCTTTTCACCTGTCAGAGAACTATTAATTTGGAGTACTTTGGTTTGTCAGTACAGGGCCTTAAGATTGCCTACAACACGCGCGAATGAGTAAAATACTGTTCTTTGACACGAGAAATAAAACTAATATCTTCAAGCCACCGTGTAATTTTCTTTTTATTATATAGACAAACCAGAAAAAATATTCCAAATCGATTTACAAGCAATTTTGTTTAGACGGATATCCTCACTAGTGAGCATATGGAAAATATGTCACTCAGGTCCCGGATGTAGCTTCATATGAGATCTAAGATTGGCGTATTTCCCAGTAAAACACTCGTGTCCATATAATAATGATTAACAAGAAAACAGCCCATCACTTTGTGACGCTAGAAGACTCAAAATCGCTAATTTATTCTGAGTTATTATACTGAGTTATTCTGGACTCCATTTAGACATATTAAAAGCAGATGAAGCAATTACTTTATGCAGGGATTTCTTTTGTTATTATAATTTTTGAGCGGCACAACTGTGTTTTTGCGAAGGCTTCTGCGGTTTTCTTTTCCAAGAAACTGTCTCGTATTCAGTTATTCCGAAACGGGTTGGAAATTGTTTACCTGAAGACAACAATTTAGTTTCTACACTACTTGTCATGTACAGAACAGAAATTCACATAACAAAAAAATAATAATAATCAGTCAACCCAAAAGGGAGGGGCGAACGGGACAAGAGTCCCATGCGAGGCACCGCCCTTGAGTTAAAACTTACATATAATTACATAAAATTAAAATTTAACTGTGATTATCTGGCGTCAGCGCGCACATAACTGCCTCGCTGCCTCGCTGATGTGAAATTAAATTTAGAATTAAAAATTAGAGAATTTTTTAAAACTATATTCACGAAACTTAATACTCACCGAGAACATTAAATATACCGAGAACACATTAGCAAAGTGAAGTAGAATAATGTATATGTTATAATGGTAGCATGCTATTTACGATTTTAAACATTTCTTGGAATACTATATCATAATGAGAACAATGCAGATGGTGTCCAGGATGTGATGACTGCTTTGCATAAATATGTTTCCTGCTATGAGATGGATGGCCATTTGAGGTATCCAGTATCGCTAGGTGTAGTGGCAGATCAGCTTTCAGCTGATCATGGAGTTAATGCCTTATTTGAAATCTGTAACGGGCTCACTTCAGAAGAGCCGCTTGAGGAGCTTCATTTTGAAATTGCCGATTGGCATGTTGGCAAGAGGTTTTGAAGGTACATTTATGGTCTATTTACGGACTCCAGTAGCGACGAGGTTCTACTCAATTTTCAAGTATTGCTATAATGCAAGGCTTTTTCTCTATATTTAGGTAGTTTTCAAGTTCTAACTTCATTTTGAGAAATTGGTAAAATTCTTCGTATCGATAAGTTTTTCTTCTAACTTTTGTCTAAAAATAAAATATTTTCTTAGTAAGGCTAAAAAATTAACTTCTTCATACTTTTTAAAATCAGAATTATATCCATACAATATTTTACAGTCATTAATAATAATTTGGTCATCTGTCTTTCCATTCCACCGCACTATAACTTGGTTCCAGAATTGTCTAGAAATTGGGAAGCTTACTAGTAAATGCATCACTGTTTCTAAATCTCCGCAATAAAAACAATACGGCGTTTCTGCTAAATTCATTTTATGTAACCAACTTCGGTGCGGTAGAATGTTATGTACTATCTTCTATTGGAACATACTTAATTTGATTTCTCTGGTAATCTTAAAGGGTAACATATAGACTTAAATTCTTTAAATTCTTCTTTTTCAATACCGGCTTGGTCTAGTCTGAATTGTGCTAATGGCTCTTCAAATTTTGACTCAGTGATTTTGTCCGAGTCGATTTGGACGTGATTTTAACTTTCATTTCTGGGTTCTTTTTCCCTGGATGTTGTTTTAGCAGGGCCTTCCACTTTTTTGGGATTGCTGCTATCAGACCCCAGAATTTAGTAAAAGCTGGTTTTAAGGAAGTCTTCTTACAAAACTGATTGAAAGTTAAAAAATCATCTTGGTCGTCTATAAGGTCCGCAAAAATCGGACAGCCTTGTCGGACGCCTCTTTGTATTTCAAAAACGTTTGATGCAGGTCGGGGTTAGCAGTAAGTCATTAGTCATGGGGCAGAAAGCCTATTGTTCAAGCGACAGATTACTCACAAGGAGATAATGAGATGCGATGAAAACATTTTTTGCATGCTTGAGTGCGCCCGCCGCTGCATAAAAGGAAAGCGCTAGTGATTGGCTCTAGGCTGGCGCTCAAGAAAATTCACTGCTGTCAATCAAGACTTGGGGACTTACTATTCCCTTAGCGTATAAAAGTTTTTGTAGTCTTGACTTTTGCTCTCGTGCTTTAAAGGGCAGTTGAAATCGCCTCTACTGTTGAGACGAGATCGATCCTTTTTTACTTTAGTCTAGTTGTGTTTAGCGTTTTATTTGTTCATGGTTTACACTTTCGAGTACCAAAGCCGCATGTTGTCTTCCGTCAATTTATAAGCGTTTTCAGATGTTCTTTCTGCCGGGCTTTCTCTCAGTCTTTTATTAGCTAGAAAAGTTACTCGCGCGTCTGATATTTCGCGTAGTTGTTTTGATTTGCGAATCGGGTTTTGTTTGGGAAATAGAGTGGCAGCGCGAAGATACTAGTAAGATAAATTTCTCATGAGAAGATTTTAAAACTAGTGTATCCACGCGACCATGTAATGTCCTGTTGATTGTTTAAACATTGTAATTTTATTGAGTGAAACTCAAAAAAATCGCGCATGGAGCACAGGCAAGTACCGGTATTTCATCGATTTAGCCGTAAATCAAACCAAAATGCTGAATTCGGTTGCTCAGCGGGTCGAATTGATTATAAAATCAACCAAAATGGTTCTATGGCTTCCTCGCCAAGTGGTTTCTTGGAGGCGGAGCTGGAGTCTATCAGTGGTGCCGCGGGAGATACGATTCCTAATTAATATTCTAATTTTGAGCAATGGCTTCGTAACTGCAAGGCTGCGAAATTTCATGCCCAATTTCCTAGCAGAAATACTTAAACATATAGCACAAAAATTGGTAGGATTATAGGCTGACCCATAGAACAAATTCCACCCTTTAGTTTTATCAAAATGCTAAGTATCTGAGCAAAACAAGGCCGCGAATTCGTGGTTTGTGCAAAATCCCCATGTTTTAAGCAGAATTTACCCAAATTTCAAACCCAAAACCCTAGTTGAAAATCACAAGTAAAGAGGTCTTCGCAAAGCTAAATACACAGTTTCATCTTTGATTAAACACGAAACCGCGCTATAAAAGGGCCAGCGCCAGGCGTTTGTCACCTTTAGTTGTCACTCAATCGCCGAGCAGGAAAGAGCTCTGTTTCAGTGCTGATGAATTCTCCCTTCAACCCAACGCGATATTCTCTAATTTTACATCCTTCAAAATAACAAAACGTATTCTCAAACATTTTCATGGTTTATAGTAAAGGAATCTCCCGATTCCATTTAACAATTTCAGCTGTCGGAGGGTCTCTTATTCTATTCTATCCTCGTAATTATTTATAAACACAAAAAGTACGCTGTCGAGTTATACGTTTGAACGGCTCCGATTTATTAATCGCACTCACTACATTTCAAATATATTTCTTTTAACGACAAGAATATTACTGTTCTTAACCACAGCATAGTTACTGCGGCGTGTGACCAACTAGGAGTCCAACAAAATACGGAGGAACGACGGCGAGTCGTAACTGCTGTTATCTTTCATAACATGAGTTCGTCTTCAATTCAAAGCTTGATGCAAATATTCCCGGCCTTAGTGATCCTTCATTCCCAATGCACTTTATGCATTGCCAGGTTGATCTTCAAAATTCTCTTGGCCGACAACGCTTGTGTTGTTCAGAAAACGGAGCAAACACGGAGTCAGTGAGTAGATTGAAGAGAGCTTGAATATTGTGAGCGTTGAATGGCGGCCTTCTCGTCGCACTCTGACCAATAATAATGGGAACATTTACAAGGTAAAACAAAGTTCTGGTATTCCATAGGCTTAGGAGATTCCTTGAGACTATTAATTGCACTTTTCTCCTCCCTCAAACGGCTGAATAAAACCATAAAATCTCTCATGGTTAGCTCTCCACGATCGACGTCGGCCCGCCATTACTGAATAACAACGGGCTTTCGATATCGGCCTCTCGCGTCCCTTATTCTTTTGTCAGAATCACTCGAATCCCGAGGGACACTCATACGCATGTATATGGTTGAATTACTGCTGTAAAAGATTATTGTGGGCTCTACAAAATGGCGGAAGAAGCCCGCTTCTTCAGTGGCTTGAAGAAATCGGCGCGTAATTCAAATTGTAACAAATTCTTGACCATTGTTTGGCTAGAAACACATACATTTATACTTTATCCTTTTATAGGTAGAATTGTTTTCAGTAAATGGTGTAAGTTTCTTTATTTTTAGCACGAAAATGGGCAGCATTAAGTTGTATTTTTAATATTACTTCTCTCTCCTCCTCTACAAGTTGGCTAACCGGCCATTTTGAATTACCGTTTGAATTCAAAAGGTGTGAAATGGGGGCGGACCTATCCCTTTTATAGCGCGGTTTCGTGTTTAAGCATTTCCACCCTTTAGATTTTTGTCATTGACAATATTACGGGCCGTACTGAAAGGATAAGTTACGCGCATAGCCTGGTTTACGCCATTTTTCTTTGTAATTGACCGGAGGCAACAGAGCGCGAATTTGAATCAAGCCCGCCAGACCGTGTCACGTGACAACAAAATGTCGCTCCATTGTGCCCCATGTCCTAGCAAAGGTTTTCAACTGAAGAAGAAAAAGAGACCAGAATTACCAACGGCACATTCACAATAAGCCCCTTGTGGAATATTTTTTCAAACCTTACTGTAACTGGACGTGTTACCTCTGTCGTAAAACTTTTCAAGACTTTTGCTTTGACAAATACCTCGCATTCACTAGTTTTCAACGCCTTTATTGATTTCATCCTTCGAGACAAGAACATCCTCAGGGCTTTTCTATATTGGCCTTTTTTCCCCTGTCGTTTTGCTGCCTGATAAGCGTTGATGTGAACCGTTGATGTGTATGCGAGGAAATTTTTTTTTATCGAAAATCCACCTTGCTGTTGGTGGTGGAACATTTTCTCTTGGAAGGGAAGTTCTGAATTTATATACTTTTGTTAATTGATTCACCCTTTTTTCATATAAACTGATTTTCCGTAGCGGTCGTTGAATAAGCTCTTCTTTGTCCTTGAAGATTTAAGTTGCAATTTACTGGAATATTTCAATAACACGCCAGCTTGTAAACGCTCAAATTTTCGCGATGATAACTCTTCTTTGATAGATTCAAAAGTTAATTCGTCTTTCGTGTCTTTTGGTTTCACAAAAATACTGTAGATAAGCATGGACGTTTTCGGATACAGGCAGACCCGACTGAGAGTCCGCCATCTTGTTTTTCTTGTCCGTGAGAGACCGGATTCGCGCCAGTCCCTCACGTATGAAATCAGGCAATGGTCGGATCATACGTACTATTGGACCACAAATAAACAGATTTATGGTGAAACGGCTTTGTTCAAATTTTTTTCCAACCTCGACTACAAAAAAATCATTCGTTTACTGGACTATGTGCGTGGGTTTGAATTGGACTCCTGTGCTAAGACTGTGCCTCGGATTATCAATTCAATAGTTATTGCAATTTTTATTGACACTCGATGACAAATGCCATCAACATTCTTATTTTATAGTTCCAACACCTTGTACAGTGCTAATGTGCTATTTAATAGGAAAAGGCAATTCGATAATTTTGTTTACAGTAATGAAAAGTGTTGGCATATTTTTTCTCTCTTTAATCAGATCGTATGGTGTCCGGGATGACCTGACATTTTTGTTAGAAGAAGACCTCAGTATGATAAACCTGTGCGTCCTTCATGGTGAAATGAATTTGGCACTGGCAGAGTATGGCCCAGATAGCTTTAGAGGGTATCCGCGAGTGACCACTAATTTAAAACCTGGCCAGCACACTGAAATCGACAGGAAAAACATCAAAGTCACGCCGAACTGGGACCAAGGCATATTTTCACGCTCGCACGCCCGCAGATAGAACTGGCCTGCAGTTTTACAATCGAATATCGCGGTTAGCGATGCTTTTAGCCAGCGGCCTTTCACTGCAAAGAAAACAAAATGTCGGACGCAGGAGAACTTGTGTCCACAGTAAATGACACAATTTTGTCCTTCCTAAGACGACATAACTCCAAAAAATCAACTGAAGTTGGCTCCGAATTGAAGCAGCAGTGGAAAAAAAACATATGGGAAACGAAGAGAGCTATAAATATTATCTAGCACAACCGTGCCGCATGCTGGCTCGTGCAATACCCCTCTGGAACAAATCAATTTGCCGAAAAATGCAAAAAAAAATACGAACCTTGCTCGCCCATGGACAGTGAGAGTGAAGTGGAATATCCCCATTGAGGTTTTCTTGTGCCTCAAAACGAAGCTGACACATGACCTCGCGGCGGAGCTGGTTGTAGAAACATAGGCAGTCAAGGACGAAGATAGACTGAGGTGTGTTTCCATGAACTTGCCAACAAATATAAAGCTAATACACTGGCGGAAGGGTGTACCCTGATAAGACATTTCAATGACGGTTCTATTAGCCGAGTCTTAGTCTCGGTTGATCATCCAGCAATTCTCCGTTTTTCGAATACACAAGAAACCATCACCATAATTTTGATTGCTGAATAAGCAATTGTTCACCCAGAGTAATTATTAAGATCACAAAATTTTCAATATTGCATTTTTGGACTGAATAATGAAATCAATAATGGAATAAGGAATTGAATATTCAACTCTAGGGGGGCACGCTTCATGTCTTTTGACTGTAAAAGCGTGCATATTAGCATGACACACTCTTCCTTCAACAATAAGCCTTGTTGGGGTTTAAATTTGTGTTTAGTGCACATGCGATTTTAGTCCGAATTTCTTGATTTTTTTTTTGTTTAACCAGAAGAAAGAGAAGTTACACAAAAGTTTAGGACTAAAATTGCATGCCCACTGAACACCACATTTAAACTCCAACTAAGCTTATACTGATAAGTGCTCTAAAAAAGTATACGTTTAACTAGCTGTAGAGCTCAAAAACATGCAGATTTCTCTTGTTAATTTCCCCAGTTCTGCAATCTTTGTAATCTCCTTATATAGAGATGAGGAGCAGAACTTGCATTTCTGTGCATTCGGATCTTTGACAAAACCACAGGTACAAAATCCTGGCTGATGCAGTTCTGAGGGGAGGTACTGCTCCTTTGACTTAGAATAAACAGCGCTAGATAAATCTGCCTTCCTTAGCCACACATTGCTTACATACTCGTGACGCATTACCAGAGGCCAACGGGTGGCGTGTTCTGCAAAAGAAGCAAGTACCTGATGTCTAGCTTCACGACCCTGCATGAAATTTATCCCTTAAACGACTTTGTATTTGTCATATAAATACTTAGTGTGATAGGGAACTGCATACCCAATCGTTCAAGTGGTTGGGCTAACTGTCTTGAGCAACAATGAACACGTATTGAAATACAGAGTGCAGCTTGTTTGTAAGTCTACAATTGCTGCTCTGTCGATCGTTATTCTATGCATTAGTGAAATGGCATTTCTCAAGTGCAAACCTGCAAATGCTATAGCCAGAAGCTTAAGGTGTTCAGATGGCTGATCAGTCTCTCTGGACAATGAATCTATTAAATACATAAATTTCTGACAGAAAGCTTTTGTCTCTTTCCCAGTGAATCGGTAATTAAACTTCCTGCCTTCTTTTAGCCAGCGAACAATCTTTTTGTAAAGCCGTTTAGCTTTACAATCATCGTATAGGGCTAGCAAAAACTTCTTCAATGAAAGGTCATCTGGTAATGCCGAAATCTTAGTTATTTTGATATTAATGATAAATCACTGCGTGCAATTGTTTCCTCCAAAAGGCAGTAGTGCAGTTGCTGGCATCCATTATTAGAATTATGAAGTGGTTCAGCAAATGCAAAATCTACAAGACTCCCGATAATTGGTTCAAATTCTTGCCTGGACTTCAGGCCTTTGATATGCTGCCATATCTTAGTCCGTTTAGTTGAGTCTGCATAAGTTGTTTCAGATTTCTTTTTATCTACAGAGGCAACAACTGTTAGGCGGTCATTGTAATCCCATGGTTGCCATAGGAACTCTTCACCAAATCCTATAGAACCCCCTACTGTGTATTTGTCATCACAGTTTACATTAGCAAATGATGAATAATAGTGAGATGCTTTACTCAATTCTCCTGCATAATCAGCCAGCCATTTCATGTTGCAAGGAGCCAAACAAACTTTAAATGAAACTTGGTGCCCTCCGATATCATAGGACTCGCCTTCAACTATAGTGATATCACTTAACAGCTTCTTAGCATATTGCACCATGGCTGGATGGGTTTCTGAACAGTTTGCACCAGCTAACAAAAAAATTCACATGGACTGCCAATCCTTGTTCCTACATTCAAAAATGATACTAGCCATGCTGTCGCTTCGTCATCTCTTCCAAATGGGCCCCGTCGGCCCAATGGCAAGTTTGAAATTGTATTTGGTGTCACCAAAATGCACGAGGAAACCGTTTTCCCCTAATTTCCTGTCACTTTCAATGTACAACTCTGCAAGATCTATATGCAACTTTTCAAAATCTCTATAGCAAACATCTATCTGCTGATCTTCATCCAGATCGTAACAAAAATAATTCATATCATTAAAATCTTCAGGCTCAATACTCTTAATGAATGAAATTAGCTTATCATAGGGGAGCAGTTTGGAGACCCTGACACATTTTAAGCCGTGTTTTTTTTGGCTTGCTGCTTTGGATCTCATGTCATTGTAAGTGAAACTTTGTCTGATTTGTACTTTTCTTTGCTAATAAGGCATCTCTTATCCAAAACTTTTAACTTCTGCAAATATTAGATTCACTTGTTTCAAACTCTTTCACTTGCTTCTGATTTATGCTGTTGACAGCTTTCATGCATTTTTTAGAGTTGCTAATATATAGATTTAGCCACTGGCTAAAAGCGGAGCTCCCGGTTACATATTTTTACACATTTTTAGGTTGCCATTGTACATAGGCGTAGTCTTGCGCCGTCATACCACTCGACTTGCACTTGCACCCCCTTGCCATTTTGATAGTCTGGTTGTCTGAGGTTCATCCCTTCCCGAGACATATTCTTTTTCTCTTGTGATGACGTCATCGATGACGTCATACCACGTGACCATGCAGTTGCACCCCCTTTGCCACTTAGATAACTTCACCCAAGTTTGGTTGTCTGAAGTTCATCCCTTCCCGAGATATGTTCCTTTTCTCCTGTGACGTCATACCACGTGACCGTACAGTTGTACCCCCCTTGCCACTAACACAACTTCACCCAAGTTTGGTTGTCTGAGGTTTATCCCTTACTGAAATATGTTCTTTTTCTCCTATGATGACGTCATCGATGACGTCATACCACGTGACCATACAGTAGCACCCCGTAGATAACTTCACCCAAGTTTGGTTTTCTGAGGTTTATCCTTTCCTGAGATATGTTCTTTTTCTCCTTTGATGACGTCATCGATGACGTCATACCACGTGACCATACAGTTGCACCCCCCTTGCCACTAACACAACTTCACCCAAGTTTGGTTGTCTGAGGTTTATCCCTTCCTGAGATATGATCTTTTTCTCCTATGACGTCACCAATGACGTCATACCACGTGGCCATACAGTTGCACCCCCCTTGCCACTAACACAACTTCACCCAAGTTTGGTCGTCTAAGGTTCATCCCTTCCAGATATATTCTTTTTCTCTTTTATGACGTCATCGATGACGTCACGTCACGTGATCATGTTACAGCACCCCCCTGGTAGCACAGAGAAAATACCTCAAGTTTGGTTGTCTTAGCATGTTCCCTTGAAGAGAAATAATTTTTTTCTTAGTATACCACAGGGTTCCCATGAGTTTCCGCGTACGGCGGACGGACGGACGCCGGACGGACGTACGCTATACCTTTTATACCAGGAAGAAAGAAAAAAATTCATATCTCAAGAAGGGAACCACATATGGCAACCAAACTTGGACACATTCATCTTTTGGGCGATACCATTTCAACGCCCTAATCATTTGACTTGGTGGCGTCAATAACGTAAGCAAAATGAGCGAGAAAGCCCGTGACGTTTCAAAATCAACTCCATAGTTATGCCTAGACGTTATTTCCTTAGGTATGGTGCTCCGCCCGCGTAGGAGCTCCGCTAATATATTGCTCCAGTTGGTTTGGACTGGCCGAGTTCACTAAAGCACGCCAGATGCCATCAAGGCATGGTTTTAGCGGAGCTCCTTGCGGAGCGGAGCACCATACCTAAGAAAACAGCGTCAAAAACTGCAAATATAGTATTGGGTACCCTGTGTGAATTTATTGAGTAACCTGTAGAAATTGCTAGGGGTCGATCCGTTTTTTGGACGTCTCAGCAAGCCCCGGATGTTGTACGTGTTCCTGAAGCCTGACGTCACAATAGCCCTATTGTGACGTCAAGCATGCTCAACTCACTGGGGGAGGGGCGCGTTGTCAGGAGGGAGGAGGGAGTGCTCAACTAACGGGGGAGGGGCGCGTTGTCAGGGGGGGGGGATGCTGATGCTCACGTGAAAGGTAAAATCGCAGGCACAAATACCAGCATTTTGCCAAATCCAAAAAAGACTACTAACAGGGCTGCTAGCGGCTGAAAAAACGACCTACAATAATTACTCAAAGGAGAAATGCCCGAAAAGAAGCCATGGACTCCCAAAGATTTGGTAGAATGGGGAATAATAATCAAGTTGCCGGCTTGCTCCTGAAATTCTTCCAGTCGGAGTTTCAAGGCCGAGAAATGACAGCTAACTGCAGAACCGTGCTATCACGTATTACGCCTCAAAGGATAAAAATACGCGAAGAGGAAGCCATAGAATACAAACATTGGGTCGAGGGATGAGGAAGGGATCGAGGAATGATCAATTTGGTTAAAATTATCTCTAGTAGAAGAGCAGAAAGCAGAAAGAAATGGAAGCACCAGAGACTCTCAGAGAGACCTAGACGGAAATTGCGCCCGGGAAGAAGGGGGAAGAAGCCGAGCAAAGCATGAGATCAGAGCAGAAAGTAAACCACCAAAGAGAGGCATCCGGTTCTTTTCCATCATATCTTTTTGAGACTACTCGATAGTCGAGGATTAACATGGAAACGGTTTCGTTTGTTCCCCTATGGACTAACACTATTTTTTTGAAACAGAAACGTTCGGTACCTTGAAGCCCTTGAACGACACAACGCCTGACGAGCGCCGACACCGAGCGTGCTATAATTGGATCTCTGTTCTGGATCTCAAATCACTTCACTTTACAGGAAGCGGAAATAAACTGGAAACAAGTTTCAAAGTTTCTATTGACAAACGTCTTTGTTCGTCACCACCACGTGACCCGAAGCGGCAAGATTAGTGAAAGTAAAGTTGTACTGAGTTCCTACGCACGATAGCCTGCTCTGTTTGTTTTCGAGAGGAGTCGTTTTCACGAGGAAAAATTACAGGCTGCAATTCTATTCAATTAGACATATGTTCTACTTCTCCACTGAATGCGAAAGTGTCAGGACTATAGCTGAATTCACAGGAACTGAAAACGTTTGTCACGAGTTACAGTACAACAACAATGGCGCCCAAAATCGAGCGCGGGAGTTTTCGTGTTTTGCCGTGTTTTGTGGGTTCTTCAACTCCCTAAAGACATGGAATAGCTTTAAAAGTCACGGATATAATGGGTGCGGTGTGGATTGGAAACTCACTGTTCGCTGGAGTTGGACAAACATTCAGTATGAAGTGGATTAAACTGCAAGCTCTTTGGTAAGAATGTTTTTTTTGTTTTATGAGAAATATTTTCTTTGACTAGACGATCTCTTCAGGGAATTTGATTCCTCGGCCGTACGATTTAGAAAAGATGATCATAGACTTTCAACTGTGTTTTGGCCATTCATTGAATTATAGAATTGATTACTTTATTCTATCTATTGATAGCTATCTATCATTAAAGTTATTTCTTGAAAACTTTCGACCTGTGTTTCAATTTGTTTTGGATTCTTCGTGAGTAATACACTAGTCAATTGAAACCCCCACCCCTAGGGACCCCGGGAAGGGTGGGGTTATCGTGGGGGTTTAAAGCATTTCAAAACAAGAGTCTATTCCGAGGGGGTGGTGGATTTGACTGGTTTTGATTCTGGAACCTGTCCCCACCCCGGGGAATGTTTATTTGCTTTCAAATAAATTATTTCGGTCAATCTTTCACTTTGATTTTGGCCATGCAAATCTACATGTTGTACGATGCAATTCATTGGAATCATTCGATTTAATGCATTTCTGTACTAGCTGAGGCCCACTCTCCTTTGACGATCATAGAAAGATGTGTTCTTTCTTTGATGCTTGCAAGTAAAAGGTGATTTCGAAGGCCCCAGGGGTAGGGGCATTTCACAGGAATTTTCTCCCGATGGAGTGGGGACTTAAACGGCTTTTGTTCAGGGGTAAAATCAAATCCCCAACCCTTCCCCGGGTCCCTAGGGGTGGGGGTTTCAATTGACTAGTGCATAACCGGTTTGTCCCCAGCCAAATATAAGTTAAATGTTATGCATCAATAATATTTTCCTTGCTCAAGGGAAAGTCAGCAGAGTGCACAGAACGTTTTCCCATTTCTGTTGGATCAGAATAAATAGAGCCTCTGTTATATGTTTCTGCCGTAGTTTCATTGTTTCACCTCTTTCTAAAACCCATTACAAGTATCTTGATCCAAGTTTTTCAAACTTTTCTCAGGGGGAGCATGTCCCCTCAAACAGAAATTATTTTGTTTTTCTGTCTCACTTGTGTCTCATTTCTATTTTCTCCCCCCCCCCCCCCAAAAAAAAACCATTTTTTTCAGTATTTTAAGTGCAATTAGGTGAAATTCAAGTACCTTTTTTTCTTTTCTGGACATCTTGTAAACCTGAAACTTCATGAATTTCAGACCCTTCTACAAAATTGCTTCACCCATAATATGGAGTTATGTATTTGGAACACTTTGGACTTTGCGGCCTTCCGCTTAACACCCGTATGGTCAGGAGTAGTGTCTGGTCCATTATCTTTTGAAGGGTCTGCACGCAAGTATACAGTCGAAGCTCTCGTAAGCGACCACCTCCGGAACTGAAAATTGCGGTCGTTAACGGAGCTGGTCGCTTACGAGAACTGCTCTCGTAAGCGACCACAAAGCGGCTTCCTACTTGAACAAATCTAGAAAATATCATGTGATACTAATGCTTAAAATAGTTTGATTTGTTTCCCGATAATTATGACATTCTTTAATGTAGAAATTAGAAAGGTACTCTGTTGACACTAGCCACACTACGAATGGCATTTTCGTTGTTTATGTGATTTCATCTAATACATGATATGATATTTATCAGGTGATGACTGATGTTTTAAAGACAAAAAGTACTGTGGTCGCTTACGAGAGCTTAAAAACAATAGAAAATCTCTGTTGGTGATTTGAAATTATGGTCGCTAACGGAGCTGGTCGCATCGATAAAGCGATCGCTTACGAGAGCTTGAAATAACAGAGTTTGTGTGACAATTCAAATGGGGTTTCGGAGAAATGGTCGTTATGGGAGCTGGTCGCTTACGAGAGCGGTCGCACAGGGAGCTTCGACTGTAGTAACTTGTGTTATTTCCATTATAAAATCTAGATGGCAACCTGTTTCAATATACAGCTGAGGGTTTTTATAGAATTGGGTCGACATAGAGTTTCATTGTAGTACTCCAGCTGGGTGTTCATGGCATACATTTAGTTTCCAAAATAGACCAAAACCAAGGAAGTGATTCTAAGTGTTTCAGTAACTGGATTTTTGGCCACTTTTAAAACGTCTCATATTAATTTCTCTGGTGTATCTATCAATAATATTATCTTGTGAAATTATTCTACTTACTATTCTGTCAGATAATGCAGTTTTTTCCACTGAGGAATAAATATTGTCCTGAATAAATCATGAAAGTTGTGTCCCCTGGTTATTGTGTCCCCCAGCTGACCCCAGCCAGTAATCCTTGTTGAGAGGGGTAGGCTGTATTGGAAAAAGTAAAAAGTAAAGTCCCCCCCTGCCCAGAAGGGCGTTGAAAAGTGACCCGCACTTTCCGAATTTCTAAAAAAAATTGCAGTATTTGTATGGAAAAGAGCAGGGAGCATGCTAATTCTGACTGTAAGCCGTGGGACATGTGCCAAGCAATAAAATAAATCAAGCCAATCAAGCAATCAAATTTATTTGAAAATTTGAAAATTTAGTCATTACAAAATTTGAAACTGCTAACTTTTTAGGGTTGAAAAGATTACCAAATATTTTAGGGGGATATTTTTCGGATATTTTGCATGGATACAGCTGAGGCACCAAATGAGGCAAGATATGGGGATTTGGGTCCCCAGACTTGCCTCTATACAATCCCTCTGTGTTGAAATCAAACAATTCACTTGTGACTGAGACAACTCTGGGCTGAGAGATATGGTATTTGTGTAGGGACAGCATAAAACTGTCTATCTCAGGGGTCATATGAGTCAAGAAATAGGACAGGGCAATTCTTGTTAGGGGCTGCTGTAAGGCCTAACAGCCCTAACAGTCCCAAACAGCATCGGGCTGCTGTTAGGGACAAACAGCTGGGAGGAAGCATTCCTTACTCCCACGTCTAAAAGGCGGGGCACATATTACTACCGAAATCACTAAACTGCCGGCACCCTCGAAAATTCGATCGATCGTTTGTCAGTTTTGTACCAAACATGGAAAAACACGCTTTTTCCATTGTTTGATACAAAAATTTAAATGTCACGTGACCATTTTGATCGATCAAAACAGCTAGACGAGCGAACCGAAACTGACAAACGATCGATCGAATTTTCGAGGGTGCCGGCAGTTTAGGGATTTCGGTAGTATGATCAACACCTACAGCCCTAACAGCCCTGCAGCTGGCCTGACAACCCTAACAGCCAACAAACCTAACAGCCCTCACAAACCAAACAGTCCTAAAAGGCGGGGCACATATTATGATCAACACATAACAGCCCTCTGTTAGGGCTGTTAAGACTGTTAGGGCTGTTAGGACTGTTAGAGCTGTTAGGGCTGTTAGGGCTGTTAGGTCTGTAAGTGGTGTTAGGGTTGTTAGGTGTTTATCATAATTTGTGGCCCAGAGGTGGGAGTAAAGAATGTTTTCTCAATGCTGTTTGGGCTATTAGGCTGTTAGGTCTGTCTTCTCCATCGTTTTTCAAAATGGTGGTTGACTCGGGAGAAGACCCTGGGGGAGGCTGAGTCACATGACCGTTTCACAACAAAGGACAACCTCATTCCCATGTTTTCAAACAGTGGTCATGTGACTCAGCCTCCCCCAGGGTCTTCTACTCGACCAACGGCCATCTTGAAAATTACCCACAAGACCCTGGGGACGAGGTTGATATCTCACCTCATGTGAACAAGCCCTACGGGTGTCTACATTTTTATTAGTTGAGTTGTCTTCATGCTTTTTGTGTTTTGTAAAAGGCACAAAGGCAATAATATTAGTCTAAATATAATAAATGTATTTTTGATACTACAATTAACTACTACCATCTTTTATTCCATATAATAGTTGGGAGCTCCGCTTTTAGGCAGTGCCTAAATCTATATATTAAAAGCAATGGTCCATGCTTAGCATGCGTATATCCAGTTCTGGAGCACTTAGATAGTTGATAAAGCACTCTGGTGGCTAGAGATTCTTGAGAATGCGGCTTGAGGATGCGGCTTGAGAATCTCTTACGCTACCATCGTGCTTTATCAACTATCTGCGTGCTCCAGAACCGGAACTTGTTGTACTAGCCAGCGTGCGACACGGTTGTACTAAACTTGTAGCTGTCCTCGTTTTGGCAAGATGTGCTAGATGGTACTGGGAGATTAATTTGTTGCTTTTGCTTTATCCGCTAGCAATGCAAACTCATGTTGTAGAGGGTTGTAGAACAGTATTGATGCATTGCACAAGCGAAAAAGAAAACATTCATAACCCCAGTTTATAACCTACAGAACCCCACTCATGCTTGATAAATGTATCGTGCAAATCGTTCACTCTGGCGCGCGGTACAATTTTTTAGCGCCACTTTTAAAGATCAGTCGAAGTCATTCCCATAAACGACTGAACTAGTTTTAGTGGGAGACAACTTTGCCGCTTTAAAACTTTAAAAAAGGATTTTTAACAGTATTTTTTCTACAAATTGACAACATGACATACGCTCGAGAAGTGTGTTGTATCTATGGCGCAACTAGTTCGAAAACACGGAAAAAAAAATTCATTTTCTTACTTGGAATGGCAAAAACCCGTCTCAGCAGACCGTCAACTCCTCCAGGCTGCGCCTTCAAATCCATCCCATAATATGGCCTTTATGCCATATTTAGAAGCCAGAACTTCCGGACAAGAGTATGTCACGCAATCTGTCTCGGGGTGATGGCAACGGCCGCCATCTTGTATACAAACCGCTGACATCGAAGATGAAAATTCCGGCGCGCGCTGTCTCGGCGTGAGTCGCTTCATTCTCCGGTGAGATTTGAAAATAAAATAAAATTCTCATAAAAATCAATATGTCATGCTGGAATTGACTTAAAGGCCCATCATTAACCGGTAGCCTTTGCGCCCCATTTTCTTTTGTCTTGAGATTGATCCATTGTTTTTCGGCTGCTCTGATTGGCTAATAGACCACAAAGCCTCTCGGTTGATGAAGGCCCAAAGCAGAAGCCGTGCCCCATTAGTCCAGTCAATCTATGAAAAAACAGGGGTCAGCCCACCACTAATTGCAACAGAAGGTTTGCGGAACCAAGGATCGATTTATTCTGAAACTTCAATTCATTGCGCGGTTTCTTACTAAGTATCCTTGCCGTGTCTAATGTGCAATATTTATACTAATTCCCAGGACTAGCACAGGCGCGTAGCTGGAATCGTTTCAAAGGGGTTCGTTTTGATACCTTTGTTACTTTTTCAGAGGGGGGTTCCTTTTAGCTCGTTTTCCTGGCTTTTGCGGTGATTTGTTTCAGGTTGCTGGTTAATTTATGAGGTAAAGTATATACCTTTTTGGTTTGAGGAAGTTCGTTCGAACCTCCCTTCCTACGGACCTGCATCAGTAGATGGAATCCCCTAATGGATAATTTTATTTGAGTGCTGTTGTAATGAGCTTGGGAAAACCAGTTAGGAGATAAGGGTAGTGATGTGATTAGCCGGGAGTATTGTAAAGCCCTGAATATAACACGTGCTAAGGAGTCTAAAGACACGCCCACGAGCACCCGAAATCGCCGACCATTGGTTCGACATGCCAAAAGTTCCTTACTCCCCGCTTCCACGGAACGTTCCTTTCTAACGGACTGCTTACTGTGGAATGGAAGTCGTTTCCAAGCAGAGGATAGAAAGATCATCCCAAGGATTGCGTTCAAGGTAGCGACGCTTGAAACCAAAAATTCGGTGAGGTGCGCTCCCAAGGAGAGATAGAGGCCGTACGAGCTAGATAATGTACTTCAACTCCCCACTGCAGACGCGGTGTATTTCAAAGCTACAGCATTAACTTTTACAATGGGAAACATATCCCACAGGCCAGCAGACACTGCGAGCAAGAAAAGCGAGAAAAGTGGTCGGCCTCAAAGTAAGGAGAAACTGGACGCGTAGGGGCGGGGGATCGCTTTGCAAAGTGGGGTGCTCACGTCGCGTTTTTTACGAAAAACCTTGCGCGCAGCTCATTGGCAATTGCAAATACACTAACGATCTTAGTGTATCAACTTGTCTGTGAAGAATTGGTATTTAGTGCGCCATAAACGTTTCTTACGCTTGTAGCCAGGCGCACTCATGGTGTTGCTGTCGAATTGGAAAATAAAGCAGGTCTGAAGTTATTTTTAGAATTATAAATTAGCCGCTTGAATAACATTCTTTGGAGAAAGCATACGCTACAGCTGCATTCTAATATGGCTGAATGAAAATTTAAAACTAAAAATAGCTTCAGGCTTCGCAATGCGCTGGTTACACTATGAAAACATGGGAGATAGGTAATGTGGTAATGATAGGTAATGATAGGTAATGAGCTGACGTATGATGAACGAGTATCTAGATGATCCAGAATTATATACCGGTTGTTTCGCCGACACGCTCGTTCGCCGACATACGGGATGTTTCGCCGACACATGATCCGGTGTAGAACTGTGTAACGCGAAGATCCGGTGTAGAACTGTGTAACGCGAAGTTAATTGAACTTCAATTAGCGAGTTTGGTGTGCACTATACTGGGAGTTTATGATGTAACGTGCAACGCGAACTGTGTAACGCGAAGGGATTAATCGAACTTCAATTAGTGAATTAAAGAGTTGAATGCATTTATTGCGAATGTTCCGCGACGTTACTGAATCACTGAATTCTCTGAACTGATTCTCGAGGGCAATGTCCGCAAACTGTTCGCGAACAACCTGCAGCGAGCGAACAACCTGCGAGCGTTGCGATCAATTCTCGATGAAACACGACAAGATATATATCAAATGAAAGCCTAGACTGTGTATTTTGATGCGAACTCTGGAAGGGACAGCGAAAGCGCTAGAGTTTTACTGAAGCACTCGGCTTTCTTGTTCAAAGTCTTAACAAAGTCAAAAGCCGCCATGATGCCAAAGTCAGATTTCGCAATTACGTGATGAATTCTCGATGAAACCAGACATGACTTATATCAAATGAAAGCCCAGACTGTGTAGTTTATGTTTTTGACATTTATTTTGATGCGAACTCTGGAAGGGACAGCGAAAGCGCTAGAGTTTTACTGAAGCACTCAGCTTTCTTGTTCAAAGTCTTAACAAAGACAACTAAGTCAGATTTACAAGAATGCTGAATACCAATACTTATATTAGAACTCCCATTGGTTATTTTGCTTTCTAAATAAACATTTCAAGGCCTGTTTTATTGGAACATAGTTACTAGAGGAACTAAATTTTGTCGATCCACAGTTCCACTGGCAACCTTGTCAGCGTCCATTGTTAAGCACAAACAATAGCGGATCGAAATGTTGCATATTTAATCGTGTACCGTAATTGCGAAATCTGCAAACCTGTTCCCTCTTACGGAAATCTCAAATTTCGATCCGCTTGATCTCTCATTCGCCTATAAAAACCCATTCTCTAGTGCCTCCTTCATTCATTCATTCGAAACAGCGAAAGCAAACACAACTAGAAATCTCTTCATTAACTTCGATCACAAATATCATGGATCATTCGGATTCCGATAATTGCATCGAGTGCCACAAGAAAATCACCTGGCGTCATCAGGCCATTCAGTGCGATGGCCCACCCAGAACCACCGCGCCCTGTTTTTGAAGAGTCATCGATCGAGATGCCAGATGCCCAGCCAGAGCCCCGCCCTCCTGCTCCGTTGACGTTTCAGGTCATCGAGGATGCCAGTAAGAGAGGAAAACGCAAAATGATAGAAAGCGATGGGCATTCCTACAACGTGAGCAGGAAGAGGAATGCCACCACCTATTGGCAGTGCACTGTACGGCCCAAGGGGAACTGCTGCAAGGCGTCCGACCACAATCACGTCGTCGAGCCCGGGGCGCTTGTTGCAGCGAAGGTTATGGCATCCGTGAAGGCACGAGCGATGGAGAACTTGTTTACCCCGGCATCGGCTATAGTGGAAGAGGTATTATAAATATAACACATAATTATGGGATAGGGAGGGATGGTGCTGAAGGGAGGGGGCTAGTACAATCTACAGGTATTAAGGAATGTGCTTCTTTTCAATTGCTAATCTTTAATTTTCTCTCTCTAGGTCTTACTCGAGGAGCTGACCAACGCCCCCTGCCCTGCATTGTCGAAGCCTGGGCGCAAGAGCAGCCAACAGATTGAGACAGAGCCGCCGCCCAGAAGATCCAAAGGACGTTGCCTTCGAACTCAAGGAAGACTGCCTGCCACCAGAGTTCTTCCAAGCAGACGTGCACGCCCAGGATCGCCGTCACCTGATTTTCGCGACGACCCAGCAGCTGCAGACCCTCGCCAGTGCCAAGACTTGGTACATTGACGGCACGTTCAAGTTGGTACGCCACCCCTTTAAGCAGCTCTTCACAATAAACGCATTTGTGAAGTCCGGCGAGTATGCCAAACAGGTCCCTCTCGTGTTTGTCCTGATGTCTGGGAGAACTAAGAAGGATTACAAGAAGGTAAACAAAAACAATCCCAATCCCACATTAGTGAAAAGTGCAGATGTTTTTTTTATTTCAGGGATGACAAGGCTATTGACTAAAAGGACTAAAATAATTTTCTTATTCTAATTCTAGGTGCTAAAGAAGATCATTGAACTGCTCCCTCCCCCCCCCCCCCCCCCCAAGCCGTGTACCAGGGCACGCTGGACTTTGAGCTCCCTCTGTGGGATGCCCTGAAGTCTGTACTACCCCAGGTGCAGCTTCAGGGCTGTGCCGTCCACTGGAACCAGGCTGTATGGCGTAAGGTAAGATATACGGTGGTGACTGCTGAAAAAGATGGCGCTAGCGCGCACGCAGATAATCGTGTTCGTTGTCTCAGTCGTCCTTGTTTATATCTACAGATTCAAGAGCTTGGATTGCAACTCGCATACCAGCAGGATGACTCCACCCACAAGTTCCTGCGCCGTGTGATGGCCCTGCCTTTCCTGCCGCACCACCTGATTCCACGAGTCTTCTACCGCCTTAGACTCCAAGCTCAGGGAGAGCCACTCGTCAGCCTGATGGAGTATGTCCGCCGACAATGGATAGAAAACCCAGCATTTCCCCCTAAAGACTGGAGCGTATTCCAACAGCCAATCCGCACAAACAATGACATCGAGGGATGGCACCACGCAATAAAACGGCGCGCAAACTCCCGAGTCCACCTGCCGCTGTATAGCCTCCTTGCCCTCCTTCACAGAGAGGCTAAGCTCGTCTCACTTCAGATCCGACTGGTATGTGATCAGAAACTCACTCGGATACAGCGGAAGAAATACAGGAACCTGCAGGCGCGCATTTTTTCAGTTTGGGACGATTTCGAGGCGCACAATCGAAGTGCTATGCACCTACTTGTAGCTGCATCACGCCTCAGCGGTCCAGCGCGTCTTCACTAGGCTAGTGTCTTAGAGCGGACTTCGTGTGATATTTTTCTTGTTCAAGAGTTATCTTTGATAAGTTTTTCAATTTGCATCGTATCCAAACGTCATCCAAACTTGCTTAACAAAGCCTGTGAATTCAATCTATCATTAGTGCTTTGCTAGTTACTTATGTTTATATTCAATCATGTTAGGTCCGCTCTGTAAATACAATTTAAATGTAAATAGGTTAGCTCTTAATAATTTCGCTTAAAAGACATGTAAATACAGCACATATATTTGAAAAAAAGGACAATAAAATAGATTGATAATATAAATTTGTTGTTTTTAGTGTTTTTTGAGCTACGAAAAGCGCAATAAGCTACGTGTCGGCGAAACATACCGTATGTCGGCGAAACATACCGTATGTCGGCGAACGCGTATGTCGGCGAACGAGCGTGTCGGCGAAACGACCGCAATTCCGTACGGGCTACCGATATGAAAGAAAAGCTGCTAGAACATTTGGGCATCGAATTAATTATCACTGAGATCAATGCTCGTAATTTTAAAAGGAACGGCAGACTCCACCCTGCAAGAGTTTCACCAGTCTCAGGCCGCAAATAGAAGCCTAGAATAGGAAAACAGATAATCATCTAGACCGCAGCAAGGCTGATCAAACAAGACATCAAGGGCGTCACAACGTCATACCCGCAATGAGTATCACCCGAGCTAATGGACTACTGTCAATGCAGCACTCTGACTGGCTACGCTACTAGGGGACTATTGACAATAGACCTGTAGTAGCGAAAGCGCTGATTTTGATTATAAAAACGTACAATGCTTCTCGTTTTGACGAGGTTTCTGATGATTTTTTAGACAATTTTTCCACATTTTGTTGTCCAACGAAGCGCGTGATACTTACACAACTAGACTTCTGGCCCTCAACGCCACGAGTCGGCCTGCGGCCTCGTGGGCTATTGACCTGACCTGTAGCCCCTGTGAGCGAGGTCTATTTGTTAAGTAGACGCGGATGTGAAAAAACGCCTTGAGTTTTGCCGCAGTTACTTAGATTGTTTCTAGCGAACGGCGTTCTAGCCGGGAAAAGCCATGTGAAGCTAGCATCGATCCCGCAAATTATAATGCAGCCAATACGCCCTCGTGATCTCATGGAGGCAAGGCAGCCGGATAGCTGTAGTAATGCTGGATCTGCTTTCTGCAGCAGGGTGCCTCCTATAAGTGTTGCGATGCCACGTGAAAAAGTGAATGCAACACCACGCTAAGATGCTCGTGTCGAAAGCATGGTTTGGAGTGTTCCGCAGTTTGTTTTCGTCAGGCTGTACCAATTCCTCAGGGTACCCTACACGGTTTTCGTGGCGCATAAATCGACATTTTTGCGTGAAACGCGAATAAGGAATGCAAGCAGTCTAATTTTCCGTGATATGTGAATCTATATTTTTACGTCCTCGGGAAACTGGTTTGCGCTTTTTTCGTGATCCGTGAAATATATTCATTTGTGATTTGTGAACTTGCTCGGTTAAATAGTTTTTCTCATTTTTGTAACTTTTAGCGTCATTAAATACGATTATTAAAGTGATTAGAATCTTGGAAACGTGTTCTGTGGCACATGTCAGTTCAGGTAAAATGTTTAAACACATTCCTGTAGTTGTATGTTTTCGAAACTTTAATGAGTTTTGATGCGGAACGTGATGATTTTCAGGTGACTTTTCCATTTTTACGTGAGACGCGATTAATAGCTTTTCGGTTTCGTGAACGTGATGCTCTGCCAATTACTTTACGATAACTGTTTTCAGAATCCTGTGAAATTGGTGAGTTGAAGAGGACATCTCCATGTGTCGTCTCTTTAACGATTGGAAAAATCGTTGTAACCAAGACTGTACATAGCAATATGACTGAACGAATATTACAAGGAAAAAGGCTTTGTTGTCGTCAGTGCTGACTGAAATTCACGCTCCTTTCAGTGATTTATGTATCGGCTAAATTCAAGTTAAAATATAGTCGCGTAAAAATCTAAAAATTGAATTGAATTTGAAGCTCTTATCAATGATCCGTTAAGATTTTGCAGATAACGGGTATTTTTTTTTAGAAATAAGGTTACTTCCGGTTTGAGCCTCGTTTCCATGCTACTTTTTTAGGTCATATGTTAGATCTCATGCCTCTAGGGTATGTTAGAGTCCTCTAGTGAAACAGAAGCATAAAGGTTATTTTAAAATAATTTGACGTTTTCTTTTCCTGAATGTCTGTTATGTATTATGCAAATACAGTAAATGCAACTAATATAATTTAGAAAATAACACCTATGTTGTATTGTGAATATGCGCATTCTGATTGGTTAAAAAGCGTGTTTGTAAGAGACCTGAGAAACACGATTGTCACGCAACGCTGTCGCGCGTGTGTATGTTATTTTCTAAAAGCAATAAAAATACTTACTGCGTGCTCTCTGGTTTCTTACAAACACTCGGGGAATGTTGGTCGAACTGATAAAACTTGAAAGACAAGTTTTGATCAGTTCTCCCAACATCCCCCTCGTGTTTGTAAGAAAGCAGAGAGCACGCGGAAAGTACTTTTATTGCTTAAAAATAGAGGTGCTTTAACTTTTCTTTTTCAGGATGAACAGGGAGGCAGATTCTCAACAACATTGTTTAGATCGTGCGACAAGCCCTTGCAACTCAGAAGGTTATAGATTCATTCAAGGACTACCCTGGTGCTGCTAGAAGCACCATACTAGATTATGCTACCTTCTTCGAGGAACGAATAATTGTGATTATTATTCATTGTACTCAGTGTCACGGTCTATTAGTAACGCCATATGTCACGCACTCTAGTCACGCCTTACTTCATGAAATCGCGGGCTCTTATGCCCATTGAATATTTTGTTTCACGTGAAAGTTATGCAATGGACTATAGAAATTAGGTAATCGACGTAAAGAGATCTTTAAACGCCTTTCAGCGTGCAACTTCAAGGACTTTTAGGTACTCGTAGTGTTTGGAACAAAGACTGTTTATTTTGAGTCGTGAAAAGTGAACTGAATTACGCTAGATTATGTAAAATTTATCAAAGACGTGTGCGTAAAAGAACTGTCAAAGTTAGATTAATTTAGTAGGTGTGAATAAGCTAAGAAATGATCAAAGTGGTCAAGCTGAAGTTCTATAAAATCCAGAAATGCTGCTGAGGGTTACGGTGAAACGGGCATACGAGAACTGGTGGTGGAATTGAAGGGAAACGGCGGAAAGTTTACTTGCGAAAAGTGTAAGTAGCCGTGAAATTAATTAGTGCCACAGAACAGTTATTGCTCAAGCCAAAGAACATAGCATGGATAAAGAAAGTTCGAGGAACTGTGTTGAAGAACTATGTGAACCACTGAACTCTGTGTCGGCAAAGTAAAAGACATTTCAGAGAGTGAGAAGTGAGAGTGTGGTATTTATATTGAACTTGTATTTAGAACAGTAGTATTTTCTTCATTTTGTTTTGTAAAATAAATTTTATATTCCTACTTGACACTCAGTAATCGTTTTCTGATTGGCTTAAAGTCTACGGACAATGCTGGCAGTTTGCAAGCGCAATGGGAACTTTGAAAAGCTTTCAATTTGGACTCTGTAGGTACTTCAAGGCCGAAAGAGGAATACATATCATGAATGACAGCGAGTTCAACGAACCAAGCAAGGTTTTTAGCGCCCAATGTGTTCAGATGAAGAAAGATGGGTACTTTGGACATCTAAATCCCAAAAATGAATTCTTGTTTCAACGCATGAAAAAAGAGAAACCACAAGATCAAGTATGGTACGATAATATGGTCGTGGGCGAGCGTAAACTGGGTGAAAAGATAAAGAAATATCTACGGAGGCAAAGTTGTCTCAAATCTACACAAACCATTCAATTCGTGCTACTTCTATTACTATCTTAGATAAAGCTGGGTTTGAGGACCGCCATATCATGACAGTGAGTGGACACAGGAATGAAAGTTCAGTCAGAAGTTACAGTAAAACAGGCGAGAGCACCAATAAATGTCAGAAAAACTGACCGCTTTCGCCCGTGATGCGGGACGCGAAAGTAAGGCTGTTTCACAAGTCGATTCTCTTGATTCAGATGCAAACATCGTATACTCTGACCTAGAAAGATCAGAAATATCTTTGTCTCCGCTGCTTACCAATTCCCAGGAAGAGCGCATCTTAAGAGACGTACATTTTCAGTCAACTTCCAAGGTTACAAAAAACATAAATGCGTTTTATAACTGTAATGTTTATTTTGGCTACATAAGTCTTGTTTTTTTTTAGCTTCTTGTCATACGATTTCTCTTGAATTCCCTTTTAGAGGTTGTAGCTGTTGCTAAAATATTGGTATATTTGTGTTGCATTAAGGTTTTTTGATAATTAAACCTTGGGACTTTCAATACATTTTTGTAGTTTCATTTTTTTTACGGAAAACATTTATTACATTTGTGTCAGACAATAATTAAAAAACAATTATTGTATTCGGTTTTCGCATTCGCTTCGGCAGATAACACAAACCTCGGCCTTGACAATTATCGATGTCATGCGACAACTGAATCCAATAACTGCTTAGTATTTGCGGGTTTATTAAATCTTTGAATTGAGTGTTAGATAGAACATAAGACGTAATTGGATTAGTTTACACGGTGTCACGCCAGAGCCGTGTCTGTGAAAAGAGCGACACGCTTGTAGAACCTGATTTGAAATATTAAAATACAACCTGTTTAGTTTAGTGAAACCTTTGTTTGTTAATTGGCTTCGAAAAGATCGCAAGTTTAGGGTTTAACATTTTGGCGCCCAACGTGGGGCCGCCAGTCGAGACCAACGTTTTATTCTCGCATTTTATGGCGGTCGAACTGAAGAACAACCCGGGAATTTCGCCGTGTGTATGTGACCCAAGACGAATGGTTTATAATTAAACTCCTGACGTTGCTGACTTATGGATTTCGCCGAAAGGTCCTGAAAAGTTCGAACTTCTAGTGTGAAGGACTTTTAGTGGAACTGTGTATTAAAGGGATCCGTTCAGATATTTGCGGTGAGCGGAGGATCAATTGTTTGTAGTTTGTAGTTTGGGTTGCACTCCGAAGCGATCAGAGCTAAGATTCGTCCCTTGCTCGAAAACCAAAGCACCACGAACGAGCAACTTATGGAGAAGATCAACTCTGCAGTCCAGGCCTAGGCGCCTATGCAGCGAGTGCACAAAAAAACAGGGAAGTGAGAGACCAGGGAGAGAGACCTGCGATCACTGTTTTAAGTGCGGGTCCAGCTCCCACTTCGCGCGGGTGAAGGCAAGCGGGAAACGACCGTCGGCTACCCCCACGGGACAGGGAGTAGCCGGTCACCATAATGAGACGTCCCATGTGTGTGTATGGTGTAGAAAGGGGGGCAGAAGAAGAGTTTGGAATGCTGTGGTAGTTGCCAGTCTTCAGGTACTGCTCCAAGGATTGCCAGAAAAGGCATTGGGAGCAGCACAAGGTCCTTTGTAGCGCAATTACCCAGTTATCCCAAAAAGAGCGCGCCAATGCTCGTGAAGAGGGGTTTTACAAGTCCTCCCTTGCCCCTAACCAACACCAAAGCATCGTTAACCTGGTAGGAAAGAGATGTACTTGTATCTGTTCACTTAATGCAAGATACACCGAAGCGCTATGGGATACGGGGGCGTAGGTCTCAATCCTCCCAAAGAATTGGGTGAAGAGCAACATAAATGGGGCGAGGGTGCGTGGTGTCGGGGAGCTATTGGAGGGACAACAACTGAACTTAGCAGCAGCTAATGGGTCCTCGTTTCCCTTTGAAGATTGGGTGGCAGTCAATTTTCGTTTATCAGTGGATGAGTCTTTACCCGTAATACGAGTACCCTTCCTGGTGTTAACGTGACATTTTGGAGTTTCCTATTATTGGGTATAACGTTATTGAAGAGATTACAAAGCAAAATCAGGGAAACCCAGAACAGCGCGTTGCTATTGCTGAAGCTTTAAACGCAAGACTACATGGCATCACAGAAACAGGCGCAAAATCACTTGTAAATATGATAATTCAACGGGACGTAAATGCTGAACTTTCAGAGGTTAAGACTGGTAAACGAGACATGAATATCCCCAGGTGGCAATCACTCAGAGTTTCCTGTTGGGGGGACACCGGCCCTTGCGGAAAGACACCTGTGTTGTTTGAGCCGGACCCAGTGGGACCTATATGGGATGCAAGCTTAGAGATTCCAGAGTCGCTGGTGATGGTTACGGGGGGAAGTCGAGTAGAGTTAACTTGGAGATACGAAATATTCTGACCACGACATCAGACTCAAGGCTAGAACGATGCTCGGCCGTTTTTTTTTTTTTTAAGTTCGGTGTGTAACCCCAGTGGAGGTAAAACGCAAGGAAGTTTCGAAACAAAAGTCGGAGGGCCCTATGGAAGACATTAGTAAGCGGCACAAAAAAAATGCGTCCTGTTTTGATTACTCACACTTGCCTAGTATTGACGGTCTGACAGAGGAACAGAAGTCTCCGTCTGTGTTGTGACTTCCGTCAACTCAATCAGCGGAGTACTGCTGACCGCCACCCCCTACCGCGCATTCAAACTACTCTTGAGAACCTCGGCGGGAACAATTGGTTTTGTCTCCTCGATCAAGGGAAGGCATGCCACCAAGGCTTTATACACCCTGACTGTCAGCACATGACCGCCTTTGTAATACCACGGGGACTGTATGAACGGGTGCGGATCCCGTTTGGGTTAATTAATACCCCAGCCGAGTTTCAGCGTTTTATGGAGGGTAGTCTCCAAGGTGATGAGATCTGTGTACCATACCTTGATGACATAATTGTTTTTAGTAAGACATTTGAAGAGCATATTGACCACCTTTAGGCAAGTATTGCGACGTCTACGCGTTCATGGTTTAAAGCTTAAGCCGAAGAAGTGTAACCTCTTCCAGCTGGAGGTCCACTATTTGGGACAGATAGTGTCACCGGAGGGCTATAGGCTTGACCGTGGGGGACTTGAACTGATACAGGCACTCAAGGGCATGAAACCAAAAACAGTGCGTGACGTGCGAAAATTGCTAGGACTGGTTGGCTTTTACAGGCGCTACATACCAAATTTCTCGAAAGTTCCAAGCCCGCTATTTAAACTATTGAAAACTCGTAGTACTACAAGTAACACAGGGGGTACAAAGAGGGAAAACGCGCGTGACAAGGGTTCAGTTCCCTCCAATGCTCTAGTCACATGGACTCAGTACCATCAAGAAACACTAGAGAGTTTGTTAAATTATTTGGTAACCCCAAAACACCCCCGTTTTAGGCTACCCGGACTATAAGATGCCGTTTATACTACACACTGATGCGAGTAACGAGGGACTAGGAGCTGTTCTTTACCAGCGTCAAGCAGCTACGATGCGCGTTATAGCATATGGATCGAGAGTGCTCACACAAGCGAATAAACGATACAACCTTCACTCAGGGAAACTAGAATTCTTGGCCAGAAGTGGGCCAGTTGCACCCATTTTCGCGACTTCCTTTTTTACGCGCCGCACTTCACGGTTTACACCGATAATAACTCGCAAACATATGTGTTAACGTCGGCTAAGCTGAATGCCACATGCCAGCGATGGGTTGCCGAACTCGCAGATTTCTCTTTCACCATTAAGTATCGACCTGGCAAAGCAAACGCAGATGCAGACACGTTATCAAGGATGCCCCTAGATAATGATCGTTACCTGGAGAAATGCAATCAAGAGGTTACGGAAGATGACGTCAAAGCGGAAATCAGTGGGACCAGAAAAGGACCCGTCACTCTGTGACGGGAACGCGGAAAGATAACAGATGTCATTTTCTCTTGCAGTTCTATTATCTATGCATTTAGATTTACGGGTTGTTGATGGTGTTGGGCAATGGCTCGGAAATACCTCACCCATGCCGAAATAAAGCAGTATTGTTTGGCCAAACAAAGCGTCATGTGCATTTCGCCGTTATTTGGCCCTGGCTATGCATGGTCTCCCTGTGGCGTCTCCACGTTATTTTATCTACATTATAGCACATTTTCAACTTTACCTTGTGTAATTCCATTCTGAGATTCCAGAAAATAACTACACTCCCCCAACAAAGGGTGTTGAGAAGTCCACCCCTCACCCCTTTGGAATCTGAAATGAAAAATAAGTATTTGACCTCATGACAAATCAAACCATTTGTTTTTAAAATTTCTAACCCTATAATGGTGGGGTATGGATATTTTCTGGAACCATTGAGATGTCTCTAAAAACACAGTTCACAGATTCATGGGAATGCCAAACTCATTCCAGACGCCATAAAATAAACTAACAGTTTACTGTTCCTTTGTGAATGAGTAGCACATAGAGAACTGCTTCTCTGCTTTAACATTAATGGCAGCATATTCTTTATTCTTCAGTCGCTTTTGAAACAATTCGATAGCTTCCCCTTTGGCTGTCTTCGCATCCTTCTCAAAACGGTGGCATTCCAATGCCTCAATTCACGAGTTAGCATCCTGGATGGTTGTGAGAAATAGTACTTCGTTTTTTCTTCATTTCCAAGTGTGTACTTTTTTAGAACTGCTCTTGTCAATTCTAGGATTTATGTTTTTAATTCTGAAGCCCTCTTTCGCTGCGAAAATATGGTTTCCCTCTCGAAATCCTCCATTGCCTCGAACACTTTTTCAAAGCCTGCACCAGCCGCCATCTTGGATAATGTAGCTGTTGTTGCGATTTTCCGCTGGCCTATACTACGGGCTCAAACGAAAATTAAAAACGCCGTTTCCCGTATGCACGTTTTCCTACCGTGTATCTGGAAGGTCGTGGGTTCGAATCCCATCTGTGAACTCGGAATTTTTTTTCCGGTTCTTTCATAGTCACATCATTCACTTCATTACATACACAATTCGGGCAGTTCGCCCACCTTTAGAAGCTGCGGGATGCAGTTCTATATGTCAAGTATGAGATTTAATTTGGTTCATACATTATGTTAAGTTAGTTAGATTTCAAATATCTGACGGTATTTCCGCAGGGAAGAGGGATTTCACATTTCGGGGTTGTCGCTGGAAGAAAGGCGAACACGCCATGTGGCCAGAAGAAGAGAAAGGATGGGTGGTAAAGATCGACAGCCTGTTCGCTGAAATCTTTGGGCCCGACTTCCTCGCATACAAGTATGACAAGCAGACGGGGACAAAGGTTGATAGCTCTTGCACGTCTGGTCTCCTCCAGTACGATCACGCTAACTGGGAGGGAAGTTATGCGCCAGCAGTCCACCATGTTCGCAAGAGAAGGAGGAAGGGGTCAAATACCTCCCCAAATCTATCAAATGGACCTGTAGTCTCGACTGGGAAACCAGTACCAGGAGCTGGACCGACAGTACCAAATGGCACTCCATCAGCTTACTCCCAACTGCCATCAACTGGGTCTACCATCTATCTACCTGTCTAGTAGCAATGGGGTTTTGGGGTCTGTATCGTCAGATACAATGGATACGACATTCTGATGCCGCCCCTTTCCCATCTTTGTTTTTCAAGATCTCCTATCCCTTATTGTGGCGGTTTACGACTTCACAGCCCTAAAGTCTTCACTGACGGTTATCCAGTTCTGCTCCCAGTTGCCGTGGATGTCCAGTCCCGTCCCGCGGAGTCTGACAAGGCTACAGGAATTACCACAGACCATCTTTGGACCAAAGTACAGGTACAGGTATTACTTTTCCACGGCGGTGTTATGCGTCCGTTAGTAATTCTTAGTAATTCTGCGAACTCTTGTTTTCGATTTCAAAGAGGGTCAGAAAATTATGCATAAGTCACGAAAACACGTGGGAAAGTCGTCGCATATCAAAAATAGGGAATTCCCTTTTTTCTTTCGACTCGCAGCTTTTTGTGTTTTAGCTGGGATAAACAGTGTACATTAAGCCATTACAGCTTTGCCCTTGGGGGCTCTCCTCTTTGAAAATAAAACATCTAAACAAACCTAATTAAACCACCTTTAATTATGTTTAAGCGCTGGCCGTATCCAGACCCGAAATCCCCGTTCTTTGGGAAATTTTTATCCCGGCAGATTTTATTAATTTTAAAATCCTGAATACCGTGTTATCCAAGCCTTGGTTCTCGTATTCCGCCGAGGAAACTTCGCATATAACGCGCATATAACGTATCCCGTCTAAATTCTCAATCACGTGTCCCACTTTATATATTTTCGGTTTCTCGTATCCCGACAAAAAAGAAATGCCGAACTCCGTTTCAGCTTTGTTATGAGCTCTGTGGAGTCACATTGTGGACAGCTGGCACGGGACATAGAAATAGAAAGAAGAGAAAGCGGGCTGAGAGGAGAGAAGCTCCAGTTCTTAAAGGGTCTTCCGGTAGCTGTAAAGTCTTTCCACTCCACAGCGCCCTTAGGTGAAGAGAAGGAAGCGCGAAGCAGAACTTATGTTTGCTTTGGCGTTTGCTTATCGTCAGGCCTTATCTGTTGATATCTAGGCTTAACGAAATTCGTGGCCGCCCCTACACACTCTACGCAGCTATTCATAGCAAAACGTTGCATCTCGACAGCACAATGTGGCGGAAGTGTTTGCTCCAATTGGCAGGGCTATAGAGTACTTACATAGCACGGGAATTATCCATCGTGATATTAAGTCGGATAACGCTTTGCTGTCGTACCACAACAGTGAGTACAATTGCAGTTTGATTAATCGTGGAAAATGCCAAAAAATGCGAAGTGCCCGGTTGAAAAATCTGACGAAAGAGGAGCAGGAGCTCTACTCTTCGCGGCATCCACACATTGCTCCAGAAATTGTTCCTGACTTGTGCCCACCCTCGACCGCAAGCGAAATTTTCTTGTCGCATTGGGTGAAAAGTGTTAAAACTCGGAACCCGATAGACGACCAACAATGCCCGAAATCCGTTGCCGGTCGTTCTACTTATTGAATTGTTGGCACTAGCAATACCACAGTTTTATCCAGGATTTTTAATTAACTCGCTTCACGTCAAAAATACTCGGACATTTCTGTGATATTTCTAACATGTGGCTTCTTACAGTCGATTTCACCTAACGTTTGACGGAAATGTTCCGAAGATTGTTCCGAACTTCAAAACTCCGTGCCGAACGAATTTCGAAGTTCAAAATGTAAAGAAGTTCCAAATGTAAAGAAGCGAAGTTCATTTATCCTTGTGCTCTCTCAAAAAATGGAATTTCGTACGTGTCTTCATTTTCGTCAAAATTTATTTCTAATGGAGTAACGGGTTTTCGAAATTTTATATTGAAGCCGTGAGTTGCTGTTACGATTTCCTAACAGCGGTTTTCCTGTCTCGCCTTTCGCTTAAAAATATGGCGAATAGGGGGAGACATTTTCCCGGAAAACCATTGTTAGGAAAACGACACTTTTAAAAAAGATGCGGTTACAAAATATTTTTTTAACTCCGCGCCAAGCCGTTTGACGCTCGAGTGAAAAGTTATGTGCAAAACAGCCGCAGTAGTTTGATATTCGGTTTATATTGAAACATACTAAAATCTGGATAAATTAATCAAAATTCAGCATCTACGCCGCCTGCTAGTGACAGCATAACAATATTGTTACGCGGGCGTAGATATTGGCCCGAATCGGGTCCGTGAAAGTCTTCTTTTAGCCCGTAAAATAGGCTAAAATGCCCCAAAAAGATATTAATATAGTTGTTTATATTCGATTTGTGTAATTCTCTGTGGAGCATTCTCTCGGTCTTTCGGTACAAGTGAATTGCACCATGTATAGCAGAACAAATAACAGCCTGATCTTTGTCACAAAAAAAACAATATGTCTTCGCATTTGATTATAAAAGATCATTAACTGCTCTCTTTAAACTAATCCGTACGTTAACAGCCAATTTTGATACCTACCCGAGGTGTTTACTTATATACTTTAAGGCAATTAACGCCTCCTCTGAGGGAAAATGCCTCGATCTAATTTGCGTACAAAATATTCGCTAGCCTAAGCTCGTCATGAAATTATCTATTATCTAACTTTATTTATCTACCTACCTATAATTTGTATGCATCGAAGATGAGGGCTTTAGGAAAATACGATTGCAGGGACGTTCACAAATGGGAGGGTGGACAGTGTGATTTTCATCGACAGAGGACTTGCACTTGCAAGAAGTGTGACGAGGACGAGGAACCAAAGTGCGCAGGGGAACCATACAAAACCAAGAACACTGTGAAATGTGTGCCACCAGATTGAATGCGAAAGGAGAGCAGCAGATGCAGAGAAGTTGTATATCCTGCGGCACCGAGAGTTTGTTTGCTGCATTACTAATAAAACCGCTTCCGCGCAAATACAGAATAACTTATAGCACAACAAACAAATTCCACAGAAGGTGCGAAGTCGGGCTAAAGCTGAATGTCTTACGAATGTGTTTTCTTTGGTCGAGTTTGCTTCCCGCGCGGGCTTACCCGTGCACTTTATAAAGACGCAAAATATTTTAATAGCCAATTCCGGCTATAAGCGATGCGCGCAATGCGCGACGGTAGTTGTGGTAACATATTCAAGATAGCGGCCATGTAAAGAACACGGCGGGCGTTATGTTGCCAATTCGCCCCCAAAAATTCAATTCGCCCCCCCAAAATACCCAAAAAAAAAAATGAAAGAACGGATTAAACAAACGTAGTAGGGGAGATGGAGGAACCGATGGAGCTGGGTCAGGGGCATGTTTTGGCGAAGAGTCGAGTAGGAGGGACGACTTGTTGTGTACTGGAGTGTGGTAACAATACCACTCGAAACAAAAATTGAAAGGAGAATGGATGCACTAGGTGGGCATGTCAAAAGAGTTTGTTCCAAACGATTTTCATAGAGTATGCTCGGCACATTTCCCCGGAGGTAGAAAGACATACATGAAAAAAAAGGTCACTTACTCCTGAAGAAGAACTATTCATGGTGTGGGCGTTTGGAGAGGGATTTAGCAAATAGATATGACATTTCCGTGGCTCAAGTTGGTAAAATATGGATCACATCGATCAGCTTTATGCATCAGCATTTGAGATCTATACCCATCTGGCCTTCAAGATCCTTGGTTGACAAAACTATGCCGCCAAGCATGAAATAAATGTATCCAGAGACCCGAGTGATTGTGGACTGCTCAGAGATTTTTATTGATGCCAACATCCCCTGCTACTCAAAGCGCATCATTTTCCACATAATGAGCTTAAAAATGGCAAAAATAGCAACCCGCTCTAGCGGGTTGATCAACCTGCTGTAGCAGGTTGGGAAACATTGATTTAGTATAGTATATACTAGGCTCTCAACCAGCTCTAGTGGGTTTATCAACCCGCTCTAGCCGAACCTGCTAGAGCGGGTTCACTAACCCGCTCTAGCAGGTTCGGCTAGAGCGGGTTGATAAACCCATAGGGCTGGTTGAGAGCCTAGTATATACTATACTGAATCAATCTTTCTCAACCCGTTAGAGCAGGTTGAGGCTCAACCCGCTGTAGCAGGTTCGGCTAGAGTGAGTTGACGAACCCGCTAGAGCTCGTTTCCTATTTTGACACTTTTGTGGTATAATATATATATTTAGGCACTGCCTATAAGCGAAGCTCCGAATGAAGCCCCGACTGACCATGAAATCGAACCCTCTTCAACGCCCTCTTCACTAACACAGCATTCTACAAAGGTTGACTGCTTAGCCTCATATCCCGGCATGTGATAAAACCCGAAACATCGAAACAAAACCACCGTAACGACAGAACCTGTTTTTATCGCGGAATATCGCGGGACGCGGGACGCAAAAAAGACAAAGCGAGTGGTAAGGGCCCAGGGTTTTTCCTTCTGATATGAGAAAATTGCCTTTGCCCAATAAAAACACTCTAAAGAATAGATACCTCTGCATATAACGACAGTTTCTATTGGACTGGTTTTGCTGAAAGATGTTGACAGTGGATAAGCTCGATAACAAGGTGAGCTTTTAAGTATCAAAAACGGCTAGTATATGCTAAAATCTACTTGTTAATGTGTGTTGACAGTTCCAGTTATTGTTTAGTGGAAAAATATATCCGTAAGAGCCCACAAAAGGGGCGGGTGTTTGAGGAGAGTGTCATTGTTTTAGCCAATACTTTCAATCAACTTGGTATGCTAATACAGTTAAATTCGTACGAAATGCCCAAAATAGTCGTCTACAGTCTTGGACAAAAGGGTAGAGAAAAAGTTAATACCACTTAACTTTAGAGTCTTCGACCTAACTTAAGGCCCCGTTTATCCCCCCTCCCCCCTAAATCAATGTTGGTTATTAAGGGCGTCCATCCCTCGACACGTTCCTTGCTTCGGGGGAGAGGGGGAGGTGAAATGACAGGAGTAAAGCAAAAAAAAGAAGCGACTTCAGTAATTTTCTCTACAGGTTTTGTCCAAGATTGTCTGCAGCATGGTGATGACATAGGGATATATATCTGACTATTTTAAAAGTTATTCGAAATGATAAGAACGTGTTGTTCGATACAGGCATCCTCAGAGTGTTCTTAAAGAATCTGACAGTTGTTTAGATAGTTTTTAGCGGTGCTAGCGTCTATTTTAGACACATTCGTGACGGGGTCCCTGTGGCGCCCTATATGGATGATAAAAGCACGCGCACGATGTGTAATGGTCGGCATGAAAATGTGCAATTGGTAAGTAAACATTACGTTAGTAGCTGATTTGGGGAACCACTGTCTACAACGGTGATCTTGCATCGAAAAATGATTGCATATGGTGTTTAAAAAGTCTTGGAAGACTAAAACATCTTGGAAGAAAATCAATCTCTAAAATATTCGAGCTACCTTCTGTAAGTCCCTACACTACAACCAACAGCTCCAAAATAAAGACTTTTCAAATAACACGAGGTAGCATGTAAACTATTTCGGAAAGGCTGGCTACTATAAGCGCTTATCCTAGAAGAAGAATATCAATTCCACGACTTTGCTAGGCTTTTTTTTAGGGTGTTTTTCAATGATTTCCATTGGTCACTCCTTTTACCCCGCAGCCCGGTGCAACTAGTTCGGGGGGGGGAGGGGGGCTACTCGGGTATAAACGTGACGGGGGGGTTCGATGGAGCTTAATATTTTACACCCAAAAAAATACCCGACACCCAAAATAATTACCTAACCTTCACTCTCAAACTGTTCGACTCTCTTATTAAGCCGATCTTGCTATATGGAAGCGCGGTCTGGGGCCCAGACTGTAAGAAAAATACGGATAGAGACCCAATTGAGGCGATTCACGTTAAGTTTTTTAAATGGCTATTAGGGGCATCCAAACAGGCTTCCAACAACGCATGTCGCTGAGAAGTAGGTCGCTTCCCGATCAAGATGGAAGCGACCTGTAGAAGCATTAAATATTGGCTAAAAATAAAAAACGTGATGATACCCTGCCAGCTTGTGATGCGTTTTTTGACCCAGGCCTCGAGACAAATGCTAGTTGGAGGAGGAAAATCGAAGAAATACTATGCAGGCTCGGTTTTGGAAGTCTCTTACATTTTTCGAATATATCAGAGGGAAATAGCTTGCTGAGAGAAATCAAAGGATTCTCGATGTGGAATGATGATGTTAGAAAAAATGACAACCAGAGAAAAAACTAAGAACTTTTAGAATGTTTAAAACTGAATATAAGTTCGATGATTACCTCCAGATTCGAAATGTCAAACACAGAATAGCACTAACCCGACTCCGTATCAGTAACCACCCCCTAGAAATCGAAAAAGGACGTCACGCTAGACCTTATAAACCAGTGGAGGAAAGGTTATGCCGGTTCTGTAGCGCAAACGAAATAGAAGACGAAAGGCATTTTGCCCTATATTGTGATCAGTATAAATATCTGAGGAGAAAATACTTTGAATTATTAAGAAGCCACCTACGCATAAGCGGCTGGCCAGAGGATAGACAACTCGATTTAATGTTAAACCCAAATTCCAAGTTCGCTAAATATTCAGCGCGTTTCGTTTATGACTGCTTCAAAAAGAGACAATCAGAAAACTGATCACAGTATGGACCTTCAGATAGCCCAGTGCACAAAAGAACATTTTACTAGTCAAAATTTATTTTATTGGATCGATACCAATGTAAATATTACTTTTGCAGGGTACCAATAAACAATGAATATCTGTCTGTCTACGGGTACGTGTCTGTCTACGGGTACGTGTCTGTCTACGGGTACGTGTCTGTCTACGGGTACGTGCCGCCCTTTGGGGTATGGTTTTTCAGCTCCGAGGTCTCCGATAGGTTATCGATTTTCGCTTTTTTTGGTCTATGAAAGGGTATTTTTTTTATCTTGATTGATCTCTGATAGGGTATTTGAAATGATTTTTCTTTATTGGGGAATTCAATGTCGCCGAGTCGGTCAAACCTCAGAAGCCTCTACTCTCCGTAAATAACACCATCATTAAAAATGTCAGGGAATGCTGCTACTTAGGCCATCTGATTACGAATACAGAAAAGTCAGCTGCAGCGCTACACTCGAGAATTGCTTCTGCGTTTCAAAAGTGTGACGAATTAAAACGGATAAAGAAATCTATCTGGAGGCACGTATAAAAATACTAACTGCGTGCGTAAGATCACGATTACTATATGGCATCCAGACATACGATCTATCACCGGCTGATCACCAAAAGATCGAGAGCGTATGGAATGGTTTCTCGAGGAAGATGGTGACCGGGGGATATATACCAGGAAAAATGCCCCCACTCGCTCCCAGCGGAAAAAAGACGTCGATCCAGCCACGCAAGTTGAGCTCAATTGGGCCTACAGAATATCGAACAGTCACAAGCTATCACAAACACTGGTTCGATAAGGGATTTTTGTCATATTTAAAATATATGGGTCATTTGTGTTGCGTGGAAAATTGTGCCTTACAAAAGCAGGTGCTTTTTGATAAAAGAACGCCAAACAAGGCCTGGTTAAATGTTAAAAAAATGTTGGTGTGAACAGGACGCAAGCCAGAAACACTATGATTGATGCTTCAAAACTACTGCGACTTCTACATGCTCGCCTTGCGCTGAAGTCGCGCCCAGAGGCCGAGAGGGAAACTGTAATGATAATGATGATGGAACAGTTTTATCTGGAACAGCTTCAAATATTTGTTTCTCCTCCCTATTATCCGTTACAGGTGACGAGCGCATGGAACTAAGCCTCGGGACTGCATAGTATAGGGTATACATTTTCCCTTTAGGTCTCATGATTTTCTTTTCAATTTTTTTCTGAATAGAACCATTGTGTCGCTCTGGTTCATCTGTCTGTATGGACATGTGGGAACCCTGTCGTGGTGTTTAGTTTTCCTTTTAAAAAAAAAACATCTCAATAAGGTAACACCTCTAGCAATTGAGACTTGGCAAGAGTCAAGAAAAGCTGATCAAAGCGAGCGAGGCACCATTTGCACAAAAAGGCCACAGTGGTATATCCATCGAATTCATTGTTTAACAAAAAGCCTTTTTTAGCTGAGCTCGCGCTTCTGCATAGCGGAGCACCATACTTCAGAAAATATGGTATATAATGTCAAGTAAGGGATGGATCTGATTTTTGAACGTCATGAGTTTTTGCTATATTTTGTGACGTCATTGATGACGTCAAGACACGTGACTAAGGCGTTCAATTGCTATTACCCCTAAGGCAATTCTTGGCAATTCTTGGTGGTTAAAATCTGCGCGCGCAGTCATAGGTGCGCTGTCTTTCAAAACAAGAGTGTGGATGGCAATCAAAACTTGTCCAAATAATTACCACAATAACAAAAAAGTCGTATTTTTCATGTAAACATGAGATAATCGAGTTTCCTATCGACATGTAAAAATCATTCTTTCTAAACTTTTGATTTTGGTGCCGCATGTAGGTATTAGGGAACAAGGGATGCAACAACGTAGTCACGTGATATGACGTCATCAAAATAAGCATAGCGTTGAATAAAGATAATCGAGTTTCCTATCGACATGTAAAAATCATTCTTTCTAAACTTTTGATTTTGGTGCCGCATGTAGGTATTAGGGAACAAGGGGGATGCAACAACGTAGTCACGTGATATGACGTCATCAAAATAAGAAAAATTTATATATCTTGAAGGGAACACTGTCAGGCAAGCAAACTAGGGTTAAGATGTCTGTAACTTGAGGGTACAAAACCACAGTCACGTGGTATTACGTCATTGATGACATCATCAAAACGATGTGGTTTTCATAGAAAATTTCATATCTCTGGAGGAACAACCAAACAACCAGACAACCAAACCAAAGTGTATTTGTCTAGGCCCTAGGGAACATAGCTTTTGAAGGGAATACTAGCAGGCAGCAAACTTGGGTAAAGTTGTGACAGTTGTCTAGGTGACAAGAAAAATGTGAATAAAATGATGATCATGATGATGATGATGAGGGGTCGCAGCAACACAGTCACATTGATGTAATTATTGACTCCTTTGCGCAAGTTTGGTTCCCTTCCGTTCTTGAGATATGATCCTCGCATAGTGGGAAATCTCATCAAAATTTGGAAAAGCTTGTCTAGGTAGCAGAGGGTTCTGCAACTTCTCAATTTTGTCATTAAAACTAGAAAAATAAATCTCAGGAAGGAAAGACTGTAAATGTAGATGAATACGTGAAATTACCTAACCGTGATCGTTTTTGTTTTGTACAGACAAAAGTTATATCTGACGATTCTGATGACAGTGAGGACGCCGATTCCAGTGGAGGACTTGCAGCTGCCAAGCAAGATGCTGAAGACAACGAGAACTATCCGGTTTCAGAGAGGCCTATCAAAGGTTATTATTCAGCACATCGATGCACTGCCCAAATATGGTCATTGGAACGCCAATAGCTGTCTTCTGTACATGACAGCTATCCTGCGATATCCGTCTCTGAGGGAAATATGATGCTTTGAGCTCGTAAATAATACACAAAAGTCTTGTTTTTCGGGGTTTTTTTTGTGCTATCGATGTGCTGAATAATAAAACCATTATCCTGCTCGATTTTGCAGAATATCGTCTGATTTTAGCCAACTCGGGACTTCGTCCCTCGTTGGCTAAGTATCAGACGATATTCTGCGCAATCTCGCAGGATAATGGTTAATTATTCAGTGGAAACATTGCTGAATATAATCATAGGCAATCAAGCGTCAAAGTCGGACATCTGCCACCAAGTTCCACGAGGCGTCCGTCGTCACGCTGCTTACGTAGTAGACAGCGATGCCATTGGGTCAATTGACATCATCAAGTTTTGGCGACGACAAAGGAAGTTGGAGTGGACATACCAAACCCAGACGAAAATACAAAGGTGACCTCTCTCTGCCGTTGGGCGTTCAAAGCATGAAGCCTTTCAAGTCGGTTTCTATGACGTTCTGGAATTAGTGAACAAAGGGACGTTTGTGAGACACTTTGGCTTTGCAAAGTCAAGTGCATCGGAACGTACTCAGCCGAGATCATTCCACGCTACCCAGGTCTAGCTTAGTGAGCTTTCACGCATGTGTATCTCTCAATATTTTCAAACTGTTCTGAGCATCGATGCCATTTTCAACTGTGGATCCTTCTATGTAACATTGACTTCATTTACATTCAAGTTGTTTGACAATCAAGCTGGAAGGCATCCTATCATGGTAGGCCTTCTATTTTACACACTACTTAAGAGTTCGAGGATTGTTATTATCTAATGAAACAGCTGAAAGCAAGTTGTAAAAGGTTTGAGTGTCTTCGCGCATTTGGAAATGCGTGTGTTTGTGAGGCGCCCGAAGCTCTACATCTCCGATGCAAGATACACTTGTCAAATGACATCGATGCTAAGCTTACTGCACTCAGCTTCCTAAAAAGCGCACGGGTGTATGTTCTTAACATTATATTTGGACGGAGAATTGGTGAGGTGAGTGAGAAGGGTCTTGCAGATGCAGCATTGCATCTGCTGATAAATTCGATGAAATGCTAGGAAACATAGAGCATATCTGGAACAAAGTCGAGTCGGAGCTGTTTGACGGTGAACCAAAGTTCCATGCATGGTTCAAGAAATTCCAAGTCAAGTATTTAAGGTGAATGTCATCGTGCCTATAAAGCAGAACGCAGGCCTATGATCCCCGCCAGAGTTTTACACCCAGAATGCTGCTGAATGCGCGAACAGGATCATAAAAGTCGATGCAGGGAGGAAGATGGCGTGGCAGAGTTTTGTATTTCCTTGGGAGAGACTGCAGAACGGCAAGAGTGGAAGTTCAAGAAAGCTGTCCATCAAATTGAAGAATATAGGCATTCGCCAGAGTTTAGCACCTAGAAAAGAGGAGCGATACGTGGGTACGAGAGACCATGCATCAGAAAGAGGTGCTTCCAGGGTAGATCGCACGACCAAGAGGCACCCACTGATGACTGGACCGTTATTCATGCACCAAAAAAAGAGTTCTGAAGCCTCTGTAAAGAGCAATTGAAAGAAATGTGCATCATGCCATTCATCTGAGATGTTTTTGACATTTTAGAGACAACTGCAAGGACCACCTGCGTTTATTGCCACAGGCAATACAGCAGGAATTCCTGAACGATGTCTTTGGCAGACGTATAGATGATGCCATTATTGAAGCAGGTAAGCTATACTTCAAGTACATAATAACAAATACCTATTATGCAATCATTACAGTGTGTTCCACGTGACCTTGGTGGTGATTCCCCCTGCATTGAAGATATATCTACCTACGTTTATATTTATTTGGCAACGTTCCATTCTCATATTTATTTCTTTTTTGGTTGCCATGGTAACCTATTTGCAAAAATGTGTGGGGTGTACAACACAACGGTCAAACTGCGGCGCATGCCCACATAAATCTCAGGGGCATGGCTAATTTGCATTTGTAAACACGGCAAAGACCTAGTACATAGTAGTTTTTCTCCGTTTCTAAGGACAGTTTAAGGTGTCTAAGGTTGAAATTTATATATATTGTTGTTCTAGGCTTTCTGCACGTCGTGTAAGTTTACACTCTCGTAATTTCTTTTTCACTTTGCGCGGCGACGGGATGAAGTCGCCCGTATCAGCCGTACGCCTGGCAGTGCTGGCAGTAGTGATTTTGTCGTGTGTCCGTGGCGGAGTTGCTGGTAAAAACAGAGGGAAATGTGAGAAGAGAGGTAGAACCAGAGCAACAAAAGATGTATGTGATGACAGTAGGTCTATGTTTATCGCGAACAGTAGGTTGGCAAGAGCTGCGGGCGTGCAGCAAGGAACTATTATTTGCCTTTTCCACCGAAACGAAGCTAATAAAGAAGCCATACTACATCACTCCTTCCCTTACCCGAGAGGCTATACGATGCAGTAGATACACTTGGAGAAGAAATGTCCTCTTGTTATTGACCGCGTATTTCATCATGTCTTCGACATTCGCGCGAGCCTCAACTTGTATAGGTTTTGAAGTGGATGATGTAGGCTGTGATTCCGACGCCAATTCTCGTTTGACCACATTCTTCATCCTTGCGATGATAACCTGGTCTGGGCTTTCTGTGTAGATTTGTACAACCCTCTTTGGAAGGCCGTACTCTAACACTCGCGGCTTTGCAACTTTGAGATCCGATTCCCATCCTCTTCCGCAAGCCATGTTGTAACAGGTCTCCTTTTCACCTACACTAGCTCTGCTTCTCTTTTCTGGTTTCGTTGTATTCAATTGAGGTTTTTCAAAGTGACCTGCTTGTGGAAAAAAATAATATAATTACCAGGAACACTTCGGTCCTTCGCGGTTCCAGCATCCTCAAACCAGTTGGGGTTCCATATCTCTTTAAAATTAAGCTTGTGTTGGAAGAAATCCAGGAAACAATTTGAATAGTGAGGCGGCAGGACTATAAAAGTTGGAGTGTTGTGAACCAGGCAGAGTCAGAGCTTAACGAACGGCATGCTGGAATGAAATTAATTGAAAAAAGAATACAAGAAAATAATTTTAAAAGTATTCAATTGAGGTTTTTCAAAGTGACGTGCTTGTGGGAAAAATAATTACCAGGAACACTTCGGTCCTTCGCGGTTCCAGCATCCTCAAACCAGTTAGGGTTCCACATCTCTTTAAAATTAAGCTTGTGTTGGAAGAAAGCCAGGAAACAATTTGAATAGCGAGGCGGCAGGACTATAAAAGTTGGAGTGCTGTGAACCAGGCGGAGTCAGAGCTTAACGAACGGCATGCTGGAATGAAATTAATTGTGCATTTCACTAAAGCTAATTGTGAGCAGTAGTGCGTGTGAAAATAATTTTTCTTCGGTTTGACGTTCCTCTAATTTTCCTAGCATTATTTTAATGTTAACTGCATCGAAACTGCAGACACATGGATATCATAGAACTCAGGGTGGTTATTCTGAACCTGTTGGCTGTCTGCCTTATATTTGTGGCCCCTACAGCCCACTATATTTGATATCAGCATCCTGTCTTTGGCTCCGCGTTTATTTCCTAATTTTCATGGTCATCCACACCACGGGAGGGACGTGTTTTCTCTTATTGTGGACAGTTCTGGCTGTTCTGGCGGAACACTAGGGAGACACGAGCATCATTTCTTCAACTGGTTAAGGATGTAACTCCTACACTTATGCGCCTGACTGTACACGGAGAGCCCCGTAGAAGACAAAGGCGACAGAAGATCAACATAACTAATCAAGTCTTATTGGTATTGATATGGATGCGAAACTATCCTCACATTGACAATCTAGCTTTATGGTTTGATATAGACAAATTTGAGCTCTGGCGCTATTTCCAAAATCAACTTCGGTGGCCAAACGATGTAGAGTGGGCACATTTAAAGGGAAACTGGCCGGAGTTCCCATATGATGTAGGCTCAATGGACTCCACGCCTCACGAGATATATCGGCCTATAACTGAACCACAAAGGCTATTCTATAGTGGCCACCGTCATTACCACTGCTTTAACACGCAGCTGATAATTGATAACGAGGGACACCTTCGGCTTGTTCAGGCTGGTTTTATAGGAAGTATGCACGATGCACGTTCCTACAGACATATGCCGCAGATTGGACCCGGGCTACTTTTAAGCCTTCCTGCAGGTGCGCACTTCCTAGCTGACAGGGCGTTTCCCGATGGTGGGCCCCTCCTTACCGCTGTCAGGATGTTCAACCGATGTTTAGCTCAGCGAAGGATTAAGATTGAACATGTATTTAAGAAAATGAAAACATTCAAGGTAATTGGGGGATTATGGAGGCACCCAAGATGGCTGATGCTGGTTTGCGTTGAGCTGGGTGCTTTCCTGGCAGAAAGGCGTGTAACGCTCTTCCACGACATATAGATTTTTCTACCCTCCAAGGAACTTACTTCTGTTAAAATTGCTTGAGTAGGAAAATTCTTTAATATTTGTAACTAAAGTGATAAATGTTGAAGCAACCGCTGTTTGAAGTCAGCCTTGCTTTTGGGACAACAACAAGCGTTAATTTTAATGAATCAATTGGTATTTTCCTACGATTACCAAGAGTAAGAAGCGATTTAAAAATGTTTAGTCCACTTATAGATCATATTAATTTTTTATTTTACTTTAACATTTCATTCGAAAACGTTGTATAGCAGTGTGAATGTTGTTCAATGAGAAATTGCACGAGGAATTGCATCAAGATCGATGTATGTGGAATATTGAACACTTCACAGAAAATAGTTCTTTGCAATGTCTGTGTGGTTAGTCTTGCGAACTGATTACTACAACTATCCGAGTCAACGGACCGTCAGCCCGTCGCGCGAGTACCTCATTATCATGTTAGCTAATTTCATTTTAATCCGAGTTACGTGAAATCGTTCTAATGTTCAGATTTTATTAGGGCCACCTTCTCAAAACAGTATCGCCATAGTGTACTGTGTGCCAAGTTCCAAAAGGAGCTTTTATTGACTTTTATGTGTCTTTCCACTGTGTTTATCTATTTTAGCTAACAGATGTCATGCTGCAGCCAGCATATTAAAGCCCAGAACTGAAAAAAAAATATTAGCTGTGATTATTGTTCAAGAATTACGTAAATTATGAAAGTTTAGTATGAAATTTCTATAAGAAACATATTTTAACAACTTAGTGCTTTATTGTTAAATAAATTTTTAGGGTTTATTATGAAATTATGAAGTAGATCTTAATCATTTATGCAAATCTTCATTTTTGAATAGTTTAGGTACTTTTAATTAACAAGTGATTTACCGGAAATATCGCCATTATTCGTAAAGCAAATAGACGCTAGTAAAAGATTTCAGAACACGCTGTATTATGAAAGAGAGTTGTGAGTTCCGAGTTGCGAACTGTAAGCAAGCGTATCAGAGATCCATCTTACTAAAATCAAGCTAAAACTACGTTCACGACACAAAGTGGCGACCACGCCAGGACACGCTTCAAAGAAAGCAAGAATCGGAGAAGTACGCGGCGAAACAGGCTTTTTTAATTCAAGATGGACAAACTTGTGAAGGATTTGGAAACGAAGCTCAAGACCCTTCAATTCAAAGTTCACAAAACCAACGACGTTATCGGCAAAAATGAACGGCAAACCTTGGAGCGGCATCTGCCAGCCATAGGCAACTGCATAACGACAGTAAGCACCCTCAAGGATAACATTGAGGAGAAGAAATTCGCGAAAGGCGAAGTGGGGCGATAGCGTCGAAAAGGAGCTAGAATCTATGCGAGTTCCAAGATGCGAGCAGCGACCGGACAGATGATAAAACTCAAGCAGTTAGTGTTCGAGCGGGAGATACTCGAGCAAAAGGTTGCCTTTGAATCGCAGAAATCGCCAAGCCCTGCACTAAGCACAAGCACCTCGCATGCCAAGCTACCAAAACTGTCTATCACCAAGTTCGATGGGAGGACGGAAAACTGACTCTTGTTCTGGGGGTAATTCAATATCGAAATCGACAAAACCATTTTCATCAGTAAAACAGTTCGGTTACCTAAAGAAACTTTTGGAGCCAGATGTAAGGAAAGACGTAGCTGGATTGCCATTCTCCGCGGGTGGATACGAAAGGGCAAAAGAGATACTCGAAGAGGAGTACGGTAATCATAGCGAGATAGTGAACGCGTATATTACTAACATTATGGCTCTGCCGATTATCAATGGAACAAGCCCGCGCAAGGTTAAAGAGTTTTACAAGACGCTGCGATACAACGTGCAGAGTTTAGGGACACTAGGGCGGCTTCAGGAAGTCAAGGGAAATGTCAGGGCTACGCTGCGATACGCAAGTCGATACAAGGGGAAGGCCGCTACTTGTGGCCACAGGAATCCCGGACGGACAAGTTGTTTATCCTGCTGTTATTGTAGAAGTGGAAGGAGTAAAATGCCGCGCTTTGTTGGACACGGGTGCGGGCCGCCTTACTAGATCGGCTAAGCAAGTGTCACGTCAATCGCGAAGTGCGTAAAATAGAAATGATGCTGGGATCTACGACGCGGGAAGTAGAGTAAGCGGACATCAGCGTCAAGTCTATCGAAGGCAATTGCGTTACCAACGCAACTGCCCAAGTCAGGCACGAGCGATCATTTCTGTGTGCTGGTTGATTCTTTCTCGCCGGCTGCTAATGCATCTAAACAGACCATCTATAGACCTGACACTAGACAAAGCCGTGTCAATGAGTTTGGCAGATGGATTACTTCATTCCAGTGGGACTTGTTTTTTAGCCTCCAGTCATGCGCGGACAAATACTCTTATTTCAATGAAACACTGCAGTCTACACGCTACTGACAAGCCATGGATCACCAGCAGAATAAAAACGGGAATTAAGGATAGGCAAAAGTACCTGCATCGTTTTGGAAAGGATTCAGCCCTCTTTAAGTTGTGGCGCAATAAAGTCCTGCGCCTCATTAAAGATGCAAAAAAGGCGTTCTACAACGCGAAAGTCAAGAGCCTTAAAAACACTAACATAGGTCAGTGGTGGAAAGCAGTTAAGAGCGACTCTCTGTAAGGACCGAGTGAGATGTGGCACAAGGTCGAGAAATCGAGCCCCCTCATATTTTATCCAGGTAGGTATGCTAGTAAACGTGATATATTTTTTATGTTAGAAAAATAAAGCAATGTAGAGAAAATTTCGAAAAAGCAACGCCGGGTCGTGAAGCTCAAAAATGACTAAAACAGCATGCGATTCTACGTTCAAATAACGGAACTTGCGCGAAGGCGCAAAATAAAACTTGCATTTATTTGCATCATAATTTCATTTTAGAGGTATCAAAGATTTGAAACCATCCAGATGTTTAATTATAGCTAACATTTTAAGTTCTTAGCGAGCACCCAAAGAACGCCGAAATTTCACATTTTGAAAATCTAAAATTTCACTTTATTTTGAAACAATGAAAAATGCAGGCGGTATTATTCAGAATTTATTGAAACTTGGAATTTAACAAGTACTTAAGATATATTTAGCCCGGGTATAAAATTTATTCTTGGAAAACATATTTGAGATGAGAACGAGTACACTCAATTTACCCTAATTAAGCCAATTTCCTCGCGGAACTGTAAACAATCTCCTAAGAAATATCCTGAGAAATCTCACTCTTTACCCGAAAACATAAGCAAATAAGCCAGACATATACCAAATTTACAGCTTACCATTGATTAGAAACCGTGGAGATAAACTTCGGGGTAAAATTCGTGTATTCATACTTTTCCTTTCTTGCCGCCGACATGACGAAGAAGTTTTCTCGGCAAACAAAATCCTCCAGATGCCGTGGTTTTTCCCACCCTCACTGCTTACTCTTCTACCAGTTCTACAGCTTTGATTGTCGCAATAAAAACTTGTTTGTAAAATCGAACTCTATAGGAGTAATTTCTGAAGTTCATAAAGATTCTGTTCAAATGATTCTCTGATTTCTCCGTAGCTAGCTGGAGATAAAGTGCAGTCAACCGACTCAATGAACAATACAAAGTCAATTAACGCTTTCTGTCGCGCATTCTTCTCACACAAGGAAGGGGAACCTTTCTTTTTCCGGCTCTCGATATTGTTTCACTTTAGAGCAATAATTATTTTGATATTTGAAATAAAATGTGACTTTCCAATGAAAAGGAACTAAGATTAAAATGTTTCAAACATTTTAGCGAGACTAGATTCTGTGATGTTTGATCAAGGGTGTGCCGCCGCCGTGCACGTAGTTACGCCCAGTTTTGCAGTTGTTTGTTTCCGGGATTCTTGTAAAAGAAAACGATAAATTAAAATGAGTAAAGTGCGGGAGAGGGAAGCGGTGGGGAGAGGCAGTGCGGGAGAGACAAGCACACAACCTCGTTCCCAGGGTCTTCTGGGTAATTTTCAAGATGGCACTAGGTCACTCGGAAGAAGACCCTTGCAAAAGCTGGGGCTTTATCCAGGTTTCAGGTTTTCAGGTTTTATTATTCTATTTTTGTACATATAACAAAAATAAGTAGTCAGTGCCCGCAAATAGCTTAGCTAACGAGGCGGGCAGAGGGTTAACATAAAGTTACAAGCAAACCAAAGAAAAGAAAAAGGAAGTATAGCTACTTAGTATTATTTTTGTAAAGCTGATATATTTTTGTTTGTTTTACTTTTTGATAATTTATCAATTAAACTTGATACATCAAGATAAGTATCCTCAGACGGAAAGATATTCAATCAATATTCTTGAAGGATTGATGAGAATTTATATTTTGATGAAAACTGAATAAAATTGTGAATACTGTTCCACATTTTAGCGCCAATGCGTGAAAATGAATTTTTTGATGATTGGTTCTAGAATGTTTAATATATAATTTCCCATCGCGCGCTGAGGATCTCGTTGGGCCGAGCACAGAGAGACCGCTTAAGAAAACAGTTAAAGTCCGCGATATGGCGGGCAGACAGCCGGGAAAAGAGGGCCGAAATCGGGGCTAAAATTAATCTTAATGACTTGTGTTCATGATTTGTGCCATCTCCCGGCTTTCCGCAATCCATATCGGATTTTAACTGTTTTACTTAGGTGGTCTCACTGTGGAAAGGCCCCACGCCATCTTGAAAAATTACCCAGAAGGTCCTGGGAACGAGGTTGTAAAGCGCAGAATAAGAAGGAAGACCTTGTCCCTTAATGTCATGCAAGAAGGCAATACAAAATTAAACAACAGTGGGATTGACGCTGGCTCACCCGGAAGGGGTTGGGGGGATGGGGGGATGGGGTACTCCCCAAGACTTTTGTACGGGGTTGCTCGGCCCAACAGGGCGAGTTTCGATATTTTAGTGCCACACCCAAAATGCTGAGGCACGAGAGGGATGACTTTCTCAGAGGTCGGGATTTTTAACGCAAAAACTGATTGTGGAGAGTCTAGACGGCAAATGTTTTTTTTTTTCCTGAAACTTTTTATCATTTGCCTAGACTCTTCTCGAGACTGTTAGGTTTTTATTTTTCGACATTCATAACAATATTTAAGTCTTTACGACCACGCCTTGGTAAGTACAATTTTCACTGTTCCGCAGGAAAAGAAATCGCTGTCACTGCTACTACTTTGGGCTGTTTTATTTTGTCGCTATTCCCATTTTGATTTTATTGTTTTTACAAAAATAAATGACACAACTCAAGGACGCAGGAATTTAGTGCGGACTGTGGACACGCGTCATTTTCTTATTTGCCATGAATGTCAGACGAGAAGACACGCGCCTGAATTCTTCAAAGAGAGTCTTTAGGCCACAGGATTTTGTAGGTCAAGGTAGAGTTTAAATGATACAAACAAATGATATTTATTGTGACAAACGCACTGTCCCTTCCACGTGCGACAATATTGCGTGACAAACGTTAATTGACACGGAACTGGGCACCCTACTGTATGTTTAATATGACTAAAGCCTTTGTTGGGGACTGGTTCAATTAAACCTACGGTGAAAACCTCTCCAAACAGGATCTGATCGATCTCCTGCGCGCAGCTACCAAAAATCAGCTGTTTCAATTTGATGGGAAGCTGTACGAGCAAGTCGATGGTGTAGCAATGGGCTACTCTTGGCCCTTTGCTTGCCAACGTGTTTATGTGCCACGTGGAGGAGATGCTGGAGAACAATGGGCACATACCTTAAAGGGCTTAAAGGTGAAAAATGCCTAGCTATGCCCCTGACAGAGGAAGCAATCTGGAGGGCATACTCTTTGTAGCAAATGGTTTGGTATAAACAGTTATGTTGAACAAGCAACAAATGCCTGCAGTATGGCATTAGATGTTGGGAATTTGTCAGACAATTGCAGTTTAGTAAGCGGAACCGATCAATCAGATAATAGACAAGAGTCAGATCATGATGACCCGGAGAGTGCTCGATCAGATAATGAGGATAATGCAGAGGGAAGAAATGAACAGATAAAAAAAATTATTCTAAGGATAGTCAAAAGCAAAGTTAAATATGGATGGTCACAAGAAGAAACACTTGCTCAGCTAAGAAGCCTTTATGAGCTTACAAATGATAACAACATCCTTCATCAAACCTGGCAAACAGTACTAATGTTCCTTATGGAAGTGGGTTACAAACCCCCCAGACATTACAAAATGTGTTGCGGTACAGACCATGTAATACTAGTTGAAGATGAGCAATGCCCAATTTGTCAGAAAGATCTAAAAAGTTGTGTTGGGCCTCAATGTGGAATCCATATTGCTCAGTGAAGACAACATCAAGAAGCATTTAGCTCACTGGGAGGATAAAGATGATTGGCTCAACAAGGATAGATGTGCCATACAAGGAGCTTTGGCATAGAGCCAGATTTGGGGAGCTGTCATATTTCTGGGATGACACAAAGGAGACAGGACTTCCTGCGAGGCGTCCAAACTGTGATCATGTTGTATCGATAAATGAAATGGCGATTTAAGATATCGGCGTCAAATTTTCTGTGCCGTTAGAAGATGATAACACCTAAAAAACCATGTGAGGAAATTTCTATTTTTTACTTGAAGTTTTTATGATAAATTTTGCGGCAGCAAATTTTAAAAAATACGACTTTCAACTTTGCGACCTAATATTTTCGTAAATTATGCAAAATATCAAAAATCGCTCACACGATTTTGCAGTTCATTTATCCAAGATTAAATTCCGACAAAGTTTGAAATTGTGCAACAAATCACTAATGGTCTGGAGCTTCTCAGGTAAAGAAGGTAGTTTTTAGTTCGGGGTCATTCCTACTTCACTAGATAGAACAGCCGTTTAGCTTTAAAACGATATATAGCTGACTATTATAGCTTAAATTGCGAAGCGACGAGAATTTTGTTCCGCAAGCACGTCGTTTTCCCTGACCGAGACCTTAAAGGAGCAAACTTTTTCCACCAGCTAACATAGCACTTAGAACCCAAAGACAGAAATATCATTAGCCACCAACTTTTAACTTTTATCTTTGAAAAGTGAAGAATTAGTCCGGCGGATTAGAGCAAATTTTCGAGGAAATTGCGCATTTTAGGCTAAAGCTCCAATTTTTTTGCCAGGTGATAGTTTTCAATGTATTTTTAAATCGTAGATATGGAGGCACGCTAGAATTCTTTCGCAGCGAAAGCTAGGGAGGTTTTAGAGTGAACTATTGTTTAGCTCAATAGCAGCCATTTTGAATGCTTTGTTATTCAAATGAGGTCTAGAACAGCTTGCGAACTTTCAAGTTGTTCTCTAGACTGCACAGCCATAGCAGCTCAACAATTGCTAATTCTGAACTATGGATTGGTTTGACTTTCTTCGGTTGAACGTCTCCTTAGAGTTTTGGGTGATTATTAAATGTCACGACCAGTTTATTGGGAATGTTTATAATCTATATTGTAAAACAATAGCCTGACTGAGATTTGATAAAATGTTTCAAGAATGACCAACAAATTCTAAAAAATATCAAGATAATTGGTACCATGTGTCGAATATGTTAAAAGAAGCTTGTTCTGAAACTTTCACATGATATTTTCTACCTAGTACTGTGCTATACTCTATAAACACGGACGATAGAAGATTTCACTAAGTGCCGTAGAGCTCATGAATAACAAAGGATTAAAAGATGGCTGCCAATGGCAAAACAATGGTTCACATTAAAACTGTTCCAGCTTTCGCTACGAATAAAATTTAGCGTGCCTCCATATCTTATCTTCAATAAACTACTAAAAACTATTGACATGCAAAGTTTGGTGTCTTTAGCCAAAAGTGCGCAATTTTTACGCTAATCCGCCGGACTAAATGTCCTGAGACTGGCCACGCGACCTGTGTATCAGCCAAAATTCCATACTAACACATTGCATGAATGTTAGCTATCCTGAAAATTTCATGGTCCATCATTTCATTAACAAAGATATTTGTAATTTTCTAGATGTTCTCAGCTGACCCAGGCCTTTATACACTTAAGAGGGTGGGCTCTTTTTGGTACCCATTACTTCATTCATTTTCATTTTTGTATATATATTTGCAGCATTTTTGTGTTTTACACCCCTGGGACAGCATGAAGCTCAAGGGTGAAGCTCTGGTCTCCATATAGGACCAGGACAAAGAGATTTAATCAAGTACTGGAAGATACCATTGTGAGAGGGTGAATGTGCTGTGGAACACATCAGGCCCTTCTATCAAAACCTCTTTGATTTTGTAGCAGCACTTGCGCATATCATTGCTTCTGTGCATTTCAAACAGGAGTTATTTGATCACAAAGTTTTATGCTAATAAGGCAAGTGATGGTAAGGTAAGTGATGATGTCAAAACAGGCGTATAACTTCAAACTCCATATCTTTGTAACAAGATTGTAGGAGCAAACTCTTGACATAAATCAGATAAGCTCCTTGGATGGGCCTCGTATTATTTTCCAAATTTGTTAGTCAAAAGATACAACATTCTTGTTTAGTCAACCCCTATTTCTTGCCATTACTGGTACACAGTTTTAAAGTTTAAAAACATGCTGACGCACGTCCACAAAAATGTGTCAAAACAATGAACTAGTTTACAAAGAATAAAGACAGTTACATGCAGAAAAATATTATTGACAATGGCATTTTTATCTTCCAAAATTTAGATAGTGTCATGTCCTACATGATAACTTTTTCTCTACATCAGTCTAACTGAAGGACGTCAAGGCAAATTCAATTACCTTTGCAGCCAATGAACAATTTTCCTTTCACTAATACAGCTGGAGAGACTGGTTTCCATAAGGTCGTATCAGTTGTCCCAGTTGACCATGAAACGATGGAAATTGGAATCATTCTATTGTTTCACGGTCGACTGATACAACTGGGACGACTGACGTGACCTTATGGAAACCAGCCTTTAGACATCATCATAAAGACAAGCCAGGTACCAGGGACATGCAAATGTTGCAAAATTGCAACAATGTTAATTTAGAACTCATATCTTCTTGGGGATAGCTCCAGTATCTAGGCGGTGTCCACAGCTATGCTTGGGAGGGTATTTGGTGACTTCACCACCACTCGACTTCACCTCCATCAATTTCAAATTTAAAGTTCCAGTCCGTAATTTTCTAATGGAGATGGTCATGAGATGCAGACCCTTGAGACATTTTGTTCTTTTCAAATAGTCTACAAATATTGCGTCTATCTGATGTACTCCTTCATTAACGTTTCCCTGCTCACCAGAGTTTATCTGTTTAGATATTTTTTTACTGTTATGTTGATGATGGCATCCCTCGGTAGTGTGCTGATCTGGGATTGAATGTGCTATGTTATGCAACACAGCACAGTGTTAATAACTTATATCGTCGACTGTAAAAAGCAACCGATTGATAACAAGTATCCTAGTCAGCGAACCACCAGCACTTATCGCATTGTCATGCCTTCCCAGCTTCCAAAGAGGGTCGTCATAGTCCTATCGTACACTGCAACCGCTGTTAATTGACGGTTCACTTTTCGTCACAGACACAGTAAAACGCGAACCACCATTAAAACTCATCCATTCTCGGCTTCGATATGATGTTGTCGATGCTTGCTGAAAACTTTCACGTTAAAATGACAAGACTTCGACTCAGTTCCAAGTTGTCGAAGCTTCTACAACTCAAGCCATCTCGTCTCCTATCGGTGAGTCAATTATTGGTTGCTAAACCATACATTTTACCTTTTATTTCGGGCTAAATCACGCCAAAGTACTCGTTAAGGCAGCAAGTAGTGTTTTCCAAATATGGTATTTGCATCCTAATGAGTCTTGATTCAGGGTCAAGGACGGTACGCAGTTAAACGTTTCAACTTCCTTATATGTTTCTGCCTATATATCGTCGGAAAGCTTACAGAATGGCACAAAGAAATAACTTATTACTGTAATAAATATATTTTTTAAGGATTGATTAAATCTTTTGGTGTGCCATGGCCATGTCATGACTTCCAAGTAACACATTGATGAAATCCTTAAAGGTGTTTATTTTGAAACCGTGTCTTCGTTTTTGTTAAGTTCAAAAGTCATGAAACTTTTAAATTTGAGAGTGAAAATGCTATAAAAATTGACATTTGACCCGAAGTGTCATGACTTTTAAGCTAAACTAAATTTTAATAAAAACATTCTATAATCTATCAAATGATATATAGCTTGACATGTTTTGGTTAAACTAAGATGTATGATTGTTTTTTACAGGATATGCCAGAGTTAGAAATTGCTTTTTAAGTCACAAGATGAATTTATGTTGTAGAGATGAGATCTACAAGCTAAAGTGGCAAGCCACAAGACAGTTTTTAAGTTAAAGCAGATAGATGTTTTCTTCATAACTGGATGTAATAGCAGCACCAAAAAAAATTGTTGCTGTTTCTGTGGCCTTTTCCATCGAAACACTAATGTATTGAACCAAGAAAGCAAGGACCGTCTAGGGATTATAAGTCCCATGCAACATGGCAACACGCAACATGGCGGCAAGCGTCGCAACCAGGTGAAAGACAAACGCGTTTCCCACTCTGTTAAGCCAGTTTACTCAGAAACATCAGGCTAAGACATTTATTTATTTTTAAATACTTTTTTTAAATAAGAGGCAGTTCGCTAGAAGAAAATACAAGCGACTTTTTCCCACACTCGATAATTGCAAATTCTACTCGCATTTCGAGAGTTAGCTTGCGGGAATTTCGAACCCTGCATGCCACCAAGGTTCTCAGTAACCTGAAGGGCGCTCTCGCATGCATTCGTCCAATGTGGACATAAAATAAGTTAAATTGTAACCATGGAAACACATGTACATTTGGCCATAGTAATCAAAATAATCATCCAGATTAATAGAAAAACATTTCAATTGTAAGACAAATGCAATTCTAGGTTGTTTTGGCCTGTTATCAAGAGGATGGAATTAGATTGCGATTCAGTACTAGGTTGTTTTGACCTGTTATCAAGAAGATTGAATTGGATTGTGATTTGAGCTATTTTCTTGTCAGAGAGGTGACCAACAAGCGTGTAAGAGCCCCTTTTTAAAGCTTAAAAGCAGTTTAGCATATTATTTGTTTTTTACTAAAGTACTCCATGTCAGGCTATCAACAAACATTGCTTGCCTTTTTAAAGCATCTGGTAATGAAGAAACTTCACCCACAAAGGTGCTGGAGGAACCTGAAAAGCCCAACAAAGGCACCTCCCCTGTCTCGCAGTCTACTGTCAGCCCGAAAGGTAAAAAGTAGTTAACGAAAACGGATCTAATAGAGCTGTCAAAAACTAACGTTCATCCAAGTTGGTGCGCTCAGCGTCGCGCAGACAGCCCTTAAAGCTAAGGTGGAAGGCAAAAACAAGGACGCCAAACCGAAACCGAAACCCCAACAGAAACAACAGCAGCCGAATCAACAACCTCCTACTGCAGGTAAATGCGAGGCATACGAGTACGTGGATTTGGCTACTCTTTTGCGCCGCCATGGGTCAGCCTCGCCTACCGACGAAGGGAAGGAAAAATTAATCGTAGCCATTGAGTCGTTCGACCACTGGTTGGAAACGTGGACTATTTACGAGAGGCGGCTAGTCGAAGCAGAGCCGACTAAATATCCTGAAATAGCTCGGTATCGCACCATTATACAGAAGGCCAATCGTGAATTCATTTGGAAGTCAGTCTACGAATTTGACATCCAATTTCGCATGAGCCTGGCTGACAAAGATGGTCCACGGTTCGACCAAGTCGACTCGACGATATACACAACGATCCTCGATTCTTCAGCCGTGCGGAAGGAGGGAGTTTCGTGCTCGAGGTGCAAATCAGAGCACCATCTGGTTCGTGACTGCTCCTTTCGTCCGAAACCACAGATGGAGGAGAATAAGGGCGCGAAGAAAGCGAGCGCGGGAGCGTCGGGTGCAGATCAGTGGAAATTCGAGAAATGGTTCAATGGCACCACCGAGGGATGCAATCTCTTCCAACGCCGAAGCTGTCAACAAGGGAAGGATTGTAAACGAGCCCATGTTTGCAAGGCTTGCCGGGGGGACCACCCTTCTGCCGATTGTAAACTTTCTACCAAAGCTTAGTTCACCGTTTGACACTGAAATTTGGAGGACCTCGCTACGCGACTGCGTTGAACCTTCATTTCTTGACGAAGTACTCCTTGATATCGAACAGGGAACTCACATTGGTTACACAGGAATTCGCGCATCTCGTATTTCTAATAATCACCTCTCTGCTATCTCGAATAGCGAAGCTATCGCGAAGGAACTTGAATGGGAAATCAGTCTGAACCGCAAGATTGGACCCTTTCTAGAACCTCCATTTCTTAACTTTGTCGGATCGCCGATGGGCGCTATCCCAAAAAAGCGCTCGACGCCTGTGAAATGGCGAATTATTCAGGACTTATCTTGGCCCGCCGGTCAATCTATTAACGACAGAATATTTTTCTTGTCATTACGATACTTGACACCGCAATCACGCATCTGAAATATTTTGGAGTGGGCGCACTCATGAGTAAATTGGACCTTTCAGACGCGTTTCGCCATATTTACGTTCATCCTAACGACTGGGAACTCTTAGGCTCAACATGGCCTGTTGAAGTCAATGGCTCGCTTACGACAGCATATTTCGTGGACGCCTATTTGCCGTTCGGGTGTCGGTCATCACCAGCTTTATTCTTAAAATTCGCCGACTCACTAGCCACGTCCATGCAACATCGGGGGATTTTTCCTGTGTGGCACTATTTAGATGATGGATGTTCGACTAATCTAAATGGAATGCTTCACGCTTGTACCGAGTTGGGCTTCACCGTTAACCCAGCAAAAACTATATCTCCTAGCACCGATTTGGAACTACTTGGGATCGAACTCGATAGCGTCAAACAGGAGGCACGGATCTCCTACAAGAGATTATCGAGTTACTTATGACATGGCGCGCTCGAACTAACTGTACGAAACGTGAACGTACAGTTCATACTATTGTCATTATATTAAGTATTTTTATCCATTTTTATATATATAATTATTTGTAAAGCCATATATTTTTATAATTTTACTATGTATATAACGCAATTCAGTTTTTATAACTGCAACGTTTTATGGAATTAAACTATCTATCTATCCCATCATTGTTTGGTGGTATATTCCACAGATGTATTTAACACTGAAGTTTGGTAGTCGGCTGAGAATTTGCCTAGTGCAAAATTGAAAGATCTTGCAGCCTCTCTTCCGTTGTTCCACCTGCAAACGAAGGCTCCTTCCACAGTTAATAAACACAGACTGGAGTGACGTTGGGAAATGTCCTATTTTGGGTGTAATACTTTTTCAGTTTCTCCACTTTATGTATCATTATATCTTAGAGATAAATGTGAATCATGTAATGGAAATCCGAATCTAAATGGAATCTAAATGGAAATCCGAACAGTCCAAGTGGAGCTACATCAGACCATCTCTAGAAAATAAGCTTCATGTTGCTAATCTATTCTATGACTAATATATCAAGTAGACAGACAGTCTTTGTTTTGTTGTTCGCGGCTATTGTGTGTCGCACGACATGATCATACTCCATAATGTTGTTGTTGTCGTTGATAATGCGCGTGCACAAAGATTAGAAATTAATTGGTGTTTCTCAATGGAATGCGTGTAATTGAGAAGCGCTTTCATTTCGGTTCGATGTTGTGCACGCTGATGCGTGTGGTATGTTCAATGATAAAATATTCTAATAAAAGGGTTGAGATACTTGTTGAGCGTCATTCGCGCCAAGTCAGTGACAGACTCTAAACCTAGTAGTTTTACTAATAGCGTAGCTTTTGTTGTCGTTGATAATGCGCGTGCACAGAGATTAGAAATGAATAGCATTATCTAGCTATTATTTGATTATCTCGTCAGTCTCATGAGTTTTCTTATACGACCTCCATTAAGCGGCTGACCTCTATTTAGCAGCCACTTGGCTTGGCCCCGAGGGTGGCTGCTTAATAGAAGCACCTGTGCATAGTGAATCCTGGCAATTTACTAGCCATTTGACTGTTAAGTTGTCGGGAAAGGTAAGGATGTAAAAATCTATAATATGACTTTTTTCCCGAACTTAATTTAATACAGTCCTAAAGTATATTTCTAAACCCTCAACGTTTTTCCTAGGCCTCAATTGCCCATTCTTTGTATTGGCCGCCACTCATATTCTGTAATTTAATTAACTTTACACGCTTATTCTAGTACGATTTAAGATCTCGGCGTAAAATTTTAACAACTAAAAAAACATGTGTGGGAATTCTTATTTTTTACTTGAAAAAGATTTTATGATAAATTTTGTGGCCATAAACTGTGAAATTGTGCAACAAACCGCTAGTGGTCTGGAGATTCTCAAGTAAACAAAGAAGACACCCCTCACAGGTTTACAGAGACCTTAAGTTCAAAAGTTAAGAGCAACCTTGCTTTGTTGTTATTTAGTGGGGGGGGGGGCTCTGGAGCACTACAAGAATGCAACAGAGCATCCCAAGAAGAATCCGGCCGCAGCACCATCCTTGAAATCGAAATTAGAAACTGCAAAGAGTTGAAGGACTTGTATGGAGTATACGAGGTCAAAGGCGAGGGAGTGGTGTCCCTAACACCTAGCAGGGCACGAGCGAAGATTGGGACGTCACATTTCCAGATGTGCAAGCTCAGCTCACACTATAATAAAAAGGTATTTCATGACTCAGGTATATTAAGGCATTGGTCTCGCATGCTTTCAAGATGGCGGTTGCAAAAAATATGGGGGTGGTCTACATGCCATGGGGTCAGTGGAATCATTATGGAACCATTTTAAGGTTTGAGGGGATCAAGAAACAGACACAATTCCACAAGCGTTTCCATAGCAACGTGAAATGCGACCTTTGATCCCTAGATTTGACCAATTTTTAGAAAATGGTATTTGAGAAGATAAGAAAACATGAAAAGTTCAGAGTTATTAAATTACGAAGTGATAAAATTCGAGGAAGGCATTCCTGATCCAACTAGATATGATGATCATTTAAACTGGAATTGCGATTTAGTGCATGAAATTTGATACCTTTTAATTACTTCTTAATTAGAAACGATCGTCGCGATATCCAGTTGGACTGAGAATACTGAAGGTCATCCCTTTCTTTGTACTAGTTTGATTACCGATAGCGGTGCATTTTCCTATTCCCAAAAGGCCTTGAATTTTTTTATCAATTTCTAGGTCAAAGGTTAGGAATTGGTTTCCATGGGAACTGAAGAGTATCAAAATATCAGGATTAATGTTATCTATGATGTAGTATAGGAATCATAGGCTTCCTCTTAATTTGAGCGAATTACAGTGAGGACACTCGAACCGAAAAAGACCTTTTTTAAATACGTTATTCGATGTTAGCCAATCAGAAGGTTGCGTCAAAACGAGGCTTCACCATTTATTTTGCAGCCTTCCGAGGCAGTATATCACACTTCGATTAAATCATTGTCTCCGGGCCTCAAATAAGAGAGATTTCCCCCTCAATTTGAAAGTAGGGGGTTTCGATCAAGGAGACCATTTGCTTATGTACAATCTGAGGATTTAGACTCGTTTTTCCCTTTCGGCTTTTTACTGGCAGAAAGACGTATACTAGAAGTTGAGATAAAAATCATCAAAGGCAAATATAATCGTCAACCATCAAGAGATCTCGAACCAAGAAAGCTGGATGTGACTCCAACATACATGGGACAATCGCCGGTAGTTGGATTTCCTTTGAACTGGTCGCACCAAGAATCTCCAGAGACAGTTGGTTCTCGTGTCGTGAGTGCTCACAGCACTGATACTGCTAAAAGCTCTCAAAGTTCTCTCGACCGAAGAGGTACAGAACTAGCAGAAAATCTCCAACTTCTAGGAACTCAAGTTGAAAGTGTCAGATGTCATATACAGGAAAAACGAAAAACCCTCGATGAGTGTTCACGGGAAGCCCGGGAACGTCTGTACTACATGTCATAAATCTGGTCATAACAAATCCAGATGCAAGGAACTGCCGTGCCCCAATGTAAACGTTTGCCTGCTGAAATAAAAACACCCCGAACTGCAGAATGAATTACGGGCTTTGCAGCGAGATCTCCAAGAATTGGAACAGAAATACGAAAAAGCAAGGAATGAGAAAGACACATTCACTGCTTCCCGCGATCGAGCTAAGAGGAGCTTTTTGGTAAAATGCGGCCTCGCTCAAAATCGGGCAAAGTATGTGGATCTCCAGGCTTTAGATAGAGACAGCGTTCTCTAAAGAATGAAGTGCCACTAGTGGAAACTCACGACTGGAAACTGCCAAATATTATAGAACAGTATAAGCATGGGATCGGATTGCAGACCTCTAGCGCCACGACTGCGCATAGTGGACATAGTGCTTCATTGACTGAGGAGTAAACAACATCGATAAATTCTATATTGTTCTATGGGTAATTTCCAATCGATTGTCACATTTACCCTGTTGTATTCAATTACCTTTGTCAGAAGAATTTCTATTTTGCTCCTCGAGGAGGTAATAACTATAATTGCACCGCAATTAGACATAAATTCATAGTTGTTTTTTCATGTTAGCTTTCGCTTTGAAAATGCGCGACTTTGGTGTTTTAGCAAACGCAGCTCAGGATGCAAAGCTACTTTTCTCATGGTTGTGCTAAAAATAACTCAAGACTAAAATGGGGCTTTCCAAGCAGTAGCACCATATCTTGAAGTGCGCGATTGAGTTTACAACATCCCAAGCTAGTCAGTTCTATCAAGGCATTTAGAAACTTTGGCGATTAATTATATGTTTAGATATCCAATCGATTGTCATTTTTATCTGTTGTATTCAATGAGCGTATAGTTGGTTCTGAGAAGAGTAATATTAAAATAAACAGAATCTTGTGTTGATCACATTGTCCAGGTCTGAATTATTCAGAAGAGAGTTTCAGTTTACTCCTCGGAGATAACAACTGCAATTAGATAGTAATGCATATTTTTATTCATTTCCGTGTTAGCTTTTGCACTGAAAATCCGCGATTATGGATTTTTTATAGCAAACATTGATGCAAAATTTCTTTTTTCACGGTTGTGCTAAAAATAACTCAAGACTAAATTGGGCTTTCCTAGCAGTCGATCTACGTAGCCACATTTCCTGAAGTATCCGATTGAGTTTACTGCAGTTATTTTAGATACAGCTTCTCCGATTGCTATTTCAGTTTCATTCTCTGTCAATAATGAGTTTTCTTAGGAAGCAGTTTACTTGATGGAAGCAGAGTTCGCAAGTATTCAAATGCGGGGAGTAGGCTGGCTGAAATAGGAGATCAATACCGTGCTCTTGTAGAAGATCTCGCAGCAAAGGTTCCACGATATGGCCATGGTGGAACCCGCAGTTATCCATAACTACCAGGTCACCGATTTCAAGAATAGCTAATCCATCATCTCTGTCTACAGCAAGAGCTTCATCGAAAAATTTGAGCAGTTCCATACCATTAAAAGCGCCATGCAAAATATTGAAATAATCCACGCCGTGCATTGAATTCAGTAAATTGATCGTGTAATTTGAATTACACGCGTATCATTGAATTTCAGTGGTGGGCTCACCAATATAAGAATTGCCACAGATCCGATTACCCGTTGTTTTTATGACGCTGGCTTCGTCAAAGAAATGCAGCTTGGTATAGTTATACTGTGCAATTTGATCAAGAAAGACAATGACAATGACAATGACTCTGTAGGTAGCTGAGAAATTATTTTCTTTGTCATTCTGCAGTCCTCCCGAACGCACTTTTTTATCGCAGACAGAGAAGGCAAGTAACCAGGGGGCGAGATCCCATCTAGTAATAATCGCTGCTGAATCTCACTTGTGTATATACTGGGCTTACATAATTTCTCAAATTCAATATATTCACTAACATCCGGCGTAACAATGTTCCGCGCTGGTGTCTTGCGCCGCCGAGCTACCGAGTTATTGTAAGGACCAACTGAACGTTTAATAGGGCGTGGTCACACTGACCCATGCCTTAATGTGCCTGAGGACTTTAAATGTATTACCATGAAAAAGCTTGAAATCACAAGATGAGCAACTAGCTGTGTGTGTGAACAACTAGTACCAAGCTATTATTTATTCTCCATTTTTCGCAGGCTGTACTTGTTCAGATATCAGCGTCTCGGAAGAGGGCAAAGGCCGAATGCTAGGATGTCACAAGGATCTCCTTCGGAAGGAATTTGGTTTAACTAGTCTTGCATGGACCAATGATTAAAGCAAAGTTTTGAAAGTTGTGAGGGGAGGGGTGAAGTTGTCTTAGTGGCAAGAGGGGTGCAACTGCCTGGTCAGAAAAAATATGTAACCGGGAGCTCCGCTTTTAGCCAGTGACTAGATCTATATACTGTTTTCTGTTTGGTGGCCTGCGGGTCCTCAAGAGCAATGTAATTAATGTCCAATTTATATCAGCAAGAATTTAATTTTAATTCTAATCCCTAGCATGATCCCTAGCATGATCAACTGATCGAAACAGCTGAAACGACAACAAATCCCTGAGGGACTGAAAAACATGCATTCAGTCAACAAACCATCAACAAACCACTTCATCAACAAACCACAATAGCTGGTTTTTATATGCCTACTGCAAGCCAATGCGTATTACAAAGTCTCGAAATGGTCAACTTCGCCCCCTAAGTTCTCGAAACCGTATGGTAGAAAAGAAATGAGACTTAGCAAAGTACTTCCTTTTTCGTTTGCTTTACTTCGCATTCGCCGGAGGGCGGCTACAATGGGGGCCAAAAATAAGTAAACACTTGCTATCCAGGCTGTTCCCCGCTCCCCTGTTCAATGTTGTTTGGTGCGCGCAGCGTTCAATTCAAATTGGCATACTCCAACATTGGAAGGGGGAACGGGGTGTTTACGATACTTTTGTCCGCCGCTGTCTGAGTGAAGTAACGCATGCGCACTAGCCTACTTTAGGCACTTGGAAAAATAATACGTGACTGTCTGAAATCACACGCAAATGAGGGCTTATTTGTTGCCCCTAAAGTTTCCCAAAAAATAGTGTTTAGGAGAAAATTTATTCCTAAACCAGTGCTTTCATATTATTCAGAACATACAGAACAGTTTTTCAAACGCTTCTGCTCGATTCTTAAAATATTTCGCTTGATGTTTTCTGTCGATGTCATCGTTTTGCACGGGGTGTTTGAGCTGATAGTTTGCGCCAACTGCGAAGTTATTAAAGGCAAAAAATCTTACAGCTAGTTTTAACCACGAGATTCTAGATAAAAGGGAGAGTTTACGATTCTCAATCCGCAGCACGGGGGAAGTTTACTTGTTTGTTTGTTTGCTTCTTAACGAGATACAGCACTCTGTCTGGTACAGGGCCATGTGCCATCGGTAAATGGTTAAGTTGCCGCCATTTGACTTAACCATTAGAAAAACCTTGGTTCTCCGGGATAATTGATTTCAAACTAGGATAAAAATATCACTATATCTTCACTAACACTACATTATTTGTTCTCAACCAAAAAGGCGACAGAAAAATACAGTTTTAATGAAGTAAAAAGCGTGGTAAACCATTAGCGACAATATAATAAAGAGTAATACTTGTCTTCTTATCATTATGAGCAGCTTAACCATTCAACTTAACCGTAATATTTTTCTTACATGCTCAAAGGTAAACAAAGTTCTAACCCTGTATGTCGAATATAGCGCTAGATTGCTAGCCATTTATAACTGACCCTCCTGGCCCTTTGTTAAAACATCCTCCTGCACTTTCAGTGCGGCAGCACAGAGAATCTTCCCTTGTAATTACGGTTTCGCAAACCCCAGCTCATTCACAAAAAAAGCCCTAAGTGTGAATGAACAATTGACCCAATCACCATGGGAACAGTCCCACGCATCAACCTCGTGGCACCCCCAACACATATCCACTGGCCCCAGTATCAGTAAAGTCCCCACACCCCAGTGTCCATTCTTAGTCATCCCCATGGCAACAGACCTTGTATTATCCTGTTTTGAATATGCAATCTCCCACTGTTCAGAATGTTCCCATCCCTTTCCGGGACAAGAAGCCTCTGATTTAAACATGAGTAAACACACCCCAGTGCAACATAGTTCAGATGCAGTTTCTAATTCTGGTTCCCAGGCTCCACAAAGGGGAGCCCCATCAAATTAAAGGGTGTAGACTTGCCAACATTCAATGGTGAGGATAAAAACAGAGTATGAACAATGGAAAGCAGCATTTACAACAGTCAGTCAGCAAGACCAGTCAGCAATGCTTGTCAGCAAGACCAGTCAGCAATACTTGTAAGTGAGAAAATGCTAAGACTACAGGGTAGCTTGAGTGGTAAAGCACTGAAATTAGTTAAAGACTTACTAAGATATACAAGTGAGGGGCAGGGAGATTTATTGGGTAAGTCTAATTAGTAAAGAGAAGCTACCCGAGGAGGATGTTATAAGTCCTGGCTTTTGGAATACGCAAAAGAGGATTCTTTTTCAACTTTAGTTGAATGGATTGAACTCAGAGTCCAGATAATGGAAGAAGCCAAGGAAGAGACAAGTTGACTGGAGACGAGTACACAGGGTGACCACAGACCCAAAAGAAAAAGGGAGAGAGGTTTCAACACATTGTCCAAAGACACCAACTGCATAGTGCAATCTTGTAGGAAAGATCACCCTCCGTGGGCTTGTGATGTTTTTAAGGGACTACCGGTATCCCAGCGAAAAGTTCTTATCAAGAAATCCAGGTGATGTTTTCGTTGCCTAGCAGCAGGCCAAAAAGCTGCTGACTGTAATCGAACTAGGCGCTGTGGAGTTGATGGCTGTGACAGTACACAGCATAGTAGACTACTCCACAAACCTTCTGGTCAAGGTCAATGTTAGACCAGTAGACCCAGTCCCCACACGGTTTCATCACCACAGGCTACCCAAGACTTCAGTCAACAGACTGCAAGAACACCACAATCCAGTGATAATTATAGTCAGACATAAAGCGGTGACTCAACTAGCAGGTCTCATGTGACGCTGCGAACTGAACATGTTTCACTAATGGTTATACCAGCTGTCATTGCAAATGATGATAAGCAACTAAAAGTCAATGTCATGCTAGACCCATGTTCAACAGGATCTTATATTACAGAGATTGCTGCTGAAGAGCTCCATTTGCAAGGTGAAGATCAGGATCTCACTATTTCAGGCACTGGTGGACTGGAAATTAAGAAACAATCTAAGCAAGTTGATTTGATTGTCTCAAGTGTGAATCACTCCTTCTCCTCTAACTTAAAGGCCAATGTCTTACATAACATTATTGGAGACACACCTGCCTTTAACTGGGCAGAACTGAAATCGAAGTGGCCCCACTTAGTGACCATACTAATAAACCAGACAGCCCGTAGATGGCAAATAGATGTGTTAATAGGTAGTGACCATCCAGTTTTCCACCATGTCTTGAAGGAAGTATATGGTAGTCGACCAGGAGACCCAATAGCTAGACTCACTCATTTGGGGTGGGTTTGCTTTGGTCCGACGCTAGTAGAAGAGCATCGCAGACAGTCGCACTCTCATTTCACACGCACTTTCCACTCTGGTCACGTTGACGACCACACAGTCATACAGCAAGACACCCAACTCAGGCAATTCTGGGAGCTTGAGGCCTTAGGCATCAGAGACACAGATGACACATCTCCAGATGAGAAGGCTGCAATGACCAGTGCCAACAAAACCATAGTTCGTGGTGATGGTGGATACTCTGTGGGTATTCCTTGGAAAAATGGAGAGCCGGCAGTAGAGAACAACTATGATGTCGCTATGATGAGACTCAAGAGTCTTCTGAGTAAGAAAGGACCAGAGGCGATGGAGTCCTATAGTTGGATTATCGAAGATTATGTAAAGAAAGGTTATGTGAAGAAAGTAGAGAAGACTGATGACTCAGCCCAGTGGTTTCTCCCTCATTTCCCTGTGGTAAAGGAAAAACGAACAATCACTAAGACGCGTGTCGTTTTTGACGCGGCCGCAAAGGATCATGGGAGAAGTCTGAATGACACCATTCTACCAGGACCAAGCTCCAGAGGGATTTAATGAATGTACTTATCAGATTTAGACGAGTTCCAGTCGCATTATGCGGAGATGTAAGCGAAATGTTCCTGCAAGTTGGCTTGTTGGAAGCCTTTCACAGATTTCTTTGGCGCAATTGTGATATATAGAAGGACCCAAAAGTGTATGAGTTTCAGAGACTTTTGTTTCGGAACACAGCATCTCCATTTTGCTCGCAGTTTGTTATGCAGAGCCACGCCCAGAATCACACGAGTGACTACCCAGAAGCAATAGAAACTGTAAGTAACTCTATGTATGTAGACGACGTCCTAGATACGTGCGAGACTCCAGAAGGCGCCATAGAATAAGAAGACAACTATCACAGCTTCTGTAAGACGCGGGTTTTCATCTAAGAAAATGGTCATCGAATGACTCATCTGTACTAGAAGACATCCCAGAAGAAGACAGACAACCAGGTTTGGAGATACAAGAAGATGGACGGACCTCGTGTAAGATGAAGACACTGGGTATCATGTGGAAGTCAGAGGATGATGTGTTCACGTTTAGTGTCGAACCACCGGAGCTTGAAGAAGCTACCACGAAGAGAGGTGTGCTGAGTGCTATATCCAGCCTATTTGATCCTCTCCAGTTCCTTGCACCATTCAAAGTCCGAGCAAGGTTCATCATGCAAGACATATGGACAGCCGGGATAGATTGGGATGACCCCCTACCAACGAATCTCCTAGACCGCTAGCGAAACTGGGTGAATGAGCTACGATGTCTCTCCAACTTTGAAATTACAAGATGTTTAAGGCGACCCTCAAAAGAAAGAATGGAGCTTCACATGCCTATGCAGCTTGCGCTTACCTAGTAAGTCGGTATGAAGACAGAACGTCAACCTCTTGTCCTATAGTCTCCAAGTGCCGTGTCTCTCGACACGTCTAGCAACTACCATCCTGAAGTCAATCGAAGCGCCCAAGGTGGTATTCTGGACTGACTCTACTAATGTGTTATACTGGGTACGCAACCAGAGTCGCAACTTAAAGACATTTGTAGCCAACAGAATCGGAGAGATTCATCAGACGACAGATCCTGAGCAGTGGAGACACGTACCGGGTGAGCTCAACCCTGCAGATTTGGCGACAAGAGGCATCGGTGCCTCGGCGTTAGCAAAGAGTCAAGAATGGAAGCATGGTCCAAAGTTCCTTTTACCATATGAATCCTGCTGGCCTGCACGCCTACCAGGAGTAAAAGTATCGCCAGATGACGACACAGAAGAACGGAAGATTGTGCGAGCTCACACGGCCCAAGTGTCTGAAGAATTCAGACTAGAACCAAGTAAGTTTTGGACTTTGGATGATTTGTTCGTGTCACGGCATGGGTACAGCGGTTTACAAGAAACTGCAGACAAGAAGCGGATAGCAGAAATCTAAGAAAGACGCTGACGGTTTCTGAAGTGAAGACAGCAGAGCTCTTCTGGTTCAAGCGTGCCCAGTTGGAGAGTTTCCAAGACAGCAAAGGGAAGAAGAGTTTGGAGAATTCAAACCCTAAACCAGATGAAAAGGGACTTATTCGCATAGATGGACGACAACGACAGGCAGAAACCTTACGAGGCTAAGCACCCCATTATTTTACCCCAAGATCATCCAGTAACCAGACTTGTGGTGAGAGCTTGTCACGAGCGACTTGGACACGGCACAGGTGTAGAACATACGCTTACGGAATTGCGTACGAAATTCTGGGTGATAAAAGGAAGGAAAAATGATGGCCCCTCTACCGAAGTCAAGAGTGATGTCGTCGATGTGAGCGTTTGATCGTGTAGGTGTGGACTACGGCGCACCATACCTGACCAAGCAAGAGTGCGGTAAGGCAAGAGCAAAGCGCTATCTTTGTTTATTTACATGTCTTACTATGGGCGCAGTACATTTGGAAATGGCGTATACACTTGACACAGATTCATTTTTTAATGCGTTTTCCCGTGTGATATCACGGAGGGGGACGCCTTCATAGGTCGTGTCAGATAACGGAACTTCGTGTCAGGAGAACGCGGGTTAAGAGAGCTAGTGGAACAGTTGGATCAGGACAAGATTGTGTACGAGGCCAACAAGCAGTCGCACATCCAGTGGCAATTTAACCCACCATCAAGTCCCGACTTCGGAGGGATTTTCGAGGCTATGATAAAAAGCGTCAAGAAAGCTATACGGGGTATTTTGGTAGATACTGAGGTTTCTGACGAGGAGCTGCACACTGCAATTTGCGGGGCAGAGCAGCTACTGAACTCTCGACCAATCACTTACGTTAGACTCAAATGATTTATCGCCACTTACTCCCAGTCATTTCATTCACGGTGAAATGGGAGGATCATTTGCGCCAGAAGCTACGGATGAGGAAGCACTCAATCCACGCAAGCGTTGGCACCGAGGTCAGCAACTAATCGGTCAGTCTGGAAGAGATGGAGAGCTGCTGCCGATGCTAAATCGTCGCAAGAAATGGTTCAATCCACAGCAGAATATGAGTGTCGGAGACGTCTTGCTGATGATTGAGCCTAACGCCAAACGACGAGAGTGGCCCTGGGATGAATTACGGAAACGTTCCCAGGTGACGACGGCCTAGTACGTGTTGTGAGATTCACGTTATGAAAACTGTTCATGTAGAGCGAACAGAATCTACTGTAATGGACTTTCGTGAGAAATGCAGTGTACAACAGTTGTAAGTCAGTAACTTTAATCAGATTCGGAGGAGTCAGAGAAGGAAACAGTTTTCTTCAGATGGACATTTATTGACATTGGTATTGTTACAACGGACAAGCATTCAGTAGTTACATTGTACAAGACCCCCATGGACTATTCGATGTTTACACGAATGTTGCACATTCGGGAGAGGGATGTACGGATTAATATTTGATTTACTTCCTGTGTTTCGGGATTCCTGTTTTGTAATAATCCCGATGACTGACCGCGGGCGCGAGTCTAGCAAAAAAGCACATGTTATTCAGAGGGAAAAAATACAGTTTGATCTGTTGGAGATCGTCTTGTTTTAAGTCTTTTTGGTAACCAGCGCTCACCGTTCCCAGCTGGTGGGAACAAATATGTTCTTTGAAAAATCACGAAGAAATGAAGGTTTTGCTACGGTTTAGTAATTGTAATCGTAAATTTGTTTTATTTAGTAGTTAAGCAAAATTTTGCGGCGATCTGATCAAGTTGGGAGCCAATAACTGGCCTTGCAAAACACGTTTCGTACCCGAGCGGCCCACCTTAAATGACCAAGAGAAAAATATTTTAGAAATATCATGTTAATGTCGAAGAAAGACCGAAAGCACTATAGGTTATAGAATAATTTCTTCATGATTTTCAAAATATGCAATTCTAACTGTCACCGCACTAAGGGATCACGTGAGGTAGCATTGCGCCTGCGCGAACTCCGTGGTTTGGTTTGCTTCATTGTGTTGCCGCCTTTCCAAGCGAACACATTTCTTTTTCGTAGTGATAATGCGCTACGAAAGTCCTGAATAAAAGGATGGGAAACAACGAAAAATGAACCAAAGAGGCTTCGGGGAAGCTAAAGAGGCCACGACAGCTGGGAAGTACTTCAGAAGATCGATTTCGCTCCGCTCATGATGTTTAGAATGGCGCCAAAATTAGCGAGTCTTCCGCCTCTAAAGCAACTGATGTCGGACATTATGAGGCAAGGATTTGAGAATATCAACACCACACTTGCTAGCTCATCCACTTACACGGCCAATGGCCATATCTGAAGCGTTTGAATCGCTTAGAGGAGAGCTCGAAGTTACTTACGAAGATAATAAAAGCGACGATGAAATTTAAAACCACAAAGACAAAGAGCCCCCGCGAAGAAAAGCTGCGAAGATCCAGCGTCAGCGAAGCATGGAGACTCTAAGGAGGGGAAATCTCCAGATGTTGACACGCTCGTTGCATATGCCACTCCAGCCTCTAATGAGGGAAAGAGTGAGGTGCTGAAAGAGCTACAACAAGACCTCTAGAAAGAGGAAACAAGCCCAGATGTAAACACAGAGTTAGCGACAATAATAAATTCGCTACTGAAAGATGGGCTGCCTGATGAGACACTCCAGCGGAAATTGAATAAATAACACCGCCCTGGAAATTGTGAAAAACTGGCTGAAGTCAGAGTAAATCAGGCGGACTGGGATAATATGAGCCCAAGAGTATGCTCTCAGGATATCAAATTGCAGAAAGTGCAAACATCGTTGTCCAAAGGCATGTGTGCCTTATCAAGTGCTCTTAACAAGGTGGTGGACAATGTGTCTTCTATCCCTTCGGGAAATGAAATATTTCGAGAAGCCAGTGATGCTTTTGCTCTTCTTGATAATGCAAATATGGAGTTATATCAGAGGCGAAAAGAGCTCATGAAGCTTGACCTGAATAATGAGTATAAACACTTATGCCCATCCTCCTCTGCTGTCACAATTACTGACCAGTTGGAGATGACCTTGAGGTTCACTGAAGTCAATCGTGTTGGAAAGCGAGTTACTACAGGCACAAAGCCAAGGATCACCTAGAAGATCTCGTGACTCCAAAAACTTCAAAAGCTCAAGGGAGCGAATAAGGGGGCGAATGTTTCGTAACAGAAGGCCTTTTTTAGGCTCACGAAACTACGACAACCAACAGTCGTACAACCAAAATCAGACACAGAAGATAGGGAGGCAAAGGAAAGGGAAATAATCCCGATATTGTTGACAATCAGCTAAGCAAACGTTTACTAGAGTCTAATGACAAAATCGGTGGACGACTGAAGCATTTTTCCTCCCTGTGGGAAAAGCTAACCTCTGATCAGTACATCCTTGCTGGCGTGCAAAGATGGCAGTTACAGGTTAATACTGAACCTGAAAAATATTTAAGAGCATGTGCAGTACCATCATTTCAATATGGATACTTTGCAATCAGCTACATGGCATCGGTTGATTTGCGAGATGGCTATTACTCAATAACTATTCACAAGGAACACCAAAAATTTATCAGATTCTTCTGGAGGGTACAACTGCTCCAGTTCTGCTGTTTGCCAAATGAACTTTCCTGTGGGCCTGATTATTTACTAAAACCTGTATATGCTGAGCTCAGCCGCCGAGGCCACTTCAATGTAGGATACATTGATGATTCATACCTACAGGGGGATACTGTAGAGCAATGTAATTATAACAGTTATGACACCTGTTATTCAACTAAATCAGTGTTATTCCCAACTCAATCTCTGGGATTTGTGCTTGACTCAGTGAAAATGTCAGTGAGTCTAACACCTGAAAAAGTTAGTTACATTAAGAAGAAATGCATCAACCTCCTTAAAAATGCAAATTTGACAATTCATGATCTTGCAGAGGTAATTGGCTTGCTAGTATCAGCTTTTCCAGGTGTCCTACATGGACCCCTCTTTTATAGGCATCTTGAGCATGACAAAACAGTTGCTCTTAGGATAAAGAAAATAAATTATTATGCTCCTCTGAAACTCTCTGACGAAGCTATAGCAGAACTGCAATGGTGGTGCAATCCAATATGTAGCCCTAATTCTAAAATTGACATCACCCTCTATACTGATGCCTCAAAAATGGCTTGGGGTGCGGTCAAGGGCACATAGAAAACAGGAGGCAGATGGAATGAGTCTGAGGCCCAAAGTAATATAAACTGTCTAGAGTTACTGGCTGTATTCTATGGCCTGAAAGCTTTCAGTAGCAATGTCCAGTCAGTACACATTAGAGTTTATTAAGATAACACTACCACTGTTAATTACAACTCATCCATGGGAGCCACACATTCCATGGAATGTAATTCTGTGGCCATAAAAATATAGCTCTTTTGCACAGAGAGGAAGATCTGGTTATCTGCAGCATATATTCCACGAAAAGAAAATACCCAAGCAGACAAAGAATCTAGGGTATTTAGTGATAACAAAGAGCGGATGCTTTCATCACAGTTGTTTAAGCAAATTACTGATACATGGGGAGAACCTACCATTGATCTGTTTGCTTCGAGGCTAAACAAACAAGTTGCATGCTATGCATCCTGGAAACCAGACCCCGGAGCCACTTATGCGGATGGTTTTTCAATTAATTGGAATAATCATTTTTTCTATGCTTTCCTTCCATTTAGTTTGATTTGACGCTGTCTCCAAAAAAAATCGAGATGGAGAAGTCGGAGGGATTGCTCCTGGTTCCAATGTGGCCAACTCCAAGTAATATTTCAAAAACGAGTTCAAGTGTTTCATTGGGTTTGCAAACAACGAGAAAACAATTGAAACACGAGCGGCGTAGCCGCGAGTGTTTTATTGTTTTCGAGTTGTTTGTTATCCCAATGAAACACGCAGAACGAGTTTTTGGAATTACTTCTCAAACAAATAAAATACACAGTTTATATCATGTTATGCAATCACGCTTAGAATGTTAAAGAACAAAAACGTGATTACATAAGCCAAAAGACCAAATTAGCTGACTACATAAGCCCTTTTGTTCAGACAAAGAACATGCCTTCTAATCAATTGCTAGATTGTACATCCCTTGTATATGCTAACTGAATCGCCGTTTCACCTTTGGCGCAGTCAAGGTTTCGTTCGCTTAAGACTGCGGAAGAAAAAGAAAGTATTTTCGGGCAAGGATAGCGGTATCCGCCCAAAACTCTCTACCAAATCGTGTGCGAGATACGTCGGTACCTGCTGGAACGAAAGCCCAACCTGGATTTTAATTTCTTGGATGGAAACGACAAAGGTTAGTTTACTTTATATGTCCACGCTTCTGCTCCAAGCATGTCATTAGCAACGATATTATCAGTGTAATTTGGAGAGCTACAAAGCAGTGAATTCACTAGGAGCAACCAAAATATTAGCCTACGTTTGTTAAGAAAGCTTTCGACTGATAAATTAACAGCGTTTTGGTTCAAATTAAAGCGGATGGAAATGGATTGCTAGTTTTACTTGCTGAAAATATTTTTCTTTTTTTTTTTGGGCAAACTAGATTTGAGTGCAACAACTAGTTGTTGTTTGCTTGTTGTGATAGCACTAGTCTTATTTATAACATTTTTGTTTTGTCAAATTTGCTCACTTCAGACGTGTGCTGGACGCAGAAGGGAAGGACGGGACGAGCGGGCAGGATTGGCGCTAAAGAACAAGAAAAAGAAGAAGCTGCCGATCAAGACAATTAAACATGTTATTGAATATTTGTGTTCGAGTATTCTATGAATATGCTAATTAAGAACTCATATCACTAGTGTTAGAAATCGTTTCCAAACACTAGTGATTTTCAACTGGTGTTTCATTGGGTTTCCAAAGTCGTGCACCTGACCAAATGCAAGAACCCCATTGGATTACACCCTCATGAATAACTAATGAGTTTGAGAAGTGCATTTCCATCCGTGATAGGGGTATGGATTTATTCTTGAATTGCACACTCACAGAAAATATTATTAAAGCTCACAAAAAACTTCCAAACAAAATAGAGGTCCTTAAAAATCCAAAATTGCCAATTAAAACCCATATTAATTATTATTTATCGTCCAACTCGTTATCAGTCTAATTGAAATTTCGTCTCCCAAATAGCATACATGCAGTTGTTTTGTTTGGTGTCTGCACGGCAAATCAGCCAATCAGATTGTGAAATCACTTACATTTGTGGTGTAAATAACATCTTCATTCAGGAATTCATCTGCCTAGATGAAGTTGACAATGACATTGTGGACCAGCTGTTCACAACTTTTCAACAGTCCCTGAGTACTACCAGTCCAAATCAAGGAGGACTTCAAGACCTTTTTCATTAAAGAGCAAAAGAAAATATTGGCATGTACATACGCAAGGGCCAGAAGATGACATCCGCTTATCGTCCGATGGTGCTTCCAACTCCACTCAACTTATCCCATATCAGCAACTGTAGGATAGTGGAGTGCTAGTATTACCTAACAAAAGAACTCTAAGGAACTATAGCAATTACTTTAAAGTAGATTCCAGTTTTCATCAAGATCTCTTAGACTTGGAGAAAAACGATCTAATCCATGGAATAATGATGCTTGGGTGGCGATGAAATGATCTTGTTTTGGATGACTCAGGAATATTAATTGCTTTTTGTAGATATTGTATCAGTACCAAACCACATAGATTATTTAGAGCAGTGTTTGTCTTCACAGGATACTTCTTCTGTTGTTCCAGAAGAAGCCACTCATATGTTTGTTTTTTAAGGTTGTTAATCTTTTTTCATAAATAAAAATGCCATATTTGAAAAGAACTCACCGAAATATGTGAAATCCTAAAATTTGAGGTGGTTTCGATAAATAACACAGAAGTTATGAGCGTCGGAAGTTGGTAGTTTTCCTATAGGTTTAATGTTGTGCTGGGCAACAGTTGCCCACCACAACATTAAACGTATAGAGAAACAGCCTACTTCGGGCGCCAATAACTTTGCTAATATTTACCCAAATCAACTCAAATTTTCGGCTTTTTCTAATTTCGGCAAGCTCTTTTCAAATATGGTATTTTCATTTTATCAGGATCAAGATTAAAAATGTCACGCAACACCTGCAAACTCCCCATTCCCAAGGGCAAAGAACCTCCTATACACTCTCCAATCCGGCTTCAGGAAATTCTTCTCGACTGAGACAGCCCTGATTAACATAACTGATAGGATGCTTCTCAACATGGATAAAAACTATATTAATTGTCTGATATTAGCCGACTTCCAAAAGGCATTCGACCTTGTAAACCACGAGATCCTGATTGAGAAGCTTCGTATCTATGGCCTTGAGAAGGGAAGCCTTGAGCTTCTGTGCTCATATCTCCGTGATCGGAAACAACGCACAGTTATAGGAAATGCGCAATCCTCGTTCCAGTCCACCTCGTTCGGTGTACCACAAGGATCTGTCCTCTCGCCACTACTCTTTCTGACTTTTGTCAATGACCTCCCTGAGGCAATTTCACAGCCAACTACTGTGGACATATTCGCAGATGATACTACTCTTAGCTCGGCGTCTCCATATACAGACACCTTAGGCTTCTGTGAGCAGCTTTGTGACAGCACAAAAGAACTAGAGGAATGGTCAAGTAACAATCGGTTCAAGTTAAATACTAGTAAAACAAAACCATTACTTGTATCTGGACCACGTTTAAAGGCAAAGTTAAATGAAGGCGATAAACTGAAGATAGCCGTAAATCATGGACATGTTTTAGAACAAACCACAAATCAAATCAAAGTTGCTGGGAGTCTATATTGACCTTTCGTATAATGAACATGTCGAATACATTTTTAAGAAGCTTTCAAAGCGTATAGGAGTTTTAAGATCTATTAGAAATTACTTACCCTTAACAGAAAGAATGGCGTTTTACAATGCCACCATTAGGCCTGTTTTCCTATATGGCGGGGCAGTTTGGGTCTCTACATCAAGTCAAAATATAAGACGAATTTTTAGACAACAGAAAAAGGCAGCCAGAGTTATCCTAGGTGTTAAAACAAAAGAGGAACGAACTATCAACCTATTTAAGTAATGGTTCGCGCAAGACGGAAAGAGGCACTCGACAGAGGGGGCGTGAGGGCCTAGTTTTAAATTGGATTATTTAATTAAAATACGAAGCTCCCATTGGCTAAGAATAGAAAATTTCCGAAATTCGCCCGAAAAAATACGACATTTACGAACATATAACCTTATATGGAATATAGTCCTTTGTTCCCTTGTTCGGAAGGTATTCGGGACAAATCGTATGTGCGGAAGGTCATAAGCATCGAAGCATTCCACACATTCCGTAATCGCCGCCATATTGGTAATATCCTATCTCTCGAGAACCAGCGTTATTTTCTTATGAAACCCCGAAAAAAAACAAGTGTATATAATGTAAATAATGTAAATAGCTTCAAGTTTTTAGCTTTTGCGGCCCTGTTTGCCGCTTGTTTGGCCTCAACGATGGTCTTCAAGGCAGCTTGTGCGTGTCCCAAACAAGTGGAGTGGAATCACGGCGAGGTCAGCGCGTCTTCTCTAAGAAGTGCAGAAAAGGAGGAAATCGAATTCTGTGGAGTTGATGACCGAAAAAGCAAGAATAGAAAGAGAAAGATTTGTCTGGCATGCCGTGGCAGAATTGATATGGAAGTCAAGTACAAAAAATTGAAGGTAATGTCGAACGATGGTTCTAGTTTGTTATTCGCACTTCTCATTCACATGCACTTCACGGGAAAGATTTGCTTTTTGCTTCGCGTTTATTCCGGAATGATATTTATTTTTTCGCCTTATCTATCAGGGAAAGTATTCGAAGTCTTAAAGTTATCGCATTTGGTTGTTAAAGTGTGAAATATATTTGCAATACAGGAGACACAGGAAAAAATTCCAAATTTCCAAGGATGATTTTGTATGGTTTTTACATGGTTTTTGCATTTTCCATGGTCACTTGAAAAACCAGGCCTGTAAAATTGTTGGAAAATATCTGGAAAAACAAATAAGGATCATGCTACCATTGAATATCCTTATTTAAACCAGACATGGTTTTCACTAAATCCAAAGTTTGAATGGATTTTAGTTAATCCAAAGAGGCTTTTGCGTTTTTCCATATATGGATTTCCAAACCAGAAGACTTCAGGGATTTATTGAAAACCATGTTTGTTCTGGGTTTTCTATTTTCCAATAACAAAATTGTTGGATTTCGTATTTTCCAAATGTGGATTATATACAAACTCACAGGCCTGGTTTTCAAGAAAACCATATTTGTTCTCGATTTTCTATTTTCCAATAGAAAGTTTGTTGGATTTTGTGTTTTCCAAATGTGGATTATATATAAACTCACAGACATGGTGTTCAAGAAAACCATATTTGTTCTGGATTTTCTATTTTCCAATAGAAGGTTGTTGGATTTTGTGTTTTCCAAATGTGGATTATATATAAACTCACAGGCCTGGTGTTCAAGAAAACCATATTTATTCTGGATTTTGTGTTTTCCGATAAAAAGTTTGTTGGATTTTGAATTTTCCAATGGTGGATTTTATATAAACTCACAGGCCTGGTGTTCAAGAAAACCATATTTGTTCTGGATTTTGTGTTTTCCGATAGAAAGTTTGTTGGATTTCGTGTTTTCCAAATGTGGATTATATTATAAAATCACAGGCCTGGTGTTCAAGAAAACCATATTTGTTCTGGATTTCGTGTTTTCCGATAGAAGGTTGTTGGATTTTGTGTTTTCCAAATGTGGATTATATATAAACTCACAGGCCTGGTGTTCAAGAAAACCATATTTGTTCTGGATTTTGTGTTTTCCGATAAAAAGTTTGTTGGATTTTGAATTTTCCAATGGTGGATTTTATATAAACTCACAGGCCTGGTGTTCAAGAAAACCATATTTGTTCTGGATTTTGTGTTTTCTGATAGAAAGTTTGTTGGATTTCGTGTTTTCCAAATGTGGATTATATTATAAACTCACAGACCTGGTGTTCAAGAAAACCATATTTGTTCTGGATTTTCTGTTTTCCGATAGCAAGTTCATTGGATTTCGTATTTTCCAAATATGGATTATAATATAAACTCACAGACATGGCGTCAACGATCGTTCTAAAACCAAGTACACTATCATAGAGAAATTATTTTCAGTAAACTATTTCTTTACATCATGCCATGGCATTTAAGTTTCTTTGGGACAGTGCATTTCTTGATCACACAAAAGAAAAAGTTTTTCAAAATATTCTTAAAATGAAAAGCAAATAGCTTTTATTATTTTTCCTTCCATGCTGTACCGTGCCACTGTCCATTCACAATGCTGACTATACTATCAAAGACAATCCTTTCCATTGCTCTTGATTGGGTCTCCCTAACCCACAGTAAGTTTGTGTGCCACATACTGTGCTTGACATAAAAGTATCCCAATGCTACGCCACGATCACGATCAACAGTCTTTATTTCAGCTTTCCACAGTTCTTCATCATCACCTCTTACGTGCACCATGTCGCCTTCTTCAACATAAACAGGAACCAACACTCTTGGAAGGGGCACTCTTACTCTCGACGGGTCAATTATCGCAAACTGCCCCTCCCTCCAAGGGTATAACATTATTTTCCTATCCATCTGGCTCAAGGTAAGGCACATGTTTCGTCCATGGGGTTCAACAACAAGGGTGTCACCAAAAGGATGCCGTAGGTCATTATTGTCTCTATCTTTGCATGCTGTGTATGAGTCACCCACTATCAGTGGAATGTATTGTTGGTTAATTGGAAGAAGATAGAGATGCAACACTTTAACGATTTCTTCAGGATCATGTTTTGCAATAATGTCATCGCCGATTTTAACGACTTTTTCACAAGGAGCATCAACACCAGGTGGCAAAAAGATAGTTTTATATGATTCAACAAAATTAAAGTCAAGTCCCTGGAACTCATCAAAGAAAGACCTGTTGAGACATGCAGTAATGGCTACTTTCTCATCTGTGGACAACACATGGATGTCACTCTTGCCAACCAAAATTCCGCGATGTGCTCTGATAGCTTGATTTCTCTCTTCCTCGCTAATCTCTACCAGTTTTCTAGCAGCATCAATGGAGGTTGCAACCATCTGAAAGTTAAATTGCATTGTTCAAAAATGTTATTATCCACCCTGGAGACCAGGGGTTCAAACGTCGAGCAGAGTGAGAGTTTCATGCAACAATCCCCACTTTGAAAATTGAGTGCCTATTGGGAGAGTTCTCTCAGCCATGGCGAATCCCCTCCTCCTCCCAAACCAATGTTGTAACCCAAGGGCCTGACCTCGCCTATTACGTGCTGCCAATAGTTTCTCAACATTGGAATGGGAGGAGGGGGAGAAGCGTTTGTTTTAGCGGCGCGCATGATTGTTAGGCATGGAATTATTTCAGTTGATTTGTCCAACCCCTTAATGTGTCAACTAGTTTTGTCACGGATTGGAGAGTCAAGCGAAGCCAGGCCTTGTCTGTACTTCTATGGGGCAAAACACTTCTAGCTATATGTCCATATTGTTATGTCGGCGTTATGTTGTAGTTTATGTTGCGATGTTTACTTTTGTACATAGGAACATAATAGAGTGAAGGGTTAGGTCTTCATGCCTTTATTGCGCACCAGGCATAGGTATGTATTCACGCTAAAACATTATACCTTTTCTTGACTATATTTTCCTGTATGAGGAGCAGCATAAGCATTTGATGGCTGGGTCTTCATAAACTCTCTCTGTGTTTCTTTCCTCATAAATGTCCGTTCAACACCTTTTTTGTTGCTTGATTGCTTGACATAGCGGCCCACCGCTCTCTCATACTGGAAGCACCAGTAATTGTCTGGTGATGAAAATCTAACAATGTCCTCTGGAACATGAGTCAAAGTATGCAACGTCATAAGACACTCTGATATCCCATAGGACTCTTCAACTAGAATGCAGTATCTCCAGCACAGTCGGGTGAAAGAATCTATCATCTCTGCTGTCCATCCATTAAGCCCACAATTGAATATAAATTCAACTATTCTTGATAGAGGAGCCCATATTTTCTTGTCATTCGGGTTCAGAACCGTGTCCAATACGAACTCTGAAGCAGGAAATCCAAACTTTTGAAATTCTTCAGCTAAAGAGAAAAAATTAATAATAACAATAACAATGATAATGATAATAATAACATAAATGATAATAGCAACAATAATAACAACAATTACAACAACAAAAAATAATAACAAAAACAAGGAAAAATCTCATATATTTCTGATTATGATTTTGTACTGTCAAAGTGAGGTATGGCTCCAGTAACTTCACTACAATTATTACACCATTTATTGGTGTAATTTCTTTGCGATTGGTTTTACTACAGTCATATGAAAACCAGTCTATCAGACTGAGTGGTACCTCAGTGTATACGGTACAAGAAAATAGCAGCTGAAATGCCTTAAATCAGTATCACTCAAATTGACCTACAAAGTTTGTTTTTGTCTACTCTAGATTTTAAATCATTCTCTTCAATATAACTTTTAACTTTCCCCTCTCATTAAGCAAGTGTTCTCAGAGAGAACACGTACAGATGTACCAAGAGCATTATAATGTACATACCTTTCCATCGAGCAACTTGAGAAATGTTTGCCGGTAGTCTGGACTGCTTGTATTCTAACAATACAATCAAGAAAGAAAGAAGCATGTTACCAATAATTGCAGCTTCTCAAAACCAAACTTATAGGGGTATGAAGTATCCTGGCTTGGAAACTGAGTTGTACAAATGGAAGCTATAACAGCTGGTAAATTGGTACCAAAAGAAGGGCTTGTTCTTAGTTATATTATTGAAAAAAAAGTTAAAGTAACAGAAAGACCGAATTCTAGGCTCGGTTTCCAGCCGTGGTGGGTTTTCGGAGCCCGCGATCCTCAACCCGGGGCTTCGTCAGTGACCCCACCACGGCTGGAAACCGAGCCTAACCGAATTCATTATACATGAATGTTTGACATTTTGTTCTCTCGACGTATAAAATTTGCTTCTAATTGTTTGGCCCCAGAGCATCTGACAGTCAGTTCAAGACAGAAAGGCTCAGGGAACGAGAATCCTACTGTACCTTTTGTCCATGGAATTTTATCAAGACTTGTTTGAAGCTGTTCCTTTTCATCAGCACATGCATTTGAGAGTAAGTGTTCCAGCCGCCTTTTCACCAAATTGAGGGGAACCAAGTGCATCACATCAAACACTGTATCTCTAAGAACATCAAATTTGTAAAGCTTGAACAGGCGATGCAGTTGTGATACCCCATGGAAGCCACTCTCCTTTGACCTTTCCTCAGCAACAGTGATTCTTTCCTCTTGTTCAATCTCTCTCATTACAGGTAGTTCCTCTGTGATTTTTCTTTTCGCAACAGGAAGCCTGTAGTTTTTTCTGAAGCCTGGATAATAGTAGTGCCTTTGCGGTGAACTGTACTCACCTAGAACCAATAATTCATATGGTTGATGTGATGCAATTTTGAATGATGAAAAGGAAGTGTGCATTAGGAAAAAACTGTAAAATACACTGTAATGACCTATTTCAAGGGGAATGGGTTCACATAGAGAGGAAATATAGAGGAAATGAAACTGTAGCTGTTATGATCTACAGCGCTGTATTTCTGTTGAGATGGCATGGTACTTGGAGTGAAACCTATCTAGTAACAACCTACTGTCTGTCTATCCATCATCTATACAAATTAAAGTTCTTTACTTATGTAAGTATTATTGCACTAAACACTTCACCTTTTATCTTACAGCGACGGCAACCATTCTCCCCTCCAGCACCTTTGGACTTACAGACCTCACATTGAGCAGGATGATCACCTGTCCAAAGCAACATCAAAACTCTGATTGTCATTTCTCAATGGAATATCTTCTTTGTAATGAACCTTGAAACCTGAAATGAAAACACATAAAAAGTGTTTGTCTAAATTGTTCATATTATCATTATTGAGACCATGGTGCATAATCTGAGGTCCATTGCCCAGGGAATAGTGTTAGGTAATATTTTCCAGACTTTAGAGTCTCAGCATTCACTCAGTATGGTTATTCATCTGAAGGGTTCGATTCTCATGGCATTGTACCTTCAATGAATCCATCTTCAAAGTCTGTGGCAAGTGGATCTAAGAATGGATCCAAGGAATTTGGTCGTCTGTCTGGTAGCAAATAAGAAGGGACAAATCCCACAGTGTAAACCTCTTTGGCACTGGCACGGTCTAGCTTTGACATGGTTGCCACCATCACTTCTATTGCACCTTGAATCATAAAGGAATCACAAAATTATGTAGGTGCTAAGCTGTAATAGGCCATATCAAATCTTCAAACAGCAGGCCTGTAAAAAGTGGCAAATTCATCAGTTTTTATAGCAGTGAAGTGCATTATAAAATAAAAAATAATCTTGCTAACACAATCTCAACTTTACCATCAATTCAGTCTACTCCATTTACTACCTGAACTTCTCCTATTGGATCCAAAGGGTTGAAAGCCATCCCAATGACCTGTAAATACAATTTTGAAGATGAATTCATTTTCACTTCTGATTCATATCACTGCTGTAAGGTTGCCATATATTCATACCAGATCCTGTGCTGCCAAAGTCTCCAAAACCTGACCCTATCAGATACCAAAAGTCCTGTTTTTTTACCCTACGGTAGACCTACTGCCAAAATTGACCAAACAAGCATTATGCTTATGTAAGCCATTACCACTGGGGTCACCAATGTCAAGTTATCAATATCCAAGTAAGTCCAAGTGATTTTTTGTGAAAAAAATCCTAGAGCACTGATAGACGATAATGTAACATTTCTGACGATAGAAATTATTAACAACAAAACCTTACATAATTTTCTGTCACAGTTTGTATGTTTCTACTGTTTCTTTTTTCTTTAGAGTTTTTTTTTTTAATTATTTTCCTGAATTATTAGGAGAATGCCCCCTGCACAGGATTCTTTACAACTTACCAACAAGTACAATGTTTCTTGGATCACCCTTGGCATACTCAGGCTGACATACAAAGGAAGAGCGACACTCTTCACAAACCACTTCCTTTGTGCCATTTGGTAATTCTGGTAGTGATTCGACGGTTTCCCCACTGATAATATTTCTACATCCTTCTGTTTTGCATCTTGTTGGTAAGCACCACAGTGTATCACTGTCAAAAAAACAAGAAAGTTCTGAAAACCGATCACCATCCCACAGTTCACTTTTGATTGGCCAACCTTCAGTTCTTCCCAACCAGTGAGTCTTGTTTCTCCAATGTGCTGTGATTTTATGACACATGCTCTTATCAGAAATCCAAAGCCTAACCTTTGCTTTCAAACCAAAATAATAGTAAGGGATAGTTGGCTTGTTTCCACAGTGCCTACAAAAGTCGTTTTTGCTCTCTAAGATGTCCCAGTGGCATGGATGATCATCACTTAAACAAATAAAGTATTCTGATGCATCCTTGTAACCCAGATCTGACAGTACCCTTTTTGCATCATTCCATGTTTTGGGCCACTGCTTCATAATGTTTTCATCAAGAGGGTCTAGTTGAGCCCCATGACAGTACATAGTGCATGCCATTGATAGCAAAGCCTCAAAGTTCTTTAAGGAGCCATTCATCTCATCAATACATTCAAGTGATTCAAATATTGCACGCAGGATTGCATCTTTTGTCACATTTTTGTTTTCTTGCTCATAATCTGTGTCAACTTCACTTGGTGGTGGTGCATAATCCATATGAGAGCAGGGTGGATTCTCTGCATAGGATTCTTTAGCTTGGCTATAAGTAGTAGCAACATCATACTTGCCATGCTCAATCTCTAAGTTTTCGTGGGTACTTGAATCTACAACCAAAAAAACTGTAATTAGAGTATGAACCAAATAAAAATTTTAAAAATCCTTACTGATGGGGTCAGATCATGGGTGAAGTAACAAAGATATAAACTAGTTATATAATGCTTTCGAGTGGCATACTAAAGAATATCCCATGCATCACTTGTATTTTCTGGTGTATACACATGAGCCTTTAGGCGAGTGTGTATGATGCTAAACACAAGTGGCAAGTTGGATATTATTCAGTATGTCACACAAGAATTCATTGCATAACTATTTTACACCACGCAACAAGTAAAAGGCAGAATTTAAAGAAATATTTAAGGCTGAGAGAATGATGGGGAGGTTGAGTGGTGTACCGGTAGGAAATGTACCACTGAATATACAATGCCTTTCCTGCATTCTGATTGGTTGTATTTTCTATGGTGCGGTATAAACCTTAATATAGGTATATAAACTACCAAAATATAAACTAACATAAACATCAAAACTACATTGTACTTCAATTACTGTACCTGCATACATATTGTGCAAGCTTTCATCTATTCTATCCTGTCTTGTATCTCCATCAAAGGTTCCATGTTTTTAATCTTATTGTTGCTTTACTAAAAAGTAAATATTGAAATATTTTATAATTATTACAAGATGATTGTTGGGCTAACATAACTGATTCTCTCTTCCTGATTAAGGTTTTCTGTAACTCGAGCTAACATTATATGAATACTATACTAGTACACTTTCACTATGTGATATGTACTCATGTCACCTCCTCTAACTTCTTTATAAGATATTTGCCCGGGGGCACTCCCATATGTCGTTGGGCTGCTCGTCGTATCTAGGGTTAGGGTTTTAGAAGTGGTGTGTAAAGATTTTATTGAAAGATTGATTGAGGTTAATCAAGCATTTAGTAGTTTTAATCAGAAAGATGTATTTTTGTACTGTTTAGAATGGTAGATGATTCTATAGTAAATTTAACAGCAAAATACATTTATAGCATCATTAGTATATTTCAGGATTGTATGGTTTAGTTTTTTAGTTAGGCTGATCTTTATTATTTGTATAGGCTTATCTTTTCGTTTCCTATGTACCTAAGAAGGGTGTCCAGGAATAAAGATTATTATTATCATTATTATCATTTAGGGGTTAAAATTTAGGTTCCAGGTATCTTTTAGTGTATAAGAGGAAAAAAGGCCAATTTACTAGAAAATGGTATCTTTTAGGGTGTTCATGGCAAAAATGTGAGACCCTAGTGCTGGACTTACTCGCTAGGCTGTATTCCCAGCCGTTGTTTCTTGCGCGATCGTCGCCTAGTTGGTATCTTTTAGGGTTGAACTTTTATTTTCCTGACGAGCACCCCCGCCCGACGACATATGGGAGTCCCCCCCCCCCCCTCGGATATTTGATCACCAGAAATACAAAGACCCAATTGAAATTATTGAGAAGTTGAATATTAAACACAGACATGTAAACTGGATCAAGTGACAGTCATTTGAATTTTGTAAGTTTACATATTTCTCAGTTTCCATGCAAACTGCTGCAACAATGAGAAGGTTGACCAGGCACTCATTTCGATACAGACCCTACTTTATCTCATAATGAATATCTGTGCTTTTTAAAATGTAGAAAATTATATGTCTCTAACAAAGCGAGGTGAATTGAAGTGCAACTTTGAAATAGAAGCCAAATGGAGTACGTCTTGTTTAGTAATCTAGTAGCGGATCCCTTTAGTTGGGCGACCGACAAAAGTGTGGAAAGAAGTTGTAATTAGACACAGAGACATTTTAGATAATGTTTAACAGTCACCAAATACAACCTTGCTTTAATTACCTGCGTTCACATTCCTGTCTTCCTCACGATCGTCGTCCATCACTCGATGAGAGTCTATTTCCGAGGTCTTTGGTTTTTTAGCCTCCAATTCGAGATGATTTAATTGTGTTCGTCTTACCACTGCCATTCCCTTGCAGCTGCTGCATTGGCAATGGACGTGTTTCCCCTTTTTTTCCGGGCATTCACAACGAGATGAAGGAAACAGCACTCCTCTGTCCGCCATGTTTTGACAAAGCCGCTGACCTGGTGAACCGAGTCAACATTTGCGCTGCACGGACTTCTGGGAAAATTTTGTCAAACTAACCAATCAGGGGAAAGGGCGCGAAAACGAGCCAATCATATGAGCGGAATCGCTGGCATTCTAGATTATAATTCCAAAACCTGTGCTGTCCTTCCTCTTTTGCATCGCGTCCGATCAAAGAATGTCGTGCAGGAGTAACAAGCGTTCGAAAAAGGAATTCGAATTTCGTTCGAATGCGGAGGCCTTATCTCGTTCAAAATTGGCGTCCATATCTGAAAAATCCGCCGATAGTTCTTTAGATGGAGAAGTTGCGGAGTATGACCCTCCTCCAGATCACTCAGGCGATGAAGAAGTTGGCGGCGCGGGAGGAGTTGGCGCCAAAAATAAGCTTTCCGTTGAAGAGAAGAAATCAAGTTCTTCTATCAAAGACGTGGCTTCTGGAGGGAACAATGATGATCTTTCTGGTAAATTAAGCATTGTTTTTCTTAAACAATGCATATTCAGAGAACAACAATAATAATTCAGTTTTGTCGTGTGGAATTTTGCAGAATGGGAAACAAGGCATGTGATCGAGTGGCTTCATAAAAATGGCGTCGGTGAAGATCTATGCAACGGGATTAAAGGTGAATTTTAAGCACTGAAAATTATTATAAATAAGAGCAGAAATCCAGTTGACAAGGAGTAGTAATGATTATTCTTCCTGGTAAGTTCAGGGACAAGTAATTTATTCTTGGATTGCAGGGAGCTGGAGAAAAAAAGTGAGGTCGCATTTGGACAATAGTTTCAATTTTTAGTCGCATTTTTCAGACTGTGAGTGACAAAACTGCTTACATTTTAGTCGCAAAAGCAACTCACACAGGCGCAATTTCCAGTCCTGTTATTGCTTTACTGGGTAATCTAATTCTTTTTCTAGTTGTGATGATTGATTTCTCAAAATTCCCGGGCCGCAACGACACTTTCTTTTTCTTTTTACAGAGCAAGGTATAGATGGACAGTGTGTTAAAGAGGGTTTGACGGATGGTGAACTGGTGAAATGTGGTGCTCGGACAATAGGAGAAAAAGAAAGCTGAAACGAAAGCTTGAAGCCCTAGCTGCTAGTACTGGTTAGTACTTATGTTATAGGATTGAGTGATTCCTTTGCACAGGGGAATTAGAAATTTTAAAGGGGGGTTCACTCATCCAAAATCTGAAATGGAATTTCTAGTGTGATTCCCCCTGCTGCAGGAGAAATCTGTTTCAGTCACTATCTCAATGCTATGATTAATATTTTGTAGATATTTTTGCAATAATTTCACTTTGCCTTTGCCGTCTTTATGTGGGATTTTGAATGTCTTGCCTACCCAACAAAAACCGACAGAAACCCTGATAAGGCCTGCTATTTTTTGGAATAACACAATGGCAAATCTAGATATGTTTGCTGTGCAATGTAAGGTTAACAATGATCTTAAGTGTTTCCATCGTAGCATCTAGGGACTGTTTGTTTATTACACTGCATGGGGGCTGGTGTTTTTTTTCTGCTTGCAGCTTTTTAGATAGAAGTTTCAAATTTCACCCCCTCAAAAACTGACAACTTGAAAGTTTTACCCTAGTCCCCTAGAATACACAAGATAAACAGCTTTTCCAAGCGAACTAGCCTTACCTACATCCAAGTTACCTCAGCTTGTTTAATAATGGGGAATCTTTGCAAAAAAACAAAGGCAAACTGAGGAACTTGCCATTTTACCTTGCAAAAGTAAAATATTACTAAATATTGATAATCCATTCTGACTAATGCATCATATTTTTGCAGAGAATGAGGGAATAGGTGAATCTCCTCCCAAAGTAAAATTCAGACCACTGAAAGAGGCTGACCGACTGCTTACAAACATAGAAAAAAAAGGCATGACTTGCGAAGAAAAAAGAATTTACAACACAAAGTAAGTTTTTATGTAACTTTTACAAGGATAATCACCTAGGAACCTTTAAGATCCCTGGCTACAGTGGAAGACTTTGTGAAATGGATAGTGAGTGAACAATAAGAGACTAAAATATAACCTTTGAATTTTAACAGTTTGAATTGTCCACTTGCAATTGTAAATATTTACACAGTGATTTGGATGCATGATGGTCATAGTCTGCAGTTTGACCAATCAAACTCACCTAAATAAGGACAAATGTCTACTTGAAAATGGTAAACAAATTCTCCAAATCTGCCTAGCATCCAAAACGTTAGGACAGAATATGTCCTGATTTTTATGAATCTGAGTCACTGTGTACATTCCCCATTTGAGAGATACAGAGATATTATGCTGCAACCTTAACTCACCCCTGAAAGGTTTTGTGAAAAGACACAGGTGCCACACATTTTTAATTATTGGTTTGCTAAATGTAAAATTTCCTTTTACAGGAAAAAGATGATAACCAGAGAAATCTTAACACAATGGCCAGAAGACCAACCAACTCCAGTATTTAGGGCAAATTATGTTGATCAGTTAAAGAAATTGGATGCGTTCAAGAAAGGTTGGGTTCAGACCTGAGCTATACTTACAAGGAGTGGGCACTTGGACCCAATGCAATTAAAGAAATGGTGATGAATAAAATGGCTGAAAGACGTCGAAAATCAAGGGAAGAAGGTCTGACAACTACTGAAAGTGAGGCATCATCTCCAGAATCTTCATCTTCATCTTCATCTTTGGGGTGCTCACAGACAAAGAATTTAAAGTGGACGGAGTATTTCCATCCAGGTAAGTGATATACCACACTTTCTTTGCCAGGTAATTAACTCTGGGGAACTCCCATATTTTTTTGTTCAGGGTGATTATGCACCTTTTTCCCCTAAAAGATAACAATAAATAAGCCTAGATATTAATACTCCAATTTCAATATTTTGGTCAAAAGATCACAAGATAAAAAATGAGCCAAGATTCCAGGTTGGGTGGTCAGTATGTGGAATTCTCTTGGCGTTCGTGTAGACTTGACAGTTCATTCATCGTTGGCTTTTCCTGCTAGATTCACCAGTCAATGAAGATTTCCCTTCATTTCCTTCCGTAATAAAGAATGCAAACTAAAAAAGGTCTGCTCTAGTCCATAAGGAATTCACCTTTTGCTTTCCACAAGATTCGGAAGATGAATTTCATGAAAAGAAACCGATTTTTATCTCCAGAGCCATCAATCTCCATCTTGTAGGTGGGTGCAAATGTCATGCGTCTAAAGATGCAAAACTTTTATAGACAAATAAGCTAAAATTTGAACCCTAGCACTGGACAGAGTTCCCTTTTAGTAAAACTGGTAAGTTTGAGAGCGAATTTCGTACAATGTTTGCCTGCAGGGGGCAAGCTTTTGCTCCCCCCCCCCAAAAAAAAAAACAATCTAAAAGATCCCAAAATCCATTGTTGTGCTATATGGCGTGTGATTCCCCGACAAAATTCAACATTAAATTCCGTTTCATTTTGTTGCTCAAGTTATTTTCTGTATTCAAATTGTTAAAATCAAATTCTATTTTGTTTTTTAAAATTATGTTCTTTGTCAAATTGGGATTTCTAAATTCTGTTCTGTAGCCCAAATTCTATTCTCACTACTGGAGGGTACCATGTGAAATGCATGTGAAATGACCATGTGAAATACCCGATATTTCACATCACATTTCACATTATAACCATGTGAAATGACCATGTGAAATGATGTGAAACGATGTGAAATGATGTGAAATTTGGTTCCTCCTTTTCACATGGTTTCACATGTGAAAATTGATGTGAAATAGTTATGATAAAAAAGCTAAATATTGTGAAATACCATGTGAAATACCATGTGAAATATCCTGTGAAATTTCTTTGTAGATTTTTCTCCCAATAAATGCTTTGTGGATCCCATAGTTGTACTTGATCCATGCAAACATGGATGAATGGTCACAGGTGATGATTGGTCTACAAATGATTTACCGAAATTCATGTGAAAAAACTACATGTGATTGCGTGACATTTTAGAGACGTTCCTTTTATGAAACTTGCAGCATGTATATAAAAGAAACCACTAGTTTGCTAGGCATACAGAGTATCATGATCTAATGATCAGTTCTCTTCATTGTTTAAGCTAAAAGCGTTTTAAGCTAAAACATTTAATTTATAAACCGGAACATGATGCCAGTGAATGTGTTGAAATCAGCTACAAATATAATATAAACTTATGCACGGAAATCATAAGAGATCATTTATCAATCGAATATGGCTCCATCACTACCCATTCCTAAGGGCAATATTCAACACAATTCAAAGGTGAGAACTTCATTGAAATGATCGAATTTGCGAGCTTTATAAATAAGCTCATTCTCGGAACGCGAGTTCAAAAATACAGTACCGCGGAGAAATTAGCGAGTTTATCTGCAAACAATTCTGCAACACGCAACACTCTTATACCCAATAAACATGACAAAAGGCACTTATGTTCTAGTTTACCAGTATAATGAATTCTAGAAGTAAACTTAATTGGACAAAAGGCCACTTAAAAGTAGTTAAACCGTTAAAACGTTGAAACAGATATTGACTTATAATTATCAGAGCCGCGACATACAATTATCGTGTAGCAAGGATATGCGATCAATAATACGCTGGTAATGCGGGACAGACGATTTAAAATGAGGTAAAATAAACAGTACATTTTAACCAACTGCCTTTTCAAGAGTACAGTTTCTTCCTTGTAATAATACTGTGGGCACACTGTGGACTTCTAGTGGTAGTTTATCCCGGCACAACAAATATAACACCAACTGCGCTGTTACTCACCTCAACAAGAGATTTAACGGCCTCGCTTTTCCCTAGTACCCTCACGGTAACGCCAAAAAAATATGTACCAAGACAATTATCAACTGAGTGTTTCAGGGCACCAACTTTGCCAAAAATAATGCCATATTCAAGAGAACTGCAACACCATGATTCCATGCTTCGAACGTTTTAAACTGTTATAGGTTAACTGAATGCGCCTTTTATGGTAATGAGAATTTGCCCAGGCTCCGCTCGATCATTATCACTAATCGTTTTCGCGATCGAAAATTCTCGCGCTATAATTCCTATGTCTAAAAAAAAATGAATATATTTATTTTTTAAATGGCAAAAAGTAATGGTTTCGAGAAAAAAAAGAGAAGTAGCTCTTCAAGTTTTTCTTTTAGTTCTTCTTTTTCTAGAAAAAATCGCGTTATTTTCAGTTTTCACATGCACATTTTTTCGGTTTATTTTTTAAGAAACCCGAAATTTTCTCTCAGAAATATTGAAACTTACTTGCCCATTTTCCCTTGTTTTATGACAACATCTCCTGTAAAATTTGGTTCTAACCTTTTTCACATGAATTTCACATGGTCAATGCACAATAACCAAATTTCACATCATTTCACATCCATGTGAAATGACACTTTCTTTGCTAAACAATATTTCACATGTATTTCACAGCAGTTGCCATTTCACATGGTTAATTTCACATGGTTGATTTCACATGTTTTGCATTTCACATAGTTTTCACATTATTTTTCACATGGTTCCCTCCAGTAGTGTCTACTTTGAATGAACATTTATTTGAATTATATTCTCTTGCAAAGTGGTGCAGATCCGCAAACTCAATATTAACTTAATTTTGCCTCGCCCAAATTCATTATTCTGTTTCACATTGGGATCAATCCTAAATTCTATAAATTTGTTTCTGAATCTTCGACTGAGTCTACAGCGGTCAACTCTTGAAGGCTTGGCCACGTGCTTGCTTCCTTTCGAAAAATGGCATCAGTCGATATAGTCATCAAGTTTGTGGGTTTCTTTGTCAGCTGCGAGGATTTAGGATTGATCCGAATTTGAAACAGAATTGAATTTGGGCGATGCAAAATTAAGTTATTAATTGAATCTGCAGATCACCGATTGCTTGCAAGAGAATATAATTTAGGGAAATTACAATTCATGTAGAATATAATTTAAGCTCAGAACAGAATTTAGATATTACAATTTGACACAGAACGTAATTTGCGCAGCGAATTAATGGGTACAAAACAGAATTTAATGTTGACTTTAGTCGGGAATCACATGCCATAGTGCTCTCGACCAATAAGGATTGAGAAATTTTTGCATCTATATTATTAATGAGGAAATGGCCTGGTGCCAGTTATCTTTTCACTGGGATTTAGCAGTATACTCTAACAAACTTCTTTCAAATTAACATTTCAGAGCTCACACAGGAGAGCTGTAATGCAATCACACTGGTTGCTACAAAAAATACCAGCGTAAAAGACCTCCAGATGAAGGACCTTTTGAAGGTCAGGAAAACTTTCAAGCTCTCCCTTCTAAGAGGCAAAGACAAGAATACTATAATACGAGCACTTGCAAACAGTGTTCTTATACATGACTTTGTGAAGATCTCAGAGGGAGCAGACATGGCTAACCTAAAGAGGGAGGATGTTACTTGTATCAAGGAACTAGTGCTGTGAGGCCATTAAAGTGTGCTACAGGGGACTGCATCATGTTGGAATTCAAAATTGTCTTGGAAACACCTTTGTGAGATTTTAAGGAGATAATTTCATACATGCAGGAACCTTGATATAGAGCATCTCAGGAACTGGTTATTGGAGGCAGCAATGAGCCTAACACTTTGATGTTGGAGTTCCAAGTTTTGAACATGTTTGTGAGATTCAAGAGATTCGCGTGTGGCCCCTTAATATGGATGCCAGTCTCCATGGTGATGTGAAAATATGTTAACTTAGTGCAGCAAATGGACATTCAAGGAAAAAGTTCATTTATGGCATGTTGATGCAGAGACACTCAGGGACTGGTGCTATGAAATGTTACTAATGGGAGTGCAACAAATGATAAAGCATTATAATAATGATCGTGTTGGAGTTCAAGGAAGTTTCGTGTATTCAAAGAGATATAGTTCATATGTGGCACCTTGATTCAGAGCCTCTAGGGTCTGGTGCTTTACGTTTAATGATACAGCTGAAGTTGTTCAGTTACTTTAAACTGGCAAACAGAATCGTCTATAAACAGAAGAGAATTAAGGACAGTGCAATGGATGATGTGAAGTAGTGCATTGTCTGGAAAAAGCAAACATGATGTAAATGCAGTATGGTTGATTTTATTTGGAATAAACCAGTTTGGTTTTTCTAATTTCTTTGTTTCTTTTTATGTGAAAGTTGATTGGATCAAAATTGAAAAAAAAAACTTTTCATCCAAAATATGCGTACCAAATTGGAGTTTTAAAACACAACTTTCTTTTTCAGGTTTTCCAATGTATCACACCTTTGACTTGACACATATAACAATTTTTGAAAACCCAAACATGGAAACCTTAAAAACTATAATTGGTATTCATCCAAAATATCCAAATTTGTTAATTTTGAAACCAAATTGGAGTTTTAAAACACAACTCTGGTTTTCAGGTTTTCCAATGTTAACACACCTTTGACGTGAGTGGATTTCCATGTTTGGAATTTTGATTAACCAATATAACAATAATTTTCGAAAACCCAAACATGGAATCCTTCAAACCATAATTGGTATTCAAATAACCCAGTAGTATTTTGGAAAAAATATCCAATGTTGTGTATTTGTTTACCAAGTTGGAGTTTTAAAACACAACTCTGGTTTTCAAGTTTTCCAATGTTACCACACCTTTGACATGAATAAATTTCCATGTTTGGATTTTCAGTTAACCAATACAATAATTTTTGAAAATCCAAGTATGGAAAAAAAGCTTTTTTTCCGTGTATGGAATTTTTTTAAAAACCATGGGAAATCCAAATAAAACCCATATCATAAACAAAGCTGGAAATTTGGAATGTTTTCCTGTGAGAGACAAGAGTGTGACGAAGACAATGGTAGTACAGCCACTATGACTTGGGACGATGCAGAACAATCATCACAACTCGTAAGTATTTATTTTAGCGCATAAGCTCCGCTAAACTTTCTACTATTCCATATATGTTGGTTTACGTGAGGTTACTTTATTTGGAATTTAGGATTACTGTGGCCAGGCTGTACAGGATTCAAGTTTTTCCCTTGATGGAAGTTCTGCTTCAGCAACCCTAGGCGTAAGTTTTTATTTCCTGTTTTAGTGTGAGACGGAAGCCATGAGTTTTTTTCCTATTGAGTTTTTATTATTTTTTTTTTTTTGGGGGGGGGGGGCATAAACCTGAGGAGGGGTCCTAGTAATCAGTTACTCGATAAGAGATTGCAACAATATAAGCTAGGTATCATGTGGAAAACAATTGACAGTCTTCTCCAGTGTACAATCATTGCTTACCTTTGTTATCCCTTTTTACAGGATCCCTGGGTCAGTTATTTAGAACTAAATGCCAACTCAGATTCTCCTACCTCTAGTTCAAGTAGAGACCATCTGGTAAGTTTTCTTCATCTGTGCAAAAATAACAGCACTACATATTGTGCGCTAATTCTGTTTTACTACATGTATCTAGATCTTGGTTGTAAAACAAAATGTAGTTGCCCTCTTTGAATATTTATCTCTTCAAGGAAATAATTTTTGTGGTTTGGTTGTTTTCTGGTTGTTTGTGTATTATGGGCGAACAATCCTTACTCAGATCTGGGTAGTCAGAACATGATACAAAGCTTTATAATAGGCAGACAGATTTAGTTCGACTGGCAATGCAGGCTTTTGTTTGCTATCATTTTTATTTACTGTCATAGATCAATTTAGCATTGGAAAAGTGGGCAAGCTTAAGCCATTCAAAATACGATTTTATATGCTTTTCTTACTCCTAAATTCAGATTTCATAGCCTCATGAATTTTCTGCCGCTTTCGATACTAAAAACTGTTCTTGTTTTCGTGGTGCTTGAGAGCTTCGTTTGCAAAAAAAATTGAAGGACGGAATGTTATTGATTGGTTTGGTGGCTGGTCATGACCATAGATATAATGAAACATGTTTCTCAAGTATTTGTTTATTTTTTCTATTTTTTAGAAATCATCTGGGACACAAGCACCTGAGGTCCCAGAGTTACCATACAAAGAATACAGGCAGACACGGCAAAGAGAGATGAGGGCAGTTGCGATTGAGCAGCTGGATTCTTGTGCAGCTAAGTTTGTGCACTTTGATGAAGTGGATAGAAAGGATTTTGTTCATAAACTTGTACAATCATCAAAGTGGAAATCCTGTTTTGGAGCCACCAAGCAGGGACAGTATAATGATCTACTTCTATATAACCTTGCTCAGGAATACCAAAGTGTAAGGACAAGAAAAGAATGAAGAAATAAGGAAAAAAGGAGCGAAGCAGAAGCAGAGGATCCTTATTGGAACTCCCTAAAGCAGAGTTTGATTACTTTGACTGGGGCTTCACCAGAACTGGTGAAAAATAGAGTAGAGGCGGCAAAAGAAATTGGAAAAATCAGATGCTATGGATATGAAAAGCGACGCCTGTTGTCGATTGCTGCCTGGGACTATCCCTACAGTGTTTTACAAAATGTATTCAATTGTTCATCAAAACCGTAACAGCAGCACGGGTACACTGTATACTATTTGGAAGAGGTGGTGTCCAGTCATCTAAATTGACATTTAAAAGAGAGTCAGTCAGCCCAGATGTTCTTGAGGAACTGACTGAATTCCTTCACAGGGAAGGTGTATCTAGGCCTTCCTCCTGCAGGAGTGTTCTTGTCAACGAGGAAGAAACAGCAGTGAGATACTGGCAGGATTCCATCAAGGGCGTAATCAACCAGTATCTACTGGAATTTCCGGATGGTGTGAAAAGAACATACATCTACACACACCTGCCAGCAAACTTCAGAACTGACACAATGCTGGCAGGACTTTGTAATTTATGTGATGAATTTGGGCACACAAACTTTGAAACTTTGTTGGCTCTTGTATCAGATTTATCTTCAGAAGGGCTGGATGTCAATGTTAAGCATTCAATTGAGAAATATCAAAAATTTCTAAAGACCAAATTTGTGAAAAGTGTGGAAACACACTCTTTCTGCGTGGAGTTTTGCAAAGACAATGCTCTTCGCTCATGTACAAAAGAACACAACAAAAGTTCTGTTGACATGCAGGCCTTTTATGACCTGCACAAAGAGCTTGAAGATGCAATCCAGCAGATAACAGAGGAAGAGACAAGGGACGGGTACAAGACCTGACTTGAGGAGTGTACGAAGCTACACTATGGGTATTTAGGACATATGATAAGAACAAAGCACCAGGCAGAGTATTATCAGATGGTCCTAAAAGAACTCAAAGTTGGAGAAATGGTTATGGTAATTGACTACAAAATGAAACCTGAGATGGGACAGAGGGTGCGTGAAACACAGAGGGAATGGTACGGGAAACGTGGCATTTCCCTCCATGGGTGCTACATTGTTACTCAACTAGAGAGTGGAAGAGTGCATGATGTACTGGACCTGTGGAGCGAGGATACTAAGCAGGATCCCTTCTTCACAGAAAGTGCCCTAGGCATCTGCTTCAAGTGGATTGAGAGTGCGTTTCCAGGATTCAGTATTTACCTGTTCTCTGGTAAGTGTATGTTCAACAAACAAAACAAAAAGGGCTGATACATGTGTCAGACTTAGACCTTCTACCAGATCGGCGCACTGCGCTAACTTCTAATTTATATCCAAGGCCCAAATGATTGAACCTCTTAAGTCCATTATGTCTGTGGGAAGTATTTTGCCATATGTACTCTCTCTGTGCTCTGGCTCCACTAGAGAGGACCGATTTCTAGGGGATACGTGTAGATTTAACTATTTTGCAACTGCTAGATTCCAGTAAATGTATCTGTGTTACTGATCCACGCTGTAATTCAAGTATTTTCAAAAGTGTGCAATAAACGATTATTATTATTCTACTGCCCTTGGGAATTTTTTGCAACAGTTCACCGCAAATCAATCTCATATTTAAAAATTATTGGATGAGGTTGGACATGATAGTGCAATTGTCAACAACCAGGTTTGTGTTATCTGCCGAAGGGAAGCTGCAGCGGATAACGCTAACTCGAGGGGTTCACAAATCTCACTATCTTGCAAAATCAAATTCAATAATTGTTTTATTATTCAGCCTAGCTAAACAAATTCGATGATCCAAATAGCCATAGTTGTTTACATATCCTGAGCAATGATCTCTCCCAAAATACAATAGCAGATTCAATGAGAATATTGGCAGAATTGGCTTTCGCTTCCAAATGAAAACCAACTTGGCAGCCAAACCTATTGGCTTGCGTTATGACATCATTAGAGTGCATCAATCCTAATGTCTGCAGTATGATGTCACCCACTGCATGTCATGAAGATTTCGCTGCATACATTTAGCCATTCAGAACCGAGATATTTGCATGGCTGAATAATGATTACATTTATTGCTATTTGTAGGTATAGGGCATGATGCAAGAGGTTTTTTTTTTCAAGAACCACTGGAAATTTTGCAATAAACCTTGTGCCAGTACAATCTCAGATACTGAGTTTAAGAATGCTACCTTTTGTACAGAGGAGGCCTAAGTAACTGACTAATTTGACTTTTGTAATGAAAGTCTAGTAAGTTTGTCTCCATATATTATCTTTTTTTACTACAAAAACTTTTAGTATATCCTCCGTCATAACAGGGAGTTTGATTTATTTAAAATATTCCATATTTATGTCTTTTCTAGATAATGGCCCACACTACCACAACACAGCTGTTATAGGCTATTTGTCTGAAGTGAACAACGTCTTCAATGTTCATCTCAAAGAGTATAATAACTTTGAAGCTGGGGAAGGAAAGACTGCCTTGGACACTCACTTTGCACATGTGAGCCACAGGATTGTGCGATATGTTAAAGTTGGGAATGGCCTTGAGACAGGCGAAGAACTTGGTGACCTACTACAGGTAATTGCCCTGTGTGATAACAATCCCACTAAAATATGTCAATCAGATGCAAGACCTCACAGTGACAGTAATTTACGTGAAAAAATGTACATATTTTTTTGGGGAAAAGGATGTTTTCCTTTATTATTTTACCCAAGGGAGGGGGGGGGGGGGGTTCCAAGATTTAGCCTGGGATTTATTTATGTATTTCTTTTTTTTTTGATTTTTGGATGTGTTTTGAATTTTGAATTTGGATGTTTTGTATTTTTTCTCTTCCCCCTCCCCCACCCCACCCACCCACTCGATTTTGACAAAGTTGTGAGTGGCAAATGAAAAATGAGTAAGTTATATCGATTTGACTTGGCTGACTGTAATGGCCAGTTTGATCAAGGCACAGTTGGTGTTTCACGTTTAGTAAGCCAATACTAATACTCTTAAAAGACCAACCCTGAAAAGCACAGCAAGCTACATGGATTTTTCTTTTCTTTTCAGAGCATGAAAAATGTCACTTGCTATAAATTGAGCATCGATAGAAGCCATGCCCCAAAGAAAATGGGTACATTCAAGGACATATCCTTGTTTGGTAGCTACTGTTTTCTCCCTGATGGTGGGGTTACTGCATGGTCACTAGTGCACCGAGGAAAACAAGTGACAAAAACAAGACAGCAGATGCAGAAAATCCTTGGAAGAGTCGAGCCTTTGGCTGGTAGAACTGGAGCATCCATAAATACAGACTAGATAATACGTTTGAGTATTTAGCAGATGGCTTGCTTTTTCAGTCTCATCCTGTTGTTTCCATGAATGCCAGAGCTTTGCAGTTGGTTCTCTACAGTGATGAAATTGAAGTGGCCAATGCTATTGGGAATGCAGTGAAAAAACATAAGCTACATGATTTATTAAACCTTTCACAACATTCCAAAACATGCAGCAGTAAACTTTCAGCTATGTTTTTGTATGCTGTTATCAAATCTGAAGAAGTCAACAAATGTGGGTATGATGTGTGATTGGAGCCACTCGTGTTAGAACTATCTCAGTTGGCAGACGATGAATCCACAATTCCACTTTTGGATGTTCAATATGATTTTCCATTGCAAGTTTCATTAATGACATATATCGGAGATACATAAGCAGCAAACCATGCCAGCGGTTTTAAGGAAGGTGTAGGTGGGGCATTTAGAAAATGTAGACACTGTGAATGTCATGAAAACACTATGCAGGAGTATTTTAATGAAGACAACTTTCAGTCCCGTACATTAGATCGCCACTTGCAGCAGTGCCAAATGATAAGTGATGCCACCACTGATGCCCTTTGTGAACAAGTTTTAATTACAATTATCAACACAGCCGAAGCAAACCTAACCGAGTACAAAGAGAACATTGTGCTACCATGATAAAAAAGTTAAAACAGAGTGCAGATCAAATGCATGTACTGTTTCGCATGACTCCTTTTTTATTGTTGATAAAATTGATGTAAATGATGAATATTGGCACTTATATCAACTTCTTTTAGCAATTGCCAGTATTTCTTTTGCAACTGTCATTAGTGCAATCTCGTTCCCAGAGCCTACTCCGCTGTTGTTGTTTGTCGTAGGCTCTGGCGGCAGACAATCGTAGCCGATTCTGATTGGCCGATATTCCCACCCACCATTTTGAAATTCGTCTAACCGACAAAGACGATCACCATATATGGAAAACCGGATATCCTAGATTCTAGGACATCCGGTTTCGTCTGCGTCCAGAGCCTCCGAGTCAGCATGACCTAGAGGCTCTGGGAACGAGATTGTCATTAGTGTAGAAACAGCTGCAAATCTCAAGTGTCACATGAGCGAGTGTCTTACCCTTTATAAGGGGCTATTTCCTGATTACCCGCTTAAACCAAAACAGCATTATTTAGTCCACTTTCCACGATTTATATTGACCTTGGGTCCTCTTGTCAACCTCTGGGCAATGAGGTTTGAAGACAAACATGGTTCATTTAAGAGCTTAGGTAAAGTAATCAATTTCAAAAATATATGCTACTCTTTATCAAAAAGGCACCAGATGAAGACATGCACAGATCAGCTGTCAAGGACTATATTTAATGATGACATAAAAACAGGTCCTCTGAAACCACTTAAACCAGCATTATTTGGTATGCAAACTGTAATAAACATTTCTAGACAAGTAGCTACCTATAATTGGACTTAATCCGCTGCACAACAATGATTGAAAATTATCTGTCTTCTTGTCAGACTGCCATATTTGTGAGAACAATTTCTTTCGCTATCCACGAGCCACTCCCGAGTCTCAACCAGCCAGCTTTATGCAAACAAAGGAACCAGCCACTCAAAACATTCGAGTGACTTATGAATATCATGAATATGCAGCCTGAAAATACTTGCGAGTCTCAAGTCTTTCGAGTATAAAAATAGACTCCAGACTTGCAAGTCGATGTTACGTTATTTGAAAGCAGTACAGTAAGAAGTTTATTTGCCTTAAAGGAAATATTGGAGGTATTTTTTATAACTGAGAGGCCGGTGACACACCATGATAAGGTATGTGCGACCACAGCTGCAATATCACTTGTAAGCCAATATACTGTAAGCATTCAACAATTAAGTAACTTTATTACAGAAGTGCTAGTACAATTTAATTTGATGCTAATGGTCACCAGCCACAGACCCGGCTTGCTAGGTGTTACAGCTGTGATCCAAACCCAAACATTATTATGGTCTAGATATTTATTTATCACTGAGAGTTTTTAAGTCAGCCATCAAAACATTACTATTTAGGAGCATTTTTAACATATAAATATATATAAATTTTAAAGTTTTCATTGTTTTATAGTTTTTATCACACTGTAACCATTTTTATCTTTTTATTTATTCATTTTTATATTTTTAGTTGATTTAATTTTAATAATAATTTTATTTAGTAGAAGAACTATTGTAAAGCGCTATTGGATTTTTAGTAGAAATGGTGCTATATCAAATTTATATTATTATTATTATTATTGATAAGCCTTGTTATTATCCATCTCACAATTTTGTTGTTGTAGTTGGATTTGATGAGATTACACATTTAATGTTTGACCATCAATTGATGGGTTGGTTTATATTATCTACAAGTTGAAAGATGTTATTAACACACATTCAAAAATAAAAAAAATCAAGTTTTGTTCTAATGGTTGTCCTCGTGTTTACTTGATGCTTCTTTTCCTTTTTTTAAAGGAAGTATTTTTTGGGGCAATATCATATGAATGGTCCTCATTATAATTCTAAAAATGCAAGAGAAGCACATATCCTTTTAAGCTCATGGATTACACTGTGTTGAAATGTTGACTTTATTAGTTTTTATCACCTAGAAGTAGTGGTCAGTCACGATCCAGTCATTAAAACAAAGACGAATTCAAATACATTGTATCTCTGCAGTGACAGCCCCATCCCCCTAAGGGGTTTGAACTCATTTCAAGTTTAGACATTACTTGAAATGAGGGGCTTGTACCTGTTTAAGTTGGGTATTACTAGGGGTAGCGATGGGTACCTTAAAATTTTGAAAGTCTTGCTAAAATATTGCAAAATGTCGGAATCTCAAAGTTTTTTTTCGCAAGTCTCGGAGTCTCGTTTTTCTCGCAATTTTGGCCATCTCGGATTTTTTTCTACCGCGGTCTCGGAGTCTCGATTTTTTATTTTATCATACTGACTTGTAAGCAAAGCATGATACCGTCAGATGCAGGGACATCAACTCCAGGACTCACAATATTTGGAGACTGCCTTGAAATGGTGGCGAAATTTCGTGCAATTCTCCCGGGAGAAATACAGTAAATGTATGGCAGTCGTCTTGAATTTTTCCCGGGAGAAGAAGCGAAATCGCTTGGACTCGGATTTTGAAATTTGTCAAAACTCTCGGGCTCAGATTCTGAAATGGGGGTCTCAGCGTCTTGGCAAGTCTCAGATTTATGTATCAGTCAATTCCAGCGGTGACCATCCCCCCCCCCCCGGACACCGTGGGGCATTTGCGCACCACTGCCTTCCCTGGGGTGGGGAATTTTGAAAATTTTGCTGGCCCCAGGGTCGGGAATTGTTTTTTCCCCGGGGGAGGGGGTGGTGAATTTTGGTTTTCCTCATCTCAAGCGCGTCGGGTTTTGCGAACTACAACACCAGTTACAATAACTATCGTTTGGCAGTTACAAAGTCCCAGTTACAGAAAAAACGCCACAAAATATAATGCGGAGCATGGCCCGTATACATCACGTTTGGGGAAGACACATTTGCACATTTCGCAGTTAACGTCTTCTATAGAGAAAAACAGATTTCGCAATTTCTACTCAGTGGAAAAACAAAAATGATTGACACTAGAGTTCCAATTTCGCAAAAAGTCAAGTAACATAACTGTGAAATAGTTGCTCTGCAAATAGAATAAATGTAAATTTCGCATTGAGAGATTCCGGAGACAATTTGCAGAAATGGCTACAACGGCGAATGGCCTAGGAATGTCTACCGATTTTGTACTAATACCTTAGTTTCACTTCTTTATTTATATTTTGTCTCACTTTCAGTGAAATGAGAACTCGTTCAAAGACGAGAAAACTAAAGTACATTTACTGAAACGAATTATAAATGCTCGGACAGTATAAATGGAGTTGAAGTTTTTTGTTGTGAAGCTCAGTCACGCAGAGTCGATAGAATCTTACCGTCTTTTTCTCGTCCCGGGGGTGGGGCATTTTCCCGCTTTTTGTGTTCCCCGCCGTGGGGTATTTTGCATTTTTGCTAGCCCGGGGGTGGGGAATTTTCAGTTTTATTTTTAGAAATGACCAAAATCCCGGGGGTTGCCCGGGGGGGGCATGGTCAGCGCTGGAATTGACTGATACATTACCCATCGCTACCCCTATTACTGAACTGAGCAGTGGAAAATTTTCCCAACTTAATCTAAGGGGTCACTTTTTGCAGTGTGACATGTGCATACCCACTAACCCTGAAAGCTACAAAACTTGGAGATTGTATTTCAAATGCAACAAGTGTATGAGAAAATCCCGAGAACTTTACCCTGGAGACACACAGTAAAATATGAAAAGTTTCGCTTTTTTACCCGGGAGATCAAGGCCCAGGGGCCGGTTCCTAGACGGTCAGTTAAGAGTTATCTGTAGATAAACGCTTACCCAACGGATAAATCCTATACAACAGATAACGTTTATCCACGGATAACTTTATCCAACCACCTCTCAGGAACCTGGAGACTCCAGAAACCTGGAGAGTTGGCAGGTATGCATGTGTGAGCTCAAATTTCTTCTGAGTTCTTCTTATTTCTCACCTATTCTTCAAAATATTCGATACAGCAAATGGTAAGAACGCAAACTTACCTGCAAGAAACCACCTGCAATGTGTCCGTAGCAATCACATTTTGAGAGTTTAAGAGGATTCACAGTGAGACAGAACATCAAGCTGCAAAACATCAACGTAAACGCGGCAAACTCAACTTCACTAACCAGAATGCCTTGCAAACCGGTTCAGCGACCAGTCTCTCGCGGGCTTCTCTCGATAATTTTATATTTTTTGTTTAGTTTTTCGACAGTGTACCTACCTGTCGTTTTTTGTTTGTTTTTGTTGTTTTTATTTTCAATCCTGTTTGCTTTTAATTGATACGTGGATGTTCTCTTTTTGTGAGCGTGTGTGTTATTTCTGTCCTCTCGCGCACCGTATGTTGACGGTAGGCCTGTGGTCTGAGCCCACAGTACAGTACAGGCCAGGCTTCTAAGCAGACAAGGGAACGTAAATCAAACGACAAAATTCTGCAGAATTTCTGCCTTGTTTCTCTAGTATTTGTCAGCGAAAACACTACTGTAACTACTACGCACGCTACCAAAACTCTGCTTCCAAAAATGGAGGATCCACATCGCAAAAATGAGCTGGAGAGGAAATGTCGAGGTGAGTTCCTACCCGGCCCACTGGACAAAGTCAAAGGCACAAAACAGATATAGTCCATGAGCCAAATCTCAAAGAGGCCTGGAAAGTGGATTTCGTAGCACAACCCCATGGGACATAGTGAAACTGGTATCAAATTAAAGCTCTTGAACTATATTTTCAGAATTTACTTGTTCGCCGTTCTCAGATTGGAGCATGAATGAGCATGAGCATGATTTTGGTCTGTGTGTATCGACTAAACACCAATCTTATCAACCCAAATTTTCAGTATGTTGCTGTACTCCATTGAATACATCACGGGCGATAAGATAAATTTGGTATAAATTCACGAAGTAATTTATGTATTATAGACTCATTTTGTTTGCAAATTACCAGTTGTGATTTTACGAAGTAATTCATGCATTGTTGGCTCATTTTGCTTGCAATATCTATGCAAAACTTGATCATTTCACTTCTTATTTGCCCCTTACCTCTAAATCGAAGTTCTTTTCAGCGTATGTGACGTGCTTTAGCCATTTATCCTTAGTGTTTGGCTTCCTTCAGTCCCGAGACACGCGCTCTTTATTGCTTGTGTTTGTTCAACTCAACTGACGGTTTGACCTCTCTGGTTAAAAGTAACGCGCTCGAGGTAGTGTGATCCGTGTTACATTTAAATTTCGAGATAACGGAATCAGTACATTTAGATACTCATTTGAGAGTTTAAGCAAGTTTATTCCGCTATCCAAAGGATACTTGGCTTTGGGCTCGCCGTTAATCGTCTCGGGCCTGTAGTAGATTATTCAAGCCGGTAAGTTGTTTTAACGATTTCAGCGTTTTCGTTGCAGTTTGATCGGAATTCTAAAATAAGCTTACAATAACGGTTTTATCCTCTCGTAATCAACAGCCGCAAAGAGGAGATTATCGAGTTATTTATATTATCTCCTGGCCATGAAATCGCCTGTTCAGAAGCGCATTCGATTTTTAAAAAGAGTTGCGAGTCAAGGGATTTGCTGCGTGTAGCGAGGAACGTTTCGGGAATATTCTGCGCCAAGAGTTTCCAGGATCACACTGGCTTTGGTGTCCTTTCTCGAGAGGATTAGATGACAGTGCTAATCACTTCCAATTGAGTGCTGTAATGGGTCTGTGTGTACACAGTCCGCGCGTTGACAAGCAAAGCCAGGCGCTGGTGTTCCATGTAGACCAAAATCACTCATCACTGTCCCTAGCTGATGTCAAAAGAGGTCACGGTAATTGGTTGATGGGTGGACAAAGGGAAGCTAGGGAGTTTCTTACCCTGTCTCTCTTCTCTTGAGGGCGAAAAGGGGCGGGTTACTTATTACCTCGAGCGCGTTACTTTTTAACCAGAGAGGTCAAACCGTCAGTTGAGTTGAACAAACACAAGCAATAAAGAGCGCGTGTCTCGGGACTGAAGGAAGCCAAACACTATAGATAAATGGCTAAAGCACGTCACATACGCTGAAAAGAACTTCGATTTAGAGGTAAGGGGCAAATAAGAAGTGAAATGATCAAGTTTTGCATAGAATTTGCAAGCAAAATGAGCCAACAATGCATGAATTACTTCGTAAATCACAACTGGTAATTTGCAAACAAAATGAGTCTATAATACATAAATTACTTCGTGAATTTATACCAAATTTATCTTATCGCCCGTGAGTACATATCATAATTTGTGTTAGCACATCGCGTGTATGATAATCAATATTTTTAATGATGACTACCAGTACCCTTCAAGCTACAATCAAATGCAAACGTTGGCGCACTTGCTTCCCCTTCCCTGTGCCTTCGCCCTTTCAATGTTGCTAGTTGAGCTGGACAAGCGGCCTAATTTTCCAGCCAACATTGAAAGAAGCAGGGGATGGAACGGAAGGACAAGTGTGGCAACTACTTTTGCATTTGATTGTTTGAACACAGAATGGCGTGATTATAACCATAACAGTGCAGTTTGTTGAAAGAGAGGAGCTCTAGCTTGTTTTAAAAACAACATGTTTGCCAGAATTTTTAATGTGTGGTTCCAGAAAATATCCATACCCCCTCCACGGAAGGGTGTTGAAAAGTGACTCCCTCTTGAATTTCCAAGGAAAAATACAGTATTTGTATGGAAATGATCAAGTAAATTGCCCCCCCCCCCACCCCACCCCCACCCCTCCGAATTTCCAATGCCCAATGCTTGTAATGAACGGAAATTTTTATATTATTTTAATGTCTAATTTTTTCCTTTTTATGCCTTTTATTATTCATATTGTATTGTTATATTTTATTGATTGTAAATAGTTATTAGTAGTAGTAGTAGTACTGTAATAGTGTATTGGAAGGCCAAAGTTTATTAGCCTTTGGCTATTAAGTGCTACCCTCCTTTATAAATAAAGTCTTTATTTATTATTATTATTATTATTATTATTATTATTAGTGTGGAAATATTGCCTAAATCAAGTTTCAAGTTGATGCTTTTGTTTAAAACATTTTTATTTGGTTTTGTGTGTGTTAGAGGGAATTCATAGCCATGCTTATAAACCAGACCCTAAAGTGGAACACCATAAACCATAACCTGGTGTCTATTTAACACTAAAATGCTCAATTTAAAGTGTTGTTTTTTGAAAGGAGGGGTTATCAGATTTTGAGCTCAGCTGGTAGAGCATCGGATGTACAATTCCGGAGGTCGTGGTTCGAATCCCTCTCGGGTCAGAGATTTTTTCTCTTTCTCCGCTTACTAGGGCTAACGCTCATAAGCACACATGGGACCATTTCATTAGCATGTTAGCTTTCACACAAGGTTAATTCCTTATCTCCACTCTAAATAATAAATGCTCCCCTTAGTTCCAATTTCTTTCGATCACTTTTGTGAAACACTGAAATTACAATATGCAAGTTTTTGTACATTTTATTGTTAACATTTTCACTGTTCCATTAAATTCATTCCATGTAGAAAAATATTTTTCCCATACAAAACTATTATAATGATTGTACTTCGTTTCAATCCATTGCTCATCAAAAATTTTTGGGGCGCCTATAGAAAGCTTTAGCCTAGTTGAACAATTATTACTTTTGTATTTATATAGTTAGCATGTTTTGAATTTCTACATGAGCATTCTGATAATTAACTTTCATTAACTTCAAAGTGTAAAAAGACCAATCTGAAGAGCTATCATTTTGGTGTAAGATGACTAGCAAAAACGTACCAGGACGAAAACAGAAAGAATTTGCAAAATATTTCTTTCTTCAGATATTTGTTCTACAAAACAATTCAAGCAGGTTTTCAGCAGTTCGAGTCTCATGCAATCAACAACAAATTACTCTGTCAGTATTTTATTTCATTTTTGACAAAGGAAACACATGAAAGTAAAAATGGGCAGCTTAATGCTGTACACAGTACTTTTGTTCATGTTTTCAAATACTTTGAAACTAAAGGACTTAAATTGCGCCCTCATATTTGAGATTTAAGTGCACTCTAAATTTAAGGTGACTCAATCAAAATTCAAAATGTACCCAACTGTGTCTAGAGCACAAAGTTGCAACAGCAAACTCAAGGCCATAACTTTTGTGTTTTCTCCTCTATTTTTATCATTCTTTTTTCAAATCCTACTTTAATGATGTATAAATATGTTATTGAGAACCGATCTTCTTGAAAACTTTTTAGAATTCACAATCTAAATTTTGCCCTGAAATTACCGGGGTTTTTTTTTTGGCTCAAATTCCAGGAATCGATTCCAGTTGAAGTAATCTCAAATCAAGCTAAGTTACAGAAAATTTGTCGGAACAGAAACGCAGTAATACAAAATGCTGTCAACTATGACCAATTAGAACACTGATTCTGCTTGGCTTGAATTGAATTTTAAAAGTGTTCCGAAAACTCATTATTTTCGGCTCTTCCGTGGGCACTATGTTGTATAGTAATGCATTAAACGTTACCGCAGGTCCGATTGCAATTACCATGAACCTTTAAAATGTTCGAACATTATCTACCGAGGAAAGAAATTGTGAAAGAGCAATGAATGTCACATTAAAATGTGCTGTTATTACAAATTATTTCTTGTTAAGATGTATATGTAGATGAGAAGCTTGTGGCATTGGTAAAACTTAGTAACCAGGTTTGATCATTATATATGCTTATTTGAAGAACATAGCAAAGTTTACGACATTCACGCTCTGGTCTTGCATGCAGATTTGAAGCTCTCTTGTTTATGAATCATAATGAAATCTCCCGTTTCTCCAGGGGGATCTCATTAAGGAAAATCTAATCAATAGCAGTCACGCTCCGAAAATAGCAATTGTCTGTTTAAGTCCCTATGGAACAAAAAGAGTTACGATGATAAAAGTTTTCTTTGTTCGATGATTAGAGTTGGCCTACTGTGCTCCCCCTGGCAAAATGTGAGATTTCATTACCCTTCATAAACAAGAGAGTTTCAAATCTGCGTGCAAGACCAGAGGGCGAATGCCGTAACTTCTATTTGATTTTCTTCTATATCAAATAAGCACGTATGATGTTCAAACTTGCTTACTAAGTTTTACCAATGCCACAAGCTTCTCGTCTATATACATCTTAGCAAGATAATTAACAATTATTCCTCGAGCCCGAATGGGCTCTGAGTCAATAGTCCATGAGGCCAAAGGCCGAATGGGCTATTGACTCAGAGGCCATGAGGGCGAGAGGAATAATTGTTCTAGTCAAATCACATTAGTAGGTAAATTTGTATTGCCAAAAAATGTTTTTGTTCTAGTCATTTGCCATTTTCTGGCTTTCAAATCCGACACTTTTCGCTACTAGTAGGCTATAACTTATAGCCTAGTAGTAGCTCAACCAATCAGAATGCAGCATTGGTAATAGACCACTAGTGTGATTTGACTAATACGTAATAACGACACATTTTAACTCAACGTCATTCTTGTAATAAATTCATTGCCCTTTCATAGTGTTGAAAAAGGATTTTGACAATGGAAAGCTCATGGATTTTATTCTGTCATTAGCAACTTTTTTGGGTTGTGTAAATTCCAAAACAGGTTTGCATTTTTATCATTCATGTTGGCCATGAATCCCACAATAACTCTGTTTCAATTCATTAAGGTTTGAGCAAGAGATCGCTGAGCATCCAATAGCAAGGCCATTATATCAGCCAATACCTTTAAACTAGCATCACAAGCAATTCAAGAAGCCGCTGTTCATCATCAACCAATCCCCCAGCCACACCCACTACCAAGGCCACCACAACCACCACACCTGCCTAATGCATTCCAGCCTCACCATAGAGGACCCCCCCCCCACAAATGCCTCAGATGCCAATGCCCATTCAGTCTCAGGGTTTGATGCACATGGTATCTAATGCAGTGCCGATGCCTCAAAGACTTCCACCGTCTCGGATGCAGCCTATGGCTCAAGTTCCAATGCCAATGCCATTACAACCGCAAATGCCAGGAATGGTATCACGAGGTGTCCCAACTGGACCAATGCCAGTCCCTCGTATGCAAGTGCCATGGCAGGTCCAATGGCAGGCCCAATGATTCCAAGTGGTTCTGCTGCCCCTGTTGCGACAATAACTCCTGCGGAACAAAAGAGTGGGAGTCTACCTACTCACAGAGTGAGGCTGAAGAAAAGAAAAGAAGAAGAAGGAAAGAAATTTGTGCGTGTGGCTGGTGGGCAGGTCTGGGAAGATGCCTCACTTTCTACATGGGATGCAAGTAAGTTTTTTAGTTTTTTTTAGTTTCAAACAGTATGGTAGAACAGCCAAAGAAAACTAATGTGGGTCAAGTTATCTTTGGGTTTGAGTTTATACACGGTACTGGGTGAGAACTTGACCCAGCTTAGTTTCCCATGGTTATTCAAGTTATGATTTGGATGTTATCCATGGCAAGACTATTGAACAATTAGACACAAACAAAACACATCTACTGTGTTTCCACAGGCTAATGCAAACCGAGATGTGGACTATTGTGGTTGGGAGAATTCGAGAGCAGGGCAGTGAGAATTAGAGAATTCTCCAAACCAATTAAGGTTTACATTAGCCTGTGCAAACAGTAGATGTGTTTTTATTTGCTTTATAAAATACTTGTTTTCAATTATAGCGCAATGAAACTATGACAAGAATTTTATTTTCTTGCAATCACAATCTTGATTCTCATTTCCTTGGCAATAGCCAGTCAGGTGGTGGATTACCTTGCGTGATTTCTCAAACTTTCCTGGCAGATCAAATCACATTACATTTCAAACAAGCGAAGTGGAAAATGCAGAAATTTTTCTTCCTCCAAAGCAGAACTATAGCTAACAATCATTGAAATGGTGCCAGATCAGCTACTGATCCTTTACGCGGTAAAAGAATCAATTGGATGAGGGCTAGAACATGGAAAATCAAGATTTAGTTATGGAGCAAGATTTATGGAGCGAACAAGGTGAAGCAAACTCTGACATGCCTCCAAAGTTGAACTTTTATTGCCTCTTCAGGACATTTTGAGACACCTTAATAGCTGCCTTGCATTCACTGGTACTCGGGTAGCTTTAGTTATTATTTGGTCCTTGATCTGACACCGGATTAAGCAAACCTGTGTACTTCAAAACACATGCGAAAGATTATAAGTACATTACAAACTTGCCGTAGCACGGAGATCAAAATGTTGAAAACATTGGCTTGATTGCTTGAACTGCGAAGTCCTGGGGAGCCTATGGCTGTGTTATAGATTTAACACAGGGCTGTGTTACAAATTTAACAAGAAATAAACCAGCCATTGGATAATGTTTGGTATAATCGGGTTCAAATCCATTTGGCAGTCTCGATGTCTGCCATCCTTCCAGCTGTTATTTTTAGCCCTTGGAACAATTGTATTACCATAATATAGCATTACGGTATTTTATTTGGCACAGAAAAACTCTAAGGTTTTTCTATTACTAAGCAGCTCTTGGAACAAAATGTTGGTAATACACTCTTTTTTTTATAAGAACCTTTTTTATAAGAACGTTCAGCCTGAAATTTACCCAAATTTTAAGAACATGCTAAGAACATGCCTGAGCTTCAGATAGGAGCAAAATAGATTTATATTCAGTGATGCGTTCTAAAATCCAGAATCAAGTGTGTTAATAATAACGACCTTCATACTGTAATTTAGAACTTTCTTAAATACTTCATTGGTACAGATGTATCCTTCTATAAGATCTATCATATTTCAGGTTCCGACGTCACTGAAATGTAAGAACTCCGTAAGAACATTTCCAGCCTCAAACTGCTCCAAAAATAAGAACGGCCCAGCCTCAACTGAAAATTAGATGTTCTTATAAAAACAAAGAGTGTAGTACACTTTACATGTCCCCAGTGACAGCACCAATAAAACTATCGCCATTGGTGACTAATTGTTAAACAATGCAAGCCTTTGCTATATCCTTAGCCTAGTATTACTTTTTTATAGATGATTTCCGGATATTCTGTGGTGATCTTGGAAGTGAAGTCACAGATGAGTCCTTGACGAGAGCGTTCTCCAAGTATGTGTCATTTCTAAAAGCCAAAGTTGTGAGAGATAAGAAAAGCAACAAGAGCAAAGGATATGGATTTGTCAGCTTCAAAGACCCTAACGATTTCATCAAGGCTATGAGAGAAATGAATGGTAGGTCTGATGCTTATCCTTTTTTTTTTTCTTATATTTTCGCTAGAAGACAAACCGGGAGTCGAACCCAGACCACAATTCGCCTTTGTCACGGCGCCGCCATTTTGTTTCCGGAATGACCCGGCAAAGAAGAAAAAAGCAATGAGCCAATCAACTTTTTGGTTCTAAAACAAATAAGGAGTACTTTTTAGTAGCTTTGTCAACTTTTGTACCATACTACTCTTCCCAGTAGACCGTTACACCTCTCGATTTTTCTGCCCGCCGGCGTCAGTCTAAAATTGATCGCGTGATCAACTTTTTGGTACCACGTGATGGGTTGCTTATGTACCACGTGATCAACCGTTTTGGGCGTAGACTTCGTTGGAATGCAGAAAAACAATGAACTCTCAAAGTTTACGCCCACAAACATTTATCATGTGGTACATAAGCAACACATCACGTGGTACAAAAAAGTGATCACGCGATCAATTTTAGACAGCCTCCGGCGGGCTGAAAAACCGGGAGGTGTAACGGTCTACTGGGAAGAGTAGTACATCAGGCTTCGCTTTCCAACATGAGCAAAACACGCGCCCTGCTTGACCTCGTTTCATGCTGAATAAATCGGCTGCAAAATTCAATATGGCGCTTGTGTGACAAAGGCGAATAGGGAGAGCCAATGCCGTAACTCTTGTCCACCGTGCTTCATTACCAAGTTCAAGTTTAGTTAGTCCCTCTGCAGGTGGGGATCCAGGAACTTTTAAAGGAAGGGGGGGGGGGGGAGGGGCACCATCTGAGTATCGTTTGTATGTTTTGTGCTCCACGATTTTGAAAATGAAGCTACGAAATTATGTTGTAATGTAGTCGCTGAAAAAATAGAGAAACTCATGGAAAATCAAGGCTCAAAGGCCCAGTATTCTATCTGGAATATCTATTGTTAAGGTTGAAGAGGGGAAGGGGCACTGCCCTGTGGCGGTTAAATGGCACATACGGTGCACCTTTCTTCACTGGATACCTATTTCCAATGCAGTCAGATATTTCCCTCCCATGACTCGCCATATGACGATGCGTTTATGACTATACAGTGAAAATTGGTAACTGTTTAGAGATGTACCTAAACTATGTTAGTAGAACCCACTCGCATACTATCATGAATCCTGCAATCTGATTGGCTCCGCTACTCACTATCTATCACGTATTAGTAAAATCACACTCACACACTGTCACGAATCCTGCATTCTGATTGGCTCAAAACTCACTGTCTATTGAGTCAGATAGTGAGTTTTTGAAAAGGCCGGCGTTTTGAAGAAAAACAAACATTTTTCTTCAATAAAAAGTTTAATTATTCGAAGGTAGTGTCTGAGTGTGATTTTACTAAAACAATTAGATTACTCGCTCTCTCTATAAGCTGATACTATCAACTCAGAGAAATCTCGAGCTCGTAATCTAATTGTTAAATAGTGAGTAGCGAAAACGCTAAAATGGGCAATTCCAGAAAATATATGTACCCGGGGGCGCATTTTCTGGAATTGCCCAATCATTGAAAAAGTATGTTTTAGCAACAAGTCGAAGGTAGTATGCTAGTGGGTTTCTACTAAAACAATTAGACTACTCGTTCTCGTTTTCTATGAGTGAAATAGTCAAGCGCCTCGTTAACTATCTTGACTATTGACTCATAGAAAACTCGAACTCGTAGTCTAATTGTTAATGCATGTACCTACCATGCATTTTTAACACGTGTGTGTTTACCAATTCGCAGGAAAATATATAGGAAGCAGGCCCATTAAACTAAGGAAAAGCACCTGGAAAGATAGAAACATTGATGTTGTTAAGAAAAAGCCAAGGAAAAGAAGAAGCTTGGACTAAGATGATGGAAGTTTATTGTTGCGGGTTACCATAGTCACACGGTGATCGTGTTGAAGACTCTGCTGGTCTGGATGTTATGGACGGTGCTTGGGAATGCAAATTATAACAAAGAGATCAATTCCCTAAAGCTTGTTGTACAGTTTTCTTTGGAAATGGTCTTCATCCGATAATACGATTCCAGACGACTGTGATATTTTGTAAATAAACTGTACTAGCCAATGGTTGTGTTCTTTCATTTTATTATTGACCCAGGGTGGAACGATGAATTTTCTTTAGTGAGTCGTGGGGAAGGAGAGGGAATCATGACCATTCGAGTGTATTGGGTAGGAAAAATCTCAACCTTTTTTGAGAAACTTGCTGATTTTCCAGGCTGGGTACCCTTCACACTGCCTGTCATACTAGGGTGGTAGCAAGGACTCTGTCCGAGAAAGCTATAACGAATCCTGAATATCATTAGAGGGTAGTAAATGGAACATAATTGGAAGATTTCAAGTTCATTGTACATGTATAAGTGCGTCGTGCGGTTTATTTTGATACTTTTTGTTTGCACAAATCGTGCGTTCAGTCTGCAGTATTCAGTTTACTAACACGTGTTTTGACATTATAAACAAAGTGTATAGTACAACAAAGACCTGCCTTCGTTAACAAACCACCATAGCCGGGATGGGGACTCCCATATTTTTTTGGGCGGGGGTGCTCGTCGTACCTTTTAGGGTTTAAATCAGGCCTCTGGTACCTTTTAGGGGTAAAATTCGAAAACGTGTATGTTTTCGAGATAGGTACCTCTTAGAGGTCCGTTCTAGCAATCAAGCAAATTACACTTGTTGGTAGCCTGAATTTCAGACATATTTTCCCTCGTAAAAAATTACGAGGGAAAATACGTCCTGTTGGTACCTTTTAGGGGTCAAAATCAACTAAGCGACGCCATGTTTGGTACCTTTTAGGGGTGAAAATACAGCAGGAGCCTCAATTTGGCCTGATGCAATCAAATGGCCAACTGCTCAATTATTGAAACCGCATGGTGGAAAAGTACTCATCCTTAGCATGTACTTCATTTTCTTTTGCTGTACTTTGCATTCGAAGGAGGGCAGCTAAAATGGCCTGGTACGCACATATTTGGCAACAGATGTGTGCATTCGTGGGGGCCTTAAAGGCCCACGTCTACCGGGATCCTTCGCGCTTTGTTTTCAATTCAACAGCTGTGATCGGCTGATATGTAGGTCTTAAAGGGGTTCCTATTGTTTCTTCGCATTTCACAAGTTGGAACTGAAAATTTGCTTTGAATTTTCAACGTCGTTATTCTTGCGTGCCTGCGATGCGGCTTGGGTGCTTATGGGCCTTTAGCCGGGGAAATACGAGGCACAAAAACCCTCGACTTGTCGCGCAACATTGCTGCGTTGCAAGTCTAATGTTTGTTGCTCGTTTTTCATCAAATTCACAACTTGTCGCGCAACATTTTGTTTTGAAAATCACACATGCGAGACCAAGGCAAATTTGGCTCCTTAGCACTTTATTCCTATTGACCAACCAATTGAATCGTAGGCAAAATGTTGCACGACAAGTTTTGTGTTTGATGAAAAACGAGCAACAAAGCTAGAATTTGTGTCTCAAAGTAGACCCGCGCTCTACTTCGCGCAACAAGTTTCCACAACCTGCAACAAATGTTTTTGTTGCGCGACAAGTTGTGGCGCGAGATGAAAAACGCGCAACATCGATTATCAACTTGCAACGCAACAATGTTCCGCGACAAGTTGAGGGATTCTGTGCCTCGTATTTCCCCGGCTTTAGCCTCCCCATATTTCGTCAAATTTTCATACATATTCACTAATTCAGCTTCCCCCATCTTGTCATTTAATCTAACTAACAAGCCCCTTATGAGCTTCTTCCCCTTATGAGCTTCTGATATTACAAAATAAAAGCATTGGTCAGTAGGTATCCAAAATGTTGGGGCGACCAATGTCTACCCTATGCGCTTGCGGACCAAAACGTTTCCGCTCCCAAATTCTGCAGGTTTTGATGCAGTTTTTCAAGCTACTGGAAACTTCTGCCATTCCAGCAGAAACCAGGCTCTCTTGCCTATCAAAATAGTTACACCCTGTAGTCCCGGTCTAGTCAATCGTTAAAAATCGATAGCGATAAAAATCATTTAATGTTCCGTGAAATCGTTTAAAATCGGTAGCCAAAATAAGTGTGCGGAAATCGTTAATATCGATTTTTTCGGATTTATCGATTTCTAAAGGAAACTAAGAAAAACGTTATTTTATCAATTGGGAAGAGTAAAAGGCAGAAGAGAGAACATTCTGCTCACTCCTTGAAGACTTGAAGGCGGGACTGTCACGGTACGCGCATGCTCGAGCAAAGACCGCCGATCCCATAACTATCATTCAAAACGGGGATTCCCTGTTTAAATAAACCAATCACGGGACACTTCGTTTTCGCGGAAAGTACCCACGCCCCGCGCGACGTCGCCTCAGGGAAACATAATTTGGAGTTCATTCGTCAGGAGGCGACATTATGGTAAGTTTTTTAGGGGTTTTTAGGCAAATGAGCTGCAAATCGTTGTCTGAGGTGAAGATACCGTAGCCCTTGAACATTTCCATGTCTCGTGGACCCTTTTCGATATCCAGATCCTGCTTTTATTGTGTTCCCAAGGACGTCATAAGGACGACCTCGATTAGGCCTTTCTTGTTGGGCAGCCATCAGTGAAAATGACGCTCGAGTCTCATTCATTTAAACGAGAAACAATATTGCATCGACTCCAAAATTTGGTCACGATACTAAGGAGATCTCAGGAGAGAATACCCGTTAAGAATTAAGGGTAGATGGACCCCGAACAACAAGATTTGAACGGATTCTACCAGCGTAATTCCTCCTCTCACAGCCATCGTTTCCGGCCCGGACCAAAGTGATCAAAATTCGCACATGCGCGTACCGTGACAGTCCCGCTTTAAATAACAGAGATTGCGCATTGAAACGAAAGCAGGACTATAACGTTGAGATCACGACTTTATTATGACTTCAAAAGAATATGAAATATATTGTATGCCATGGAACTACATGATAATAATAAGCAGGTCCTAAACATTATTGATAACAACAAACCATAACTGATTAAACATTGGAAAATTATGTAACTGACTGATCAAATGAGGACAGTCGCACAGTATTCAAAATCAACGTAGTTGAGCGTGCCAACCTTTTGTATTCATCCACACATCACACAACTATCATTAAAGGTAATTCACAATAACTGCAACTTATTTACAATCCGCTTTATTGCACTGCTGTAGAAGAATTTTGTATTGGCACTCTCCTGCTAGCACTCCCAACTGTGACGAGAAATCACTCAGGCAGATTAAGGCATGGTCTCGTCTTCTTTATCAAAAATGTGAGGGGGTGGTCAAAATGTTGTTTATGATGTATCTTACTTCATGAAAATATTTATGTTTGTTACTTTACATAAACTGATGACATCAGAACTGACAGTCTTGCGTGTGTGACATTTAACCTTCTGGTGTCACGCAAGTATCCCTTTTATATTGTTTGGCTTAAAAGTCTGAGTTGAAAACCCCATGAAACTAACACCTTTTAACTTTTAACGTGTCTAATGGCAATGTCCTCAAAACTGCATCTGGATAATTAGGACTTAATCTATTTTTACTGAGAAATTAAAGATTACTTACTCGACCCAGTCCCCTGAAAAATATAATCATGAATATTTAACGTATTTTAGAAATATCTTCAATTTTTCAGATGACAAGTTGTACATGTTGATGGCCTTAATCTATTAATAAGAAAAGGTTCCAAGAAAACTTGCGTTTAGCGCTCAGACTTTTGACAAATATGTTGACAATTCGAATTTTTGGTGTTAAGAAATGTGATAGGTCACGTGATGAGTTGATGAAGATGTACATGATTGTTATTGAAGATTTTATCGATACCGATCTTATGAACAAGTTATTCCCTTGTTTTTGTACATTTTCAAAAGGAGTTGACCACCCCCCTTAGTTTTAGGTCAAAATCAAGCATTGACCCATGCCTTAATCTACCTGAGCAGTCCCGCTAAAGGCACGATGAATGGTGTGCTGAAGGCACGGATACAGTTTTTCCTGCCCCTGAGGCATATCGTAAAATCGGGTTCCACTGTAGACTGTATGTTGAATCGTAATAAATCGATAAAATCGATGACTTTTTCTTAAAGTGCGATCGATTTTTAACGATTTTTAAAACCAATCGATAAAAATCAATCAGACAATACGATTGGTAACGATTTATCGATTGAAAATCGGTATCGATTTTTAAACGTTGCTAGACCGGACTGTAGTACCATTCTTGGGTTTCATATGACGTCACATCCGCTTTTTAGAGCCTCATTAAAAATTCAGCTGGAGGTCAAACGTCCGTGCCTGCGGTGATTTTCGAGATGGAAAACTGTGAAAAAGTTATCTCCTCGCATTGTTTCTGATTCTACAAGTTGGGTAAACAGATAAACAGATGTCTTTTAGATTGCCCAAAACAGACAGCAAGGAAAACAATCGAAATGGTCCAAACGACTCCAAAAAGCAACCGAAAAGCCCGTGGCCTCGAGAACTTGTTGTCGCCAAGTGAAAGTGATTCATGAAGATATTATTTGAATTAAGTTTAAATGAGTTTGGTAGCTATACGGATGGATGGGAATCATAAAGGATTTACACAAACCCCCAGGACTATGGATGAATTGGTTCTCATTTGATACACGGATAAATCACATGAAGTTCGCTTCAAACAAAACCCAACAGGTAGCAAAAATGAAAGTTTGTCAAACATATTAGCTTACAATGAGTCCGAAAACCCAGCAAAACGTCCGGGATTTACTCCGGGATCTATACCTATTTATTCTAGGTCGACATGGACTTTTCGATTTCTTTTTCCCAGTCGTGTGTATACAATTTGTTTTTCATTGGCTAAAATTTGGTCAAGTTTTTGTTTCATGTCGAGTGAGTTTTGTCGCTACGTTGAGAAACACAACTTTGAAAGAGTCAAAATTTAGGCGTTTTGTAAAAACATACTTTAGAAACTACAGAAATTTGACACCTACATGTAATAGCTTATTGAAATTGAATCTTGTCTATGTGGAAATTGTTTGGCAGTATGGGAAACTGTATGCAACAGAGCCGGGTCGATTTTCTGAGTTCAATTTGACAAAAAACAGCAATCAAGTAATACTTAACTTACCGTCTTCCAAAACTTCTGTTTCTCAGGTCTTTTCGTCCAGAACACGATCAAAGGAGCATATAAATGTTTCTCAACCCTATTACATCATATTTTTCATTACAATTATTTTTTTCGAGCTAAATGAGTGAAACATCAGCAGTTGAAAAAACGCTGCCTAAAATATCAGCCAGTTTGTTAAGTTTTACCTCATTTACCCACAGTTAAACTGGCTAAAAAAGCAAAACCCCGACCTTCCAATCGCTACAAATTTGTATTTACACTAGGATTTAGTTTAAATACGATTCAGGTTCATTTATAGTTGTGATTTTCTAGATAATGTAGCTACTAAATTTGAAGTTTTGCTCGTGAACTTCAGAAAACTTCTTCATCTTGACCTCCAGCTGATCCAGACCGAAGCAAAATTACGCGCAAAAGTCACGTGATTGAACCCAAGATACACCTTCGTACATACCAGCACGTTTTTGGGTACCCTGTGCTAAAGCGAACTAGACCCAGGCCCACCGATGACTTTGCTCCGCTCGTTCGTATTTTGCAGGGATCCATTTATTGCAGGTTGCAGCTCGTAGCTTCCGCCTCCCATCAAACATGGATCTCGTTCTTGACTTACTGATATTATTTCTTTACTCTTACGTCTACCCGGCAAACTGGCCTCAATGACATGTATAGACAAATCGCAAGTTTGCTTGCTCTCATCACAAACATTGGAGGAGCGATAATGTCTTCGCTCTAGCAACTCTCAGCTACTTCGTGGTTTTCGACAAGGCTGCTACAACATCCACAACTACTGGAGAACCAAATCCAAAAGAAATCACAGTGACTTTAAAAAGCGTCCCCTTCATGAGCTTTCCGACTGTGGTCGGTGTTTATGTTTGAAGTCCGAGGATATAGCAAGCTTTACGACGACGCTAATTTTGCTCAAAATGGCATATTGGGCTGTATTGTTGATATTGGGTGCTCGGCAATTCCGTTTTTATTGTTCACTGACAGCTGTATTTATTGGATTCATCGTTGTTGCACCATCGTCTAGTCTACAAGTACCTTCACAAGTTACATCATAAGTGGAAAGTACCGACACCATTTGCAAGCCATGCATTCCATCCCATTGATGGTTTCCTCCAGTCAGTACCCTACCACATCTACCCCTTTTTGTTTCCCCCCTCAATAAAGTGATCTACCTGGTGTTGTTGTGTTTGTCAACATCTGGACGGTCAATTATGATGGTAATTATAATGTCCCCACCATTCTCCCCCATGGTAAATGGATCAGCACACCACACAGACCACCATCTTTTCTTTGACTATAACTATGGTCAGTTTTTCACTTTCTGGGATCGGATTGGTGGGTCATTCCGTACGCCAACAGCATTTGATGGTAAAGCTCCTATTGATGTTGTTCTCGGAAGGGCCATTAGCACAAACCAAAGTGGATGAGTCAGTGTTGATTGTGAGTACGAGTACATGGGTTCCAGGGGGCTTTTCAAGGTATGCTAGGGATGACCATCAGAAATCCTGAAAAAGACTTGTACCACCAAATGTCTGAAACTTTCCATGCCCTACAAGATACCAAATTTGAATATTGTCCAAAATCCTTGGAGGTTAAATAATTTCTAGGTGATATTTTGCAAAACGATGGTCCCTAAAGAATAGCATTTTTTACATGGTTTTGCTTTGATAGTCACCAAAACCCCTGGATTGCCATTTCAATATACAATGGTCATCCCTACCTGTCAAATATAGGGAAAGTACCCCAGGGACATAGCATTGATTCTAGTATTTAATGCCATTAAATTATGCAATAGATCAAGATAATGTATTCTGGCCCTCCTACTCATATTTGGCCTAAGAAATTGAAATGTTGCAGCCCTATAGGGTGTAAGCAGACTATGCATGCACATTTTTGGAGAAATGTGTGATAATAAATTGAAAAAAGAATGTAAAAAGTGCAGATGGATTTGGATATCCAGAGGGTAAGGGGTTCAAATGTCTTCTATTTCCCATACAATCCTGTTGTGCACTGGAAATTCCAGGGAGGTAAGGTGGGATGATATCTCAACCCCTTTCATTTGGGGGGGAGGGGTTGTGTGTTTTCTGAAATCAAACAAGATAAAATCAGATATAAAATCAGATAAAATTTGTGTGATATTGTGTGTGTAAAGGTTGTGTGAGATAAAACAAATTAGTGTAACATAGGTGTGTAATAATAAAGCAAATCATAGGTGGGCAGCAGTGGAGGATGGGAACAGTGCCCCACCCCTATGTTATGGTTAGTGACTGGTCATAAAGTACCCGGGGGGGGGCCGGAAAAAAAGAGGGGGTGGGCCACGATTTTTTTTGCCTGCAAAAAGGGGTGGGCCAAAAAAAATGAGCCATGCATTTGGGGTGAGCCACCAACTAATTGAGCTTTAATATTTGGCACCAATCAAGTGCAAATTTTTGAGAAACAAAAAATTTAGGTGCGCTTTGCGCGCATAAAAGATATAATCTAATATAGTGTTTGTCAACTTGCGCACCAAAAGACCTACCTTCGCATCTTTCACAAGAACACGTGTATCTTGGCGAAGAAAACAAACTCTACCAAAATGCCCACAGCAGTGATAAGCCTATTTGTTTGAAAGAAGAGTAAGCGTGAGTTCGATGTTACAGCATAGAAAATCGTTATTTTGGGCCCACGCTTCACGCAAATGATAAAATAAATTTCATCATTTCGGCCTTCCTACAGGTTTCTTTACTATACAAAAAAACCCTGATGTTCATCTACACTTTCTCTGAGGCTTGATGAAATGCTATATCAAAATTGGGCGTGCTTCGCGCCCAACGAAAGAAAAATGCAATCCACTCTATCTGTTAATTGTCTTTTACTAGGTCAAATAGGGGTCAGGGGATCACTATATTTTGTGTTCTATAATAAATCAGTCACTGTACTCAACGGTTACAAAAGCATACTATTTAAACCCAGGTAAAACACAGGTTTCAAACAGAGAGATAGGGGTGCAAGGGCAACCAGTAGCTACTGGGGGTGAGTCATCTATATTTGGTCTTGGATTTAAGGGGGGCCATGGATTATTGTGGCAAATGAGTGAGGTGGGTCACATGAAAGCGACTTGCTGTTTTATTATTTTACCGCCCACCACTCCCCCTTCCCCCCCCCCCCCCCCCCCCCCGGTACTTTATGACCATCCCTTACCAACATAGACAGGTATCTTGGTTTGCATGTGACTCACTGGCGGCCATGTTGGTGGAAAAGATCAAAACAAAAGTTCATTTTTTCTCTTTGTTCTGTCCACCAACATGGCCACTCACTTTTGTGATTTTATTCCCATAGGGATAATTGCAAACCATCAATATATTTTCCTCAGTATTATATCCACTAGACATGACAATTTCGCATTTATTATTATTATTTTAATCAACCATACCAAACTGACCAGAAATAAAACAGTGCAATAGGATCGCCATGATGGATAAAAAAATTGGTGCGTAGTAATGAGCTGTATTCCAAGAGTAAGTTTTTTTTTTTTATCTTGTGCCTTTTGTCCTTTTTTTATGTTTGCCTCAAGATTAGGTCCCTTTGTTCAACAGAGGAACGTTTATTAGCTTTGTGAAAAAGAATTTAGATAAATGACAGGTTTAATAATAATGTAATGGTATTACCATTTTGTATCTCCAACCAGGAAGAGCCCCTCAAACTGCAGAACAACACAGCTAGCTCTCACATATTATCATGTTTAGCGCGAATTTATGAACAATCAACAATAATTATAACAATAATAATAATACCTTACATATTATTCCACCCAACCTTTATGAACAATTTTTTGGTTCAAACATCCCATGGTTTGAACAATATTGATTTATTTTTTAAGTTTCAGTGTTTATTTCAGAATCAGCGTTTTCACATCTCTGAGTACTATTCGTACCCCCAATCCATAAGGAACGCCTTATGCGCCCTATACTGTCAGCTACAACACGTATAATTACCAGCTAGCTAAATGGCTCGTTGAGAAGTTAAAGCCTTTGTCTACGACCGATATCCTGTAACTGACCAGTGGCGGATCCATGGGGTGGTGCTTTGGATGCGGACGCACCCCCGTTTCAGGCCCGTAGCCAGGGGGGTTCCGGGGGTGCGCAAGCACCCCCCCCCCCCCCCCCCCCCCCCACCACACACACACACGTGACAAAAAGGTCCACATTTGTACACGTAAATAAAGTACTTATATTATACTTGCGGCGTTTTCTAGCGAATTTTGACTAACGGTTTTCTCAATAAAGAATGAATTCATACCACATTGGTCCGCTTTTTCTAGAGGCCTGCGTTTGCGATGCAAAAATGGTTTGAAACGGCAAATGTAGTCCAAGACTAGGTTTATAGTACCTATTGACAAATCTGGCTCTTCATAACAGAAAACGCACCCCCTTTTCCAAAATGCTGGATCCCCCCCTGACTGACGTTATTTCAATTTACCGGAGGGTCCAAGGTGTTGAGCTCAGGATGTGGGATATCCTGGTATCCTTTGATGTTGCCTCTCTGTTTACAAACGTTCCTTTAGAAGAGACAATCGACATCTTAGCCGATAAAGCTTTTATGGAGGACTGGTTCAACGACACTTACGGCATGGATATTAGCCGAACCAACTGTTCCAATTCGATGGGGTTTTATATGAACAGATTGATGGCGTGGCATGGGTTCCCCTCTCGGCCATTAATGGCAAACGTCTTCATGTGCCACATCGAAGAGATTCTCGAACCCAAGGGGATCTCAAGGGGGGGGGGGATCCCATATTTTCTGGTCGGGGGTGCTCGTCGTACCTTTTAGGGTTTAAAATCAGGCCTCTGGTACCTTTTAGGGGTAAAATTCGAAAACGTGTATTTTTTCCAGATAGGTACCTGTTAGAGGTCCGTTCTAGCCTTGCCTTGCCTATTGCCTTCCTCATGATTGAGGTCCTCTATCCTAGGGGCCACACACATGCCTCTCCAAGCGTCCCTGTCGAGTGCTAATGCAGTGCACTCGGAGCCCGACAGGAGTTTACCTTTTGGTCGAGGGTCGGGGTACCTAGTCGAGGGTCGAGGGTGGACATGTCGAGGGTGAGGGTAGCTGGTCGAGGGTAGCTAAAAATGGCTCAAATTTTCTCGCGGAATATTATGTAAACAAGACTGGAGATTTTTTAGCGATACATTTGTGTCCGCATCCGCAATCGGTGAGTAACTTGTGTATTTTGGCGTCGTGTTTATCAAGCGGGCACATGCAATATTTTCGGGAACTGTGATAAATACGAAGCCAGTGGAACTTCTGTTTCTTTTCGCCCAGTTATATTTAAGTTTCAAGCTAAACTAAAAACGTTTCTTGTTTGTACCATATGGCTTCTATATATCGAAGCATAAAAAACATAGCAGCATTGTTCTTACGTACCTGTTTGACACTATTCATTTCCGATTGACGCCGTGAGTTTTATATCGAAAGTGTAGCTCTAGTGGTAGTTCATGTAGTCATGTATCTCAAAATTCGCAAGTAATGGAAATATTTTGCCTTCCAGCGGTTTAAAATGGCTCCTAAAAATGTTGCCATTTTGTTTTGAGGCAAACGCCTGTGGATCGTTCCATTGACCTGACAAGTAGCGTTATCTCCCCCGGTTGCGAATAATGTACGTGTACGTATATACATCTCATCTGCAACGCTTAAATATTTTCTTGTGAACGTGTGTAGGATAGTCCGCGAGAAAATGATAGTGGAGACGTATTCCATGTCTCCCGTGGGTTTGATATGGAAAGAGTTGACCGAGAGACTTTAGGAACGTGAAACGAAGCAAAGATTGCGGACGTTGATACAAATGTGGCGAAGGTGCGAAAACAACGCTAAAAAATCTCGGTCTTGTGTTCATTCCGCGAGAAATTTGAGCCATTTTTAGCTACCCTCGACCAGTTACCCTCACCCTCGACATGTCCACCCTCGACCCTCGACTAGGTACCCTCGACCCTCGACCAAAGGTAAACTCCCCGACAGGCCAGTCCACTCCTTGATTTCGTCAACCAACGTCTCCTTTGCCGTCCTCTTGATCGTCGACCCTCAACTCGTCCTTCCAGGACTGACCTGGGACAGCCCTCGTGCCCTTGTAGTGTGGCTAAAGAATGCCAGTTTTCCGCCTAGCAATGGACTTAAGATGTGTTCTAGGGGTTCGGAGTTCCAGGAGGATTGACTCGATCGTACGATGGTCCTCCAGCTCATTTTGGCAATGGGCCAAATGAGTTGTTCTTAGAAGCCGAATGAGTGTTCTTAGAAGCCAAATGAGTGTTCATAGACGCCATTCTAGCAAATCTAGCAAATCACACTTGCTGGTAGCCTGAATTTCAGACGTATTTTTCCCTCGAAAAAAACGCGAGAAAATTACGAGGGAAAATCAACTAAGCGACGCATGTTTGGTACCATTTAGGGGTCAAAATCACTAAGCGACGCCATGTTTGGTACCCCCCCTGACCAAGAACTGCTGACCACTTTTCTCGAAACTCTAAACCACAGCCATCCTTCAGTGAGATTTACAAGAGGTCCAGACGGATGTGATGCTTCAATCTGTGGGTGTGGAACTGTTGAATCGTGCTCCAAGATCGGTGTATATAAAGCCTACCAACACAGGGCTCCTCCTTCACTACCAGAGTCACGTGGACAAGCGATATAAGCAGAGTTTGGTTGCTACAATGTTAGATCGAGCATACCGAATTTCTAGCTCTTGCTCGCATTTCTCGGATGGATGTGGTCGTCTTAGGGAGGTTTTCATAAAGCTTAAATACCCTCAACATTTAGTTGACAGAACAATCAAACGCTTTACACATTCTAAACTTAGACGAGATCACACGCCCACCCTTTAGCACGGACGGAGAATGAAACGGTCAGAATTGTTTGCCATTTAAAGACCAAACTTCGGCTAATTTTGTCAAGCAACAACTTTGTAAGGCTAATTTTGTCAAGCAACACTTTGTAAGCTTAGCTCTAGGGTAAATACCACTATTCAACCCGTGTTTGTAAGTAGAAAGCTGAATCAAGACCTTAAAGTGCCAGAATGTAAGCCCGCTATTGTAAACCAACAATGTGTTGTATATAAATTTGAATGTAACCTGTGTGAGGCAGGCTATGTGGGCTATACGCGTGGCCACCTTCATGAACGCGTGGAGGGACACACAAGAAAAGCATCCTCTATTCATCTTTTCATTCAAAATTAAACTTTACGAAAAGGAAGCAGAAGCTTACAAATAATGGCAATACACATCATTAATCAGGTTGGATGAATTTTCTTGATAATACATCTGGATTTATGCATTCACTATACATGATAATATGCATGCATACCTTTTCGTCTGCATGCCATCTTGAACATGCAGAGAATTTTCTATAGTGCCCAATTATCTCTCTATCTGGATTGAGCACATGACCCCACCCTAGGGTGAGCTTGAAGGTCAAAGTCCACACCATGGCGCAAGAAGGCCTGTCAAGCCCCCACGGGCTAACATTGATAGTTGCATTAATAGTGTAATTTAATTTTAAACACTAGGAAAAAAATCCCGTTCTAGAAAGAGTAGCTTCCTGCCTCCGAGCACTTCACTATCTAAGATACTACTAGTTGTAGACTGGGAGGCAAAGCTACGGCAGGGCTAAAAACAGGTGAAAAGGCTCTTGATTCCTGATTTTGTAACCTCGAACTATTTGGCAACAGATAGCGAATTCGAACATGAATTGGGGAATTCAGGCGGCACGGCGATCGTACTACCTGCCTCCAAAAGCAAATTAGATAATATCATTAGTAGTCGATATATTGTAGATATAGTTGTAAATTGTTTATATCTATATATTAATACCGTAAGAGAAATCGTGTCCGCACTCACTCCGCTTAGCCCTGAAGCTGTGCCGCCAAAAGAAGTTCGCAAACCTGAATAGAAAGTGGAAATCTGGACAGTGGGCGTGTTTTGTGGGAAAAGATTCACCTTGGGCTAAGTTCTAATTCAAGCGATTTCTTAAGCGAGGAACAAAGCTGCCATGGCCGCCATGTTGAAATCTCCCACAGAAACTAAAAAGAACTCAGTTCGCGGAGCCGAAAGCACCATAGACATTTAAAACTAAATGGTCTCTTACAGATTAAATACAGGAATGTGCAGGGATAATTCTAATTCGAAAGCTTTGAGCTGAGGAAAATTTTCATTCAATCCTAAACAAACGTACACCATTGCATTTCTTTCCAGAGCGCGCGCCAAGTCAAAATTACACATTTACACAATCCAAAGCCATGGATAATATTCTCTATTAAGTATACATCCTGACGCTGTATCACAAAGCGAAGGACACAAACCAGAAGAAAAGGAGGAAAGATATCCATTGGGTGTTTTTTTTGTAGGAAAAGATTCGCCTTGGGCTAAGTTTTAATTCAAGCGATTTTTTTAAGCGAGGGACAAAGCCACCATCGCCGCCATGTTGAAATGTCCCACAGAAACTAAAAAAGAACTCAGTTCGCACAGCCGAAAGCACCATATACATTCCAAACCTAAATGGTTCTATTACAGATTACTTACAGTTATGTACAGGGATAATTTCAATTCGAAAGCTTTGAGCTTAGAAAATTTCCATTCAAGTGTGACCAAACGTACACAGGCTTGCTTCGCCGAGAGCGTGCGCTAAGCCTAAAGTCGTAAATACATTCTCTCTAAAGTATCATCCCGTAACGAACAAGCTCTTAGAACAAAATGCTTGACAAACGTCTTTGATCCCTGGAATTTACGAAAACAACGTTTAGGAACTCAGGAAAATCATGCTTCCTCCCCCCCCCCCCCCCCCCCCCCCCCCCCCCCCCCCCCCCCCACACACACACACACACATTTTGATGTCCGTTGTTATTTTTCTTTTTCAGGCCGCTTTTTAAAGAGAATATTAATACTATAAGTAAAATAAATTTAAAATATACTCCGTGAATTTTTTCACGGGCATCAGCTAGTTATAGTATATTTTTCCTGTGCGGGCCACCTTAAGTCGAGGGACAAAGCCGCCAATTCGCCGCCACAGAAACTAAAAAAGAACTCCGTTCGCACATCCGAAAGCACCATAGACATCCAGACCTAAATGGTTCTGTTGCAGATTTTATACAGGAATGTACAGGGATTATTCTAATTCGAAAGCTTTGAGCTGAGAAAATGTTTCATTCAAGTCCTGAACAAACGTACACCACTGCCTTGGTTAGCAGAGCGCACGCGCTAAGTCGAAATGACACACAAAAATCCTGACGCCGTATCGCAGAAGGACGCAAACTCGAGGAGAGGGAGGAAATATCTCCAGTGGGCGTGTTTTTGTTGGAAAAGATACAGCTTGCGCTAAATTCTAATTGAAGCTATTTTTAATCGAGGGACAAAGCCGCCATGTTAAAGTCTCCCACACTGAAACTATAAAAAAAATACTTTACCTGTTTTAATTCTTCTCTTCTCTTCCCTTACTGAGTGATGTGATAAACAATTCCGAAGTCAAATGGTTTTGTGTAATAGGCTTAATCGCGTCGTGATTCAGGGTTCCCACGTTGTTCCCAATATTTGCATGACTTCAATGACTATGCTTTCCAGGCCTGGAAAAAGGGCATTTCTAAAATCATGACTTTCCAGGTTTTCAAGGACCTGTAGGAAATACGTGATTTTGTCGCACCAAAATCAGGGAGACCAGTGCAAAAAAAAAAAAACGACTTTGGGGCTCACTTCATTTATTTCGGCATGGGGAGAGGGGGTACGCATGTTGAAGGGAGGTTATTAGTATTTTAATTTAAAAATGCAAATCAAGCTGTTAAAGGAAGGGGAAACTCAGGGAAATCATGCCCCCTCATTAGGTTGTAAGAGAGAATACTATAAGTAAAACAATTTCCCCCTAATACACTCTAGCTCAGCTAGTCATCAGCTAGTATAATATTGTATAATTGTATATATCACTAAAAAGCCCCTATGGGGAGTTTTATTAAACTTATTATTATTATTGAAGATTTATAAATCAGGGAATCCATCGAAAATTATTATAATGTTCATAGGCGGATTTAGAGGGGCTGCGGCCCCCTTCCTCTGGCATTTTCCCTATAAAAATTGCGTGGAAGTTCGAACGCATTTCATTTGCAAGAGGGGCTTCCTGTGTGCTGTTTTCAGCTCTTCGCGTTTTGCGAGATTTGGGCTTCCTGTGGCAAGCCGAAGTGACAACAAGTAGGGGTGGGGTGGGGGATATTTCCGGGCCCCTCCCCTTCGATTTGTATTCGTGCCTAGTCTTCTCAAGCGTTTTCGCCCCAGCCTGCGCACACTAACTTCGAATATTTTATTGATTTTTGAATATTTCCGATTGGCGTTTTTTTCAGTTCTTTAAACAACGACGTCAACTTCTGTAAATAGTCGCAAAATCAAGTGAGAGCAAACCAGTTCATTTTTTCATGGCATCAAAGGCCTAATAGACAGAATAGACACTACAACACTATCTTTGCACGCTCAAAGAAAGCCAAAAACATGAACTGTCTACGCCACGGTTCACAGCGAAAGTAACTAGACGTTTTGTGGACTGGAAACTCAATTTTCTGCTTTGCCTTATTTAGAGATTAGCATTACCAAGATGCCAAAATTGATATAATAAGAATTTATTAAGCATTATACAATGTCTCAATGCTTTACAATTATTTTTCCAAAAAAGAAAACAAATCTCAAAAACTCATCAAACCAATCCAATGAGTTCTCTCTGAACATTTAACAGCGCTACGACCTATATGTTTCGCGCAAAACCACATCATGTACTCAGACAACCGTTGGACAAGAAATGTTGGCACAATTTAGCATCTATTGTGAATTCACTCTCGTTGCCGTACAAGGCCTATACATTTCTCCCCTTCCCCTCGAATCAATGTTGGTCCTTTTAGCATAACATTGTTTCAGGGATCTTAAGTGTAAGATAAGTGTATCTTATCAAGACCAAAGTTGATGTTATAAAACTATTGACATATTATTTTTCCCTTACTACCCTTCGATGTTGTGGGTTTTGCGAAAACCGTAGGGTAGCCACTCATATTCTGCCTATCCAACAGCAGCAACGACAATAGATTGATTGCCTCAATAAATCGTTTTTTTTATTGAATATTTATTCTTTTTCACGAGAAATGAAAATAAAATTACCACAAAAAAAAGATTTAGCGAAACAATCTTTCAGTTATTCAGCTTTGCATGTTCATTATAGCGGCGTCATTATTTACCGTTTCCCCTTAAAGCAAAAGTATTATCCACATAAATTAACGATAGCCCCCAAAATGAAGAGATCTTCCCTTAAACCACGGGATTGTCCTTTAGTTCTTTGGTAAAAAATGTGTCAGTTGTTCTAGTTGAGGTCCACATCTATCCGATTCGACGGCACGGAAAGCGTTTCCATATTATTCTGCCAAAACAACATTTCAAGAGGCTGAATCGATAGGGACGGTTATAACAGCATCTAAAGTAGCGCCCACTGTAGTAGCGGTTTCCACATCGGATACGGGGGTCACACCTTTGATGGCGCCAAATAACTCGTCCGTAGCAGCATTTGTAGTGGGGGAATCGGTAAGGACGGTTATTGCAACATTTGTAATAGCGCCCATCGTAGTAGCGGTTTCCACATCTGATACGGGGAATACACTTGTGATGGCGCCAGATAATTCGTCCATAGCAGCATTTGTAGTGGGGGAATCGATAAGGACGGTTATTGCAACATTTGTAATAGCGCCCATCGTAGTAGCGGTTTCCACACCGGATACGGGGAATACACTTGTGATGACGCCAGATAACTCGTCCGTAGCAGCATTTGTAGTGAGGGAATCGGTAAGGACGGTTATTGCAACATCTGTAATAGCGCCCATCGTAGTAGCGGTTTCCACATCGGATACGGGAATACACTTGTGATGACGCCAGATAACTCGTCCGTAGCAGCATTGTAGTGAGGGAATCGGTAAGGACGGTTATTGCAACATCTGTAATAGCGCCCATCGTAGTAGCGGTTTCCACATCGGATACGGGGAATACACTTGTGATGACGCCAGATAATTCTTCCGTAGCAACATTTGTAGTGGGGGAATCGGTAAGGACGGTTATTGCAACATTTGTAATAGCGCCCATCGTAGTAGCGGTTTCCACATCGGATACGGGGAATACACTTGTGATGACGCCAGATTATTCTTCCGTAGCAACATTTGTAGTGGGGGAATCGGTAAGGACGGTTATTACAACATCTGTAATAGCGCCAGTCGTAGTAGCGGCTTCCACATCTGATACGGCGAATGCACCTCTGATTGCGCAGGATAGTTCTTCCGTAGCAGCATTTGTAGCGGCGGTACAGATAGGGACGGTTGTAACAACATCTGTAATAGCGCCAGTCGTAGTAGCGGTTTCCACATCTGATACGACGAACACACCTCTGATTGCGCAGAATAACTCTTCCGTAGCAGCACTTGTAGCGGCGGTATAGATAGGGACGGTTGTAACAACATCTGTAAAAGTGCCAGTTGTAGTAGCGGATTCCACATCTGATACGGCGAATCAATCTCTTGGAAGTCTCTGTGCATAAAAGTAAAATGAAATATTGATGGTTGAATTGCTGAAATAGGGATGGATTGGTGGAGTGGGGTAGGAGTAGGGTTGGGTGTGGGTGTGGGGGATAGCTGCATGTATGAGAGGATGGATTGACGGATGATTAAGAGGATGAGGGAGGATGCCTGCTCGGATGAGACGGGGAATTGATGGACGATTGCTGCATGGATGACAGGATGTATTGATGGGTGATGCCTGCTCAGAGGATGAGACGGGAAATTCATGGAGGATCAGACTACATGGATAATAGGATGGATTGATGGAGGATGCATGCACGGTTGCCTTGAAGTTTTTGCTAAGGATATGTCACATGAGGTAATTTTTCTTGGAGCTCGCACGCAATTTTTTGCGTTTTGGTCTAAAGTTGGAGTCCTCCCTTTCTGAAGTGTGATAGTTTCAAGCTATTACATTCATGCGAGAAGTCATGCGAGGGGTTGTTGACTATAAATGAACGTTTTAAAGCGTTAAAAACGTTCCCTAAAATAAATTCCCGGGGTCAGATGGGCTGGCTGCCGAATTTTATGTGTTCTTTTGGGAAACTTTAGGTGGACTTTTGTTGACAGCTTAAATTTTGCCTTCCAAAAGGGAGAGTTATCCATTTCACAAAAGTTGGGAATTATGAGACTGACCCATAAGAAGTCTAGAAATGCGTTGTTTTTGAAGGATTGGCGACCTATTTCGTTGTTAAATGTTGATTATAAAATCGCAACTAAAAAATGTGCTGCAAGGTCAAAAGTTGTTACTCCATTTATAATCAAGAATTCGCAGACTGGATACTTACAGGGCAGGTGTAAGAGTCTTTAAAAAGTCTTAGAAGCTTTTAACTTTGCGACTGAATTTATATATTTGAATAGTACTCTATTCAAATATATCAAGTTGCACATTGAACAATAGGTACGCGTCTAATACCTCTGCATTAGAAAGAGGTGTCAGACAGGGTTGCCCTATTTCTGGCCTGCTGTTTGCTTTAGCAGTCGAAATACTTGCAAGGCAATTAGGGAAAATCAAGAAATAGAAGGAATACAAGTATTGGATAAACAAATTAAATTAAGTCTATGCCGACGATACCACAGTATTTGTAAAGATAAAGGTTCATTATTTAAACTATTACATATCTTACAGTTGTTAAAGACTGCAGCGGGCTCAAGATAAATGCCTCTAGATCAGAGGCTATTTGGTTAGGCAAGGACACAGAAAAGGAGGACCAACGTTTTAATCTTTTGTGGCCGAAAAGACCATTTACAGCGCTTGGTATTATCTTTCCTTATGACAGGTATTTGTGTCAGCAGGAAAATTTTAGAAATAAAATCTCCAACATACAAACGCTCTTTAATATATGGGCGCAAAGGGACTTGAATCAAGAAGGTATTGATAACGACAAGCTGAATGATATCCATATTTCCCTTTTAAATTAACGTATGATATGACGCTGTGTATTTTTTCAAAACTCATATTATTCCTCATAGAGCTTGGTTGTTCAAAATGAATCTAGTCGATACTCCTTTTATTTAGAATGTCAAGAGGTAGAAACTATAGAACTATAAAACATTTATTTGTTTAACTGCCCAAGCGCGAGAGGTTTTTGGAATCACTTCTTTATAAAATGGAATCGAAAAAATATTTCAGTCATGATTTATGATGTATATATACTCTACGGGACTCTATGGCTATTTTTCTGAACAAACAAAATAGCGAGCTTTCAATTATTTATTGTTGCTAGGAAAATGTATATTTATAAGCATAAAAAGGAGCAAAGCCATTTTGATTTACAAGGGTTTCTTTAGTTTGTTCGATTGAAACTAGAAATAGAATGCATCAAATTGTTGAAACAACAGCAGAAATTACCTCATTTGTCAGCGCGCAGAATGAACTGATTGCAGAACTGATGATTGTATTTTCCGTGTGTGACATGTTTGTGTTAGCAAGAGATGTATAAAAGAAAATATGTATTGTTAATAAAGTTAATAAAAAAGCTTGGATGACGTCATCGATGACGTCACATCACGTGATCATTTTAGAGCAACCCTTGAAGCATAGACGAAATAATATATGGTTTTCTTAGCTCATTTTTCCCTTGGGAGGGAGGGACGGACGGACAGAGGTTTTATTCAGGAGAGAGAAAAAGAATAATATCTACTGAATTGAAGCTTCTACAGAACTGAACTCCGTGTGTATACGTTATTTTCGTATGTATGGGGCCCCGCTAATAAGTTTTCCACGCGCATTCTTCCTGAAAGTGCAGTCTGGATTAGTGACTGATCTGCCTCGAATAACTAAGCAAAATGCAGATAAACAAATAAAAATCATGTCACGATAAATATTTAAAAATAAGTGAATAAGTGATGGATTAACTTGTGGTATAGGCATCTTACAGTAAAGTGCGAGGGCAAAGGTGCAAAAATCAGAATGAAGTTGAAGCATCATTGCCAGTAAATTTAGTAGACACAAAATCCAGTCCTTCCCTCAGTAAATTCTACAGTAAAGAGAAAACTGCAGACCTGTAGACCTACCTAGCGTATCATCAGCTTCGGTGACGTCTGATTCCTCCTCTGCGTTCTCATCTGATAAGTTAGGAGTCAGTGGTGAGGTTCGTCAAACCATATTAACAGACGATTAAATTAGGATCAATGTTTATAAACGAATGAAGTGCAAAATTTCCAGGATCATTAGAATATTTATACGAATCGAATGAAGTGCAAAATTTCCAGGATCGTTAGAAAATTTATACGAATCGAATCCGGCCTTTCTTCGGTTTATAGAAACGTGTCTGCAAAGCCATTTCCTGATCATTACGGCAAGTATATTTTAATTTTCTGCTGGTATGCGCAGTTATTTGCCTCTTTCATCGTGGATCTGTTAGCGTATCCACTCATCAACCTTGTATTACGAAGCATTTAAACAGAAAATGTTTTGAAAACATTTTACAAAGTTAAATTCTAGATTGAAATACGATTGCGAGGAACGGACCTATTTACCTACCTTGCATATCGTCACCTTCAGTGATATCTTCTTCTCGCTCTGGATTCTCATCTGAAACGTTAAGAGGTAATGGTGAGACTCAAGATCCTTTTTTCAAGTTATGAGATGGTGCGGTAAAGCGCTGTTCCAGTTCACGTGGCATAATCACTCCAACATTGGTTAACAAAGCATAGTTCTACAGTAAAGACGAACTACATACTTCTAGGGACTGTTCGTTAATTAGGTCGCAGGGATGGCTGGTGGTTTTTTCTGCTTGTAGGTTTTCTGAAAACTTACCCCCGTACAAAAAAAAGTAGTTTCAATTTCTACCCCCTTCGAAAAACGGCTATTTGAAATTTTACCCCCCTCCCTGCGCGCTAATCCAAAGTTAGTATCAGTCTCCTATTTTCCAAATGGCGTCTAAAGTAAGTACGATTGTTGACGAGGATGTACCGGTAGAACAAGCTCTAAAATGGCAAGAAAAGAGAAGAGAAGTTCAGCAGAAATCATCCGGATTCAATACAGTGTTCTGCGTTTCACGCAATCGCACTCAATCTCAATCCTAGCCTGTTGAAAATTTGCATGACACCGAAATGCACCCCCAAAAGTTTCGCGTGTTCTAAAAATGTACCCCCAAATTTTTCAACTTTCTGCAAAATTTACCCCCCCCCCCCATAAAACCACCAGCCCCCCCCCCCCCCCCCCCATAAAACCACCAGCCCCCCCTGCGACGTAATTAACGAACAGTCCCCTAGACTTACCCCGCACATCATCAGCCTCGTCGATGTTTCCTTATTACTTATTATACAAACGAGTCAGTGAGATTTGAAAGTCCATGTGCGTAAATCGAATAAAGTGAAATTCAATTCAATTTTATTTCTCACACTAATAAATATTATTTACAGAATGCATATTTTTTTTTAAAAAGCTGTAGAACTAACATGACAAAAAAGAAATAGGGAGAAGAGAGCTTGTGAATAAATGTTTTAGCAGTGTCCAAAGGAGCGAATTGCTTTCGAGTTGGACACTGCTTATGGTGGAAAAAAGTAAATTTAAGTATTGAGTATTGAGTAAGGCGAAACCTTTTCAGGATAGTAAGAATATTAAGGCGCAATTACTTCTTTCGTTGGAAGCAACTCGTGAAGAAAAATATCGTCCGCACTCACCAACCATGAAGTAATCTCTATTTCTTTCCTTGGAAGCAACTCAGTAAGAGCTCTTCCAGGTCACGACAAGGATTTTTAGTATAATTATACTCAAGTCATTATGAAAATCCCGCACTGAACGGATTGGGAGTGCCGTGAAAAAAATCCAACAAAAAAAAATTGTTTTGTCTAAATTAGTCGCCTTAGGCTCCGTGGTTATCTTCGGCGACCAATTGTTAAATAATACTTTTTAAAAGTTTCATTCTACTTTGAAGATACGATTTATAATACCAATTAAGTATAATTACTTTGTCATAAGAATTTCCGCGCGCTGATTGGCCGAGAGATTCGTTTTCTCTCGGTATAACCACCTACAGGATTGGGAGAGTGCGCGCGAGTTTTGTTATGATCGTAAAAAAGTCCAACAAAAACAAGTTGTTTGCCCCAGGCTCCGTGATTATCGGCAAATAATCACCTTGACTTCGTCTCGGTGACTAGTCGCCGATAATCACGTCGCCTTCGGCGACTAATTGTTAAATAACCTACCTTGAATATCATCAGCTTCGGTGGTGTCTTCTTCCTGCACTAGACTCTGATCTGAAGAATTAAACGAGTTAATAAAAAAAGTTAATGGTAGAGGCTCGAAATCCTTTCTTTCCTTCGATTTATTGAAACGCTTCTACTAGGTCACCTGAAAAGTATAAACAAATTGCTTCACAAACCCTTATTCTACATGAACTACAAACCTACAGTACCTTGCATACCATCTTCTTCGGCGAAATCTGATTCCCGCTCTGGGTTCTCATCTAAACATTTAAAAGATAAAAAGGTGATCAAATCAAATTATAGTATCGTTCTATCTAGAACTTCCTAGAAAAATAAGCTGGATTTAAAATTATGAGAAGTAATAAGTTGAATATACCTGCCACATCGTCTACATTCTGTAGGTTTGGCTTGAGTACGTTTGCACTGACGGCAGCAAGGACTGCTAGCCCACAAAAAGAGCCTTCAACATCTTGGCGTGTCTTTAAGGAGAGACCCCGCGAGACTGAATAGTAACACATCTATCTCTAGATTTAAAGGGTACACACGCATGCGTATTTCAAAAAAGGTCCAATAACTATTAGAAGAACCGGAAAAATTGTCCGGTTAATTGAACTCATGTGCGGTTTTTTTTATGCACGTATTTTACGCAACCCATATTGTTTATTACAAGATTCATCAAATATTCCAAGTATGGTAGATACAAAAGGCTCTCTGAATGATTTTTAATTCGCCAAATTGCAAAACAAATAACCATAATTTAATTCGTGTATTACTGCAAGCAAACTGTGGTCTGTGTCACAAGGGGGGGGGGGGGGGGGGGGGGGGGGTAGACTGAATAGTAAGAAATCTAAGGTACACGCGCATGCGTAATTCGAAAAAGGTCCAATCTATTACAATAACCGGAAAATTTGTCCGGTTAATTGAGCTCACTTGAGGTTTTTTATGCACGTTTTTTACGCAGCCCATATTGTTTATTACAAGATTGAATAAATATTCAAAGTATGGTAGATACAAATGGCTCTGAAACTTTGGAGAATAAGTTTTAATTCTCCGAATTGCAAGACAAATAGACAACAATGTTTAATTCGCGTATTACTTCAAGCAAAACTGTGGCCTTGTCTCTAGGGGAAGAGAAACCTCTGGATTGAAGTCTTTAACACGTTAACATGATTGATAATATCTAATAGTTATCAAGTATTGGTGTGTACCGTTATTCAATTCTACATATCCGTATTAGTAAAACTGCAAGGTTTTAAAAGAACTACTTGAAAATTGACTGAGATACGAATTTCCAAAACTTTGTATTCTGGCTTACTTTCATGCTCTCCCAGCCTCGACTTGACGTATTTGTCCATACATTTCTTTGTAGAAAGTAACAGATTGCGAAGTTTTGAAAATCCATATCTCAGCCGGTATGCAATCTGCACCACACTGTGCAATTTTACTAATATGGTTGTGTAGAATCGAATAATGCGTTCCATTTGTTGATAATTATTAGATATTATCAATCAATATTAACGTGATAAAGGCCTACAGTAAGACATCTATCTCTAGATTTAAAGGGTACACGCGCATGCGTATTTCAAAAAAGGTCCAATAACTGTTAGAAGAACCGGAAAATTTCTTCGGTTAATTGAACTCATTTGAGGTTTCTTTATGCACGTATTTTACGCAACCCATATTGTTAATTACAAGATTAATCAAATATTCCAAGTATGGTAGATACAAATGGCTCTCTTAAGCTTTGGAGAATGATTTTTAATTCACCAAATTGCAAGACAAATAAACGGCAATATATAATTCGCGTATTACTGCAAACAACGACGCTATGGCCTTAGTCTCAGGGGAGAGACCCCGGTAGATTGAATATTAAGACATCTATCTCTAGATTTAAAAGGGTGAACGCGTATGCGTATTTCTAAAAAGGTCCAATAACAATTAAAAGAACCGGAAAAATTGTCCGGTTCGTTTGAGGTTTTTATGCACGCAATATACATCGTATTGTTACTTACACAATTGAATAAATATCCCAATGGAAGATACAAATGATTCTCTGAAGCTTTGAAGAAAAATGTTATAAATCACCAAATTCCAAGACAGATAAAGACAAATAACAATTCGTGTATTAGATACAAGCACCACCCTTTTTGTAATTTATACCGTCCAATTGCCCGGTCTAGTAACCAGCTAAGTAAGACAATAATAATAATAATAATCATCATCATCATTATAATCATAATAATAATCAAGCAGGCAAGCAGGCTACAGCTATTATAAAAATTGTTACTTAAAAGTGGACAGTCACGGGCGTGTTTTGTCTTTATTTTGTAGATTGTGTCCCTATTAAGTTAGAGCCAAATGAGAGGCCTGAGGAACTCTATCAGCGCCTCATGGCTTTTGTTGATGATAACCTCCTGATAGCAAATCCCTCCATAAGCCATCATAATGAGACCATCACCATGCAAAAAACTGCGTTATGGGTCTAAGCTTCGCTCTAGAACATTAGCGTCCATCAAACCCGTATCCCTAATGTATCAAGCTATGACGTCACTGCTGGGCGAAATAGTTTCAAATTCCCCACAGCACCTCCAAATGGCCATTCTGATGGCGTCAGCCTCGATCTTGCAAAACCAAATTCCACCGGACATCACCTCTTAACGCGACTGCCCGAGATAATTCGACGATGTATTCAACCCTACCATCTCCGGCTACAATAGAGCCCCGGGCCCATTCGAAGCAAAAGTCAACATGGGTATCCCCTCTTTAAAATGAAATTGGTTATCGATTAGGCGCGTCGGTTACATCGAATAACTAACTTAGCGGGTCGACTCTTGATTAGAAAACGTACACAACTGGATCCGCTGATCTTCATTCTGTTAGGGAAAACATCTCGTACAGACCGGTAAACAAGATATAACTGTATTTTGGACTAGATAAACAATTGAAAGTGTGCTTCGAGTAGTTTTTAGCTACATAATTGCCGATTTTCAGGGTGATTCATGAGCCCATTTCATCGATCGATTTATTACGCACAAGCTCGTCGAATAGAGTTTCTACACCATACTAATGTAAACTATCCTATAGCCCATGGTGAAAACACATGATTACCACAGACCTTACTAAAGCGTTGTACCAGATACCAATCGAGTCTCTACCGAGATACCAACCGAGTTCTACATATCGAGTCTCTTCCGCGACTCGATCGTGGGGTGACAACCCCCTACAGAGGCACCCGTATCTACGCCAGCTCCGCAATTGGTATGCCTGGATTGGAGTCGCTAAACTGGCAGATGATATATACGGTTGGGGAATTTCTTCAGGGATTATTACAGAATTGCATAAAGTTGTTGAGTGCCCTCCAGCTGAACAGCCTTCGATTATCCGCATCAAAGACTAGCGTAAATCCGAAATCCACCACCATCCTAGGATAGCTTTGGTCTCAAGGCACTCTCACCGCACCGGGCCTCCACCCTCGCACAGTATCCTGCACCCCAGAAGGTCAACGGATTGACGTCTTTCATTGAGAGCTTATAAGGTCCTCGCACGGGTAATACCTAACTCTTAGTCTCTCCTCGCCCGCCTGGACAACGCAATCGCCGGACTGTCCTCTATCGACGAGATCACGTGGTCTGACGAACTGCTCGATGTGTTCGCTAATGCCAAGAAAGCGCTAACCATCTCCCGCTCAATCACCATACCTAGGCCCGACGACAAGATCTGGCTCGTCAGCGACGGGCTTTGAGGAAACCTGGAATCGCAGCAACTTTATGTTATTCGTTCGGGAAAACTACGCCTAGCGGGCCTTTTTAACGCGAAGCTTCGGAGCCACCAGTCCTCGTGGCTTCCATGTGAGATCGGGGCACTTGCGATAGCATTTCAGCCCCTTCATATTATACAGGCGTCTAAAACGTTTGCGTCCTAACAGATAACAAGACTTGCGTACATGCGTACACGAATATCTGCAGAGGGGGTTTGACGTTCCTATCCATCGTTGGCCTGTTTGAATCCCGAGTGCAACACGTCGCGGGCACAGCTATCCTACACTCTGATTTTTGTAGACGCAACACACAGCCGTGCAATGACATATCTTGCACGATATGTAGTTTCATTAAGGTTACTGAGAACCTTCGCGCACGTGTTCGAAAAAAAAAATCATACACGTCCTTAGTTTAACCAAAACATATCAACCTATATATCGTTGGAAAGCTTATAGAATGGACTAGCGAACTATGGCAAAAAGAATTATTTTTTTTCATAATTACAAATTTTTTTAAGGTTTTATTAAAAATTCGGCTGTGAGAGTTTCAAGAGATAACGCTGACGAACTGCTAGACCTTGACTCCCAAGTAACACATTGTTTTAATCCTTAAAGTTGTTTCTCAAAACCGTGTCTGCGTTTTTTTAAAATTTTGCTTTGCTCAAAAGTTATCGAACTTTTAAATTTCGAAGGTCAAATTTTGTGGAATTTTCACGCTCTAAAAATTTTAAAAATTCATAACTGTTGAACTAAACAAAATTTAAAAAATCGCAGACACGGTTTCTGAGAAAGACCTTTAAGGATTAAAACAATGTGTTACTTGGGAGTCATGGTCCAGCAGTTCGACAGCGTTAGCTCGTGAAAATAGCACACCAAAATATTTAATCAATGCTTTAAAAAAAATAAAAGGTATCAATAAGTGATTTCTTTTTGCCATAGCCCGCTAGTCCATTCTATAAGCTTTCCAACCATATATAGGTTGACATATTTTGGTTAAACTAAGGACGTGTATGATTTTTTTTTCGAACAACGTGCGCGAAGGTTCTCAGTAACCTTAACACGTTTATTCAAGAATCAGTCATCCGTCACATCTCTGTCAATGATATACTTATATCGGGATAGTTCCGTCTTCCGTTCACAAGCAGAGCAGGATGGTCTTTCCAATCGGAGTGCTCAGACTTACGCACATTTCACGCTCGATCATTTAAAACAAGAAACACGACTATCCAAGAAAGCCACTGACATCAAGGATGTCAAGCGCTACCTCAAAGTTGCAACGATCGCCAATCCCCCTCCAGCCCTCACGTGAGTGCATCATAGTTCCTCGCCAACCTTTAGACAGTTTCCTGACAGCACAAACATCCAACTCCACCACCCAAAAAACTACCTCGAAGATTTAAGAAGAAAAAAAAGGGTTATCAATTCCACTCACTGAGATTTTGGTAATCAATTGGCTATCAATTGCTGATACAAATTGATAATCAATTTACTAATTGAAATCAATTGGTACAAATTATCACTTTTATCAAAAGTTACGCCGGGAAAGTTCACAATACAATAGAATGTTTTGTTATGTTTTGTCTGCAGGGCTCCCTAAACGTGATTCAAAGATTGAATTAAAATTCCTCGAATAGGTGTAATTATGGGTCTAGGGTTCATGACCACGCCCTGCCGATGAGCCTCTGACGCATAGTGTAATATTCCTCCCTGTGTATTGTTTTGATAATCAGGTATGGGGAATCGCTCTGGCCTTCCCCAAGCCTCACCAAGCCCGCCTTTGTTCTGATCTCTCTTATCAGGCGCCACAACCTAATTACTTCTTACAGGAAGATATACTTACAAAATACATTATTTCCACTCATGACATAATAACATGTATTGCTGATGTGTTGATATTCACCTCTATTAGCGCACCCATAACACCGCGGGATTTCCAATTTACTCATCATAATATATGTTCCGGTGAGGCCGTTCAACGTTTTGCCTCGATAGAAATAATTCGGTACTCGCGCGAACATCAACTATTACATTTTATTCAACTATTCAACATACAATTCAAAGGATATCGTTCAGTTGTGATCCTTATTCGTCCTTGTAGACTTCCCAATCTTTTCGCCTTCATGGGATTCTCTAAAGATACGGTTAATTCATCCAGGTAACGAATTTCTAAGTAAATACATACGCGTAACACTAGCGTCTATTGAAAACTAACAAGAAAACCACATTGTCTTACATTTGTGTCCCTTGTATACGCTTGGAGTCGCACATGAACAGATTTCAACTCCCCGTAAACGCGCTTGGAGTTCGGCTCATGGACCTATTTCAACTCACCGAGAAAACACGCTACAATGTCACGTGTGTGGACAATAGGCCACCCACTTCGGGGGTGGGCACGGGAGCGACCGTCATCATCATCATCACCCTGGGGGTCGGGATGAAATCCACTACCCACCGCCACACCTCGCGGTCCGCCATGGCCACGGGAAGGTCTTCTTTCTCCACCCTCGCATCCCTCGCGATGGAGCGACCGTAACAGCCATAAAGGTTTACTGTACTAATATCTCTGTAATAACACTGTACATTAATGGTGCTTGTGGCATTAACCAAATGCAATAGTCCAAATACAGGGTCTGAATGGTGGTGTACCAGGATCAGTTAACAGCTAAATTTTGGCAATTTTCTCAGTTATCAGTTCGATTTTTGGATTCTCAGTTATGAAAATATTTAGCAAATAAGGTGATTATCGTAGAATATTTACCGAGCCGCTTGTATAATTTTGCCAGTAAATATCAGAGGAAAACGTCAGAGGGAATGAATTCATTTGTTTACTTTTTTTCGCAACTTTGTGACAGCTAAAAGCCTTTTTCTCGAGCGAGAACGGCAAACGTGATGTTCTAGAAAGGGGGAGATACAGGGGCTTAAACTAACGGAACACAGTCTTAAGGTAATCGAGAGGATGCCTGGAGAAGATCACTCGTACACTAGAAGCTATAGATCATGTGATGCAGTTCAGATTTGTGCCTGGTAAAGGCAACAATGATGCAAGTTTAATCTTGCGTTAGCTGCAAGAATTAAACAACTGTAAAAAGGCAAGAATCTGTATCTTGATTTTGTTGACCTTGAGAAGCTTTCTAGCGCGTCCCTCGTGAGGTTCTGTGGTGCGCGATGAGGCGTCTGTGTTTTCCAGAATGGCTAGTTTGTACTGAGAATGCTATGTGCTATGAACTGAAATGCGAGGAGCAGGGTAAGGACTGACGACTCCTTCAGCCACACTGAGCCCTCTGCTGTTCATCATTGGTATAGAGACCCAGTCTCGTGATATTCGCACTGGGTGCCCAAGGGAACTGCTTTATGCTTACGTATCTTGTGCTCGCAGCGGACTCCTTACTGGGGTTGCAGCAGAAACTGAGTTCTTGGAAGCCTGGGATGGAGTCAAGAGGCCTCCGTGTCAACATGGAGAAGTCAAGAGGCCTCCGTGTCAACATGGAGAAGACGAAGGTCATGATTTCTGGACCAAACCTGGAAACACTGAGAGTGGAGTTTGTAGGAAGGGGGTCGTTGTAAATTCCATCAGGGTTCGTACGCGTCCTGGGAAACCTGGAATATCCTGGATGTTCATTCATGTTGTGGACGGCGGCAAAACAAAGCGCGTTTCGACCCAGCGCAGATTTCTCTTTTCCTCGCGAACCTCAGCTAGCGAAATGCAGAGAAAAGAGGCCTCTGCTAGCAGGGAACTGATGAAAGGGACAGCTGGTACTTTATTGTTCACAGTAACCTCATGCATGCTGGGTGTGCCTATTTTTCCCAGTTGGTCAAACAAATACTAAGTTAAAGCAAGGTGCGGCCACAAACTGTGATTATAAAATTATTGAATTAATTGGCATGTGATGTCATGTGTATTTGTCATGAAATAATGCTTACCAAAAGTGCCATAATGTTGACATAGTTGACATAGAGACAATGCCATACATTGTCTCTAATGAGCCCTCTCACTTCAAAGTCTGTTCCACCATATATGGTCTCATGGCACCGGGCTCTGCCTTTTCAATTGTAGAGTTAGTACGGCAAAACATCGAACATTTGTAAATCAGGGAATCCATAGAAAATCATTATAATATTCATAGGCAGATTTAAAGGGGCAGCGGTCCCCCTTCCTCTGGCATTTTCCCCAAAACAATTCCCCGGGGAAGTTCCAACGCATTTTATAACATAGACACGATATAACGCGCGCTCTGATTGGCCAATTTTCTATGTGAAAGAAATGGATATACCATAGAGATTTCCCATAGAAATTACGTCATCACTCGGAATCAAGCGAAACGGGAGGCAAGATTGAGCTCGCCAATGTCACAAAAGCTGTCAAAAACAACACCCTGGATCTAAAACAAGCTCTGGAAATTGAAAGCAAGTGAAAAGGAACCTGTTTCAGATGGATTTATGTAGTTTGGGAAATCCGATGACTGATAGATAGGTTTATTTTTGCAAAATTTGCTCCTTTTCGTGCGAGTTTTGAGGGCTCTGTTTTGAGTACTGTTTTATTCAAGTCCGGAAGAATTTCTACTTCAGCGGCCACAAAACTGTCATGTGAAAAATTCGTGAAAGGAACAAGTTAGCAGGTAAGCAATTCAATTGATCCAAATTAATTTTGTTTGGGATTAATGTTTTTCAACCCTGAAATCAGCTCCTTCAAATTTAGTAGTTTGCAATTTCTCTTTTGGCGAGTAAAGTTTCCTTCGCTGCTTTCGATTTTCTTCGTATTGTTTTCTCTTGCAATGCCATGATTGCCTAATAAAATATGAAAATCAGAAAAGACTATGTTTTCATTATATTTTCTACGAAATAGTCAAGTTGATTTTGTCATTTAATTTGAAAAGGGTTTCCTTGTAAAGTTTCAGTGCTGAATGCAACGATGTTGAAACACAAAGCGATGTATTATTTTCCACTAGCTTTTGAAAAGTCCACTTACAGTGTAACTAAAACGGATAAAAAGAGAGGAGATTTGTCAGTTCGTGTGTATATCCAGTTCTATAATTCCAACCGCATTTTATTCCCGTTTGAGCATGATTTAAGCTTATTTTTTCTTGCAAGTTATGGGGGATTGTTGTTTGCGTGCGTTTTGTTTCCAACTTTATTTGCGAAACTTCGTTGTCTATGTTATAAAAGCAATGGTCCATACTTAGCAGTGCGTATATCCAGTTCTGGAAACACTTGGATAGTTGAGAGAGCACTCAGCTAGCTAGAGTCGCACTCGGCTTACGCCTCGTGCGACTCTTACGCTACCTTCGTGCTCTCTCAACTATCCGCGTGCTTCCAGAACTGGATATACGCACGCTAAGCATGGACCATTCCTTAATTATTTATACCGTGACCAAACAAATGCAATAGTTTTCTTGATTTTCTATGTTGCATGTGCAGTAGCCTCCTCTGCGCAGGCGTCTTTTTGTGGCTTGTTTTCGGCTCTTTCACGTTTTGCGAGAGGGGCTTCTTGTGTGGTGTTTCGGCTGTTTCGGGCGTTTTTGGGCTTCCTGTGGCAAGCCGAAGTGACCAAAAGAGGGGATGGGGGGTAGTTCCGGTGCCCCTCCCCTCGATTTTTATTCGCCCTAGTCTACTCACGCGTTTTCGCCCCAGCCTGCGCAAGCTTTGTACTTTGTTTTACTTTGAGATTTGAGCCAAAAGAAGACTTTGGAGGAGGCTGACTATATATTTTATAAGATCAACAATAACCGATTTGCAGTCTAGTCCTCAGAGGGGGTTCACGACCACTGGAACCACCCTGGAACTATTATCGAAACATACATCTTTAGAATCCTTGATGTCTAGGAACTGTTTTTGGATGTTACAACTCGCAAAAGTGTCCCACGATGTCGGCCATTTCACAACATTTTTGTTATGCAATGAAGTAATTTTAGACTGAGCTGTTACACTGCCACTCAAGGCAGAAGTCAATCACATCCCATCAAAAAGATCCATTATCCAATAGAAACGTAGCGAAAGAAAATGTATTTTGCGCGCGCCGTGAATATTTTATTGATTTTTAAATATTTTCCATTTTTTCCCGTTCAATTCAATTCAACGACGTAAAAACCGACGCAAAATTAAAAGAGAGCAAAACCAGCTCATTTTTCCATGGCAGGTACTTTCATTCAGTGCATCAAAGGCCTAATAGACAGATAAACACTAATATAAGGCAATGCCTAAAAGCGTCGCGGCGCTGTACTGGATGCATGTGGAGGACAAGCACGCGCTCGGTGATTCAAGACGGATCTTACGCAAGTGCGCATGCGTAAATAAGAGCCTGCGATGTTTTCGTAAACCGCTGAAAATTCTGTTTTGGCTTGGATGGGTTGCTTTCTCATGCGAAGCTGAATGATACGTATGGGGCTCTACTCTGCGCCTTGGGCGCGGGGAGTTCCGCTACAAGACTTTTTTTGGCACGCTCCAAAGAAGGCCAAAAAGCGACCACAGTTCACAGCGAAAGTAAACTAGACGTTTTGCGGACCGGAAATTCAATTTTCTGCTTTGCCTTATTTAGAGATAAGCAGTCCCAAGAAGCCAACATTTATATAAGAATAAGAATTTACTAAGCAGTATACAATGTCTCAATGCTTTACAGTTATTTCCCCCCAAAAAGAAAACAAATTTCAAAAACCGCATCAAACCAGGGAGATCAAACCAATCCAATGAGTTGTCTCTGAAAATTTAACAGCGCTACGACCTATATGTTTCGCGCAACACCACATCATCTACTCAGACAATCTTGGACAACAAATGTTGGCAAATTTACTCTCGTTGCTGTACAAGACCTATAAGCACAGGCAGATCTCCTCTTACCCCGGAATCAATGGTGGTCCTTTTAGCATGTTTTAGCATAACATTGTTTCGGAGACCCAAGCCAAGAAGACAAGAAAGAACATTCCCGCAGGCGTTTTTGACAACAACTTTGCCCAAGATTGTAGAATGAAAAAGCGATTGTTGAACTGCGTTTCATGCTGGTACTGATCTGATATAGAACGAGAACTAGTAATGTGCATTACAGCTAAATCCGTTGCATCGCGACCCAAGTTTTCAAAAACATAAAATTATTTTTGGATTTTTGACTTCCGCCTTTTTGTTCCGCCAATCGAACTATCTGAGCCAATGAAATTCTTGCCCTGTAATAAATTTGTCATCTCAGACTCGTTCTATTGTTTTGAGTCTGAGATGACCAATTGTTTTGGTTAAAATGACCAGTGCGTTTTTACAGTGCAGACAACGTCGGAAAGCCAGGCGACTGCACTAGACGACACAGAGCTCGAATCTGATTGGCTGATCAGATTTGCCTGGCGAAACAGCAAATCAATGTGTTGAAAGCGCTGGTCGTGATGCAACGATTTTAGCTGTAACACTGAGAAAAGGGGTGACTGAGCAGGTAAGGTGACGACTGTTTAGGTATAATGTCATTATAGGTAAGTTGATTTTGTCAAGACCAAAGTTGATGTTACAAAACATTGACATATGAAATTTTCACTTACTACCCTTCGATTTTGGGGGTTTTGCCAACACCGTAGGGTAGTCACTGATATTCTGCCTATCCAACAGCAGCAACAACATAGATTGATTGCATCAATAAAACACTTTTTATTGCATATGTATATTTCTTTTGCACGAGAATTGAAAATAAAAAATACTACAAGAAAAGATTTAGCGAAAAAATCTTTCAGTTATTCAGCTTTACATGATCATTATAGTGGCGTCATTATTTAACGTTTCCCCTTAAAGCAAAAATATTATCCTCCAAAAGAAGAGGTCATCCCTTAAATCAGGGGACTGTCCGTTAGTTCTTTGGTAAAAATGTTTCAGTTTTTGTTTCAGTTGTTCTAGTTGAGGTCCACATCTATCCGATTCGACGGCACAGAAAGCGTTTCAATATTATTCTGCCAAAACAACATTTGGAGAGGCTGGATAGATAGGGACGGTTATTGCAACATCTGTAGTAGCGCGCACTGTAGTAGCGGCTTCCACATCGGATACGGGGAACACACCTTTGATGACGCCGGATAACTCGTCGATAGCAGCATTTGTAGTGGGAGAATCGGTAAGGACGGTTATTACAACATCTGTAATAGCGCGAGTCGTAGTAGCGGTTTCCACGACATCGGATACGGGGAATGCACTTATGACGGCGCCAGATAATTCTTCCGTAGCAACATTTGTAGTGGGTAAGTCGGTAAGGACGGTTATTACAACATCTGTAATAGCGCCAGCTGTAGTAGCGGTTTCCACATCTGATACGGCGCATACACCTCTGATTGCGAAGGATGGTTCTTCCGTAGCAGCATTTGTAGCGGCGGTAGAGATAGGGACGGTTGTTACAACATCTGTAATAGCGCCAGCTGTAGTAGCGGTTTCCACATCTGATACGGCGAGTACACCTCTGATTGCGAAGGATGGTTCTTCCGTAGCAGCATTTGTAGCGGCGGTACAGATAGGGACGGTTGTTACAACATCTGTAATAGCGCCAGCTGTAGTAGCGGTTTCCACATCTGATACGGCGAATACACCTCTGATTGCGAAGGATGGTTCTTCCATAGCAGCATTTGTAGCGGCGGTACAGATAGGGACGGTTATTACAACATCTGTAATAGCGCCAGCTGTAGTAGCGGTTTCCACATCTGATACGGCGAATACACCTCTGATTGCGAAGGATGGTTCTTCCATAGCAGCATTTGTAGCGGCGGTACAGATAGGGACGGTTATTACAACATCTGTAATAGCGCCAGCTGTAGTAGCGGTTTCCACATCTGATACGGCGAATACACCTCTGATTGCGAAGGATGGTTCTTCCGTAGCAGCATTTGTAGCGGCGGTACAGATAGGGACGGTTGTTACAACATCTGTAATAGCGCCAGCTGTAGTAGCGGTTTCCACATCTGATACGGCGAATACACCTCTGATTGCGCAGGATAGTTCTTCCGTAGCAGCATTTGTAGCGGCGGTAGAGATAGGGACGTCTGTTACAACATCTGTAATAGCGCAAGCTGTAGTAGCGGTTTCCACATCTGATACGGCGAATGCACCTGTGATGCGAAGGATGGTTCTTCCGTAGCAGCATTTGTAGCGGCGGTACAGATAGGGACGGTTGTTACAACATCTGTAATAGCGCCAGCTGTAGTAGCGGTTTCCACATCTGATACGGCGAATGCACCTCTGATTGCGAAGGATGGTTCTTCCGTAGCAACATTTGTAGCGGCGGTACAGATAGGGACGGTTGTTACAACATCTGTAATAGCGCCAGCTGTAGTAGCGGTTTCCACATCTGATACGGCGAATACACCTCTGATTGCGCAGGATAGTTCTTCCGTAGCAGCATTTGTGGCGGCGGTAGAGATAGGGACTTCTGTTACAACATCTGTAATAGCGCAAGCTGTAGTAGCGGTTTCCGCATCTGATACGGCGAATGCACCTCTGATTGCGAAGGATGGTTCTTCCGTAGCAGCATTTGTAGCGGCGGTACAGATAGGGACGGTTGTTACAACATCTGTAATAGCGCCAGCTGTAGTAGCGGTTTCCACATCTGATACGGCGAATACACCTCTGATTGCGCAGGATAGTTCTTCCGTAGCAGCATTTGTAGCGGCGGTAGAGATAGGGACTTCTGTTACAACATCTGTAATAGCGCAAGCTGTAGTAGCGGTTTCCACATCTGATACGGCGAATCAATCTCTTGGAAGGCTCTGTGCAGAAAAGTAAAATGAGATCTTGATGGTTGAATTGCTTGAATAGAGATGGATGAGAGGATGGATTGATGGGTGATGCATGAGAAATTGATGGAGGATCAGACTACATGGATAATAGGATGGATTGATGGAGGATGCATGCACGGTTGCCTTGCAGTCACAGGAGGTATTTTTTTGTGTGTGCGAATTGCAGTGAATATTGCGCGTCTAGCATACCACGGCAACACAAAACAAATGTTGCGTTGCGAGTTGCAGAAAAAGTAGAATTGATTTCTACTTTACGCAACATTGCGACCAAAATTGCTGCGTGTGGCATGCAACTTGCGAGACAATGTTTTCTTTTCCTATTAGCCAATCAGCGCACACCATTCATTAATCGTGGATTGTTTACTTGGATAAGCCGCTGTAATTTACAATTTTATCGCGGGCGTATAGAAAAATATTACGTCCCGCGGCAACTTGCAATAATTTTAATTCGTCATCGTTGCGTTGCGAGTTGCATGGAAAATTGCCTCGTGTGACATGCCTTTTGGATATAAATTTGTCAAGATTTCCTGAAATCATCGACGTGACTATATTATTGCGCCTTTGCTTGCCACTATAACATTTTTACCCACATTTGGTTGCCTCGGAAACCTCCCTTCCTTAGATATATGTTCTAACACGCCATACGATTACAAAGTTCTACGACTCTTGCCATCCAGACAAATTGTCCTGTAACCCTCCCTTCCCGAGGTATCAAGTTTTCAAGGTTTGATGATCTTATCGATGGCGTCACATTACATTACGACTTCGTTGCAATCCCGTGATCATCTAGACTTTTTTCCAAAGTTTGGTCTAGACATGGAGTCCTCAAGCCTTTGAGTCCTCAAGAGTTTCAAGCCTAGAAGACGTCATAAATGGCGTCAAATCACGTGATCATTTTAAAGCAACCCCTTGAAGCATAGACAAAATACCCCAAGTATGTTTTTCTTCCCAACTTGTATACCATTCACGTGTGCACACCGGACGGAGTAAGGGAGGGAGGGACGGACACAGGTTTTACTCAGGAGAAAGTAAAAATCATATCTCCTGAAGGAAAGCTTCTATAGAAGCCAAATTTAGACCTGAACACCGTTTTCATGTGCCTACACGTCATCAATGGCGTTATCAAAACCAACAAGATTGCGCGTGACGTTAAAAAAGTGAACTCCATGAGTATACGTTATTTTCTTATATTTCCTATGTATGGGGCTCCGCTAATACGTTTTCCACGTGCATGTGACTAACCTGTCTTAAATAACTAAGCAAAATGCAGATGAAAAAAAATCATGCCTCAATGATAATTGTTTTAGAAGACATTCGTTTAGAACGTCGAGCAATTTCAACAAAAAGCGGCCAAAAATCTCTTTCTGCCATAAGATTTTGCTAGAAATATAGCTAAACGTTATTTCTAACTATTGACAATGAAATGAAACGTAAATTCGTGCGAAAAAAGTTGAATTTCGCTAGCTCTTTTTGAGCCGTCAATACCACAAAATATTGACGGCTCACAACAACACAGAGTAGCAAGGCGAATTGCGATACTCATGGGAACCAGAGAAAGGGTATATTAAGGCATGGGTGCTTTTCACAAAAATGCGAAAAACACTGAAAAAAAAAATCCTATTGCTATGGCGTCTTAAAGTTAAAGGTAAAAATATCAAATTGAAGTTGGAAAACACAAAATCCTATCGTTTCCTCCAGACCTGTAGACCTACCTAGCGTATCATCAGCGTCGGTGACATCTGATTCCTCTTCTGTGTTCTCATCTGAAAAGTTAGGAGTCAATGGTGAAGTTAGGAGTCAATGGTTCGTCAAATTATATTAAACAGACGATTGAATTAGGTTTGAGGATCAATGATTATTGGAAAATGTAGAAGCAAGAAATTATTCAGAACCTCTTTCTTATCATAAGAGTACAAAAACATACACTCTAACGAGTGGAACGTGCTTTTGGCCTATTTTTTTCTAAAACTGGCACTTTGCTTTCAACGAATTTCCTGAAACTTCGTTAACACTAAGTCAACTAACTTCAATATGATTAACGGAGTTTCGTTCAAAAATACCAGCAGTTTTTTTTAGCTTTTTTTTATTGCGCGGGGTTGATCTCTCAAGGAAGGGGTCCATTTAAGCTCAGATATTATTAAAAGTATCAACGTTAATGGAGATCTGATAATGCGCACTTATTGCCAAAAGATACCTGCTTATATTCTCCAAGATTGAAGTTCATAGCGAGTATATTTTTAAAGTTGTAGACGAAAATTTATTTTCGCGAAATGCGCTCTCAACTCGTATGAGTCACCTAAAAACTGCTTTAAAATAGATTAAATAGCCTCAGATCGGGCGGAGCAACATCAGTAGTCCAAAATAGCCAAGACCATGGAAGACCGACATAGCTTGCTAAGGATATGTATGTTCAGGAAACCGTAGGATTGCGTTTATGTAACAAATTTTCTCGGACATAATTAACTATAATATATTTTTATATTTAAAAATAAACTAAATGATGGATCTGTTAGCGTATCCGCCTATTGGCATGTTTTTCCTTGTTTTATTATGAATACTTTAAGCAGAAAATGTGTCACGTTCGCTTGACGAAGATAATAAGAACGTAATCATAATTCTTTTCACAAAGTTTAATTAATTGAACATACGATCGCGAGGTTAGGACTTATTTACCTACCTTGCATATCGTCACCTTCGGTGATATCTTCTTCGCGCTCTGGATTCTCATCTGAAACGTTAAGAGCTAATGGTGAGAATCAAGGAGGCCCTGTTTATATGAGCCTAGGCAGAATAGAAAGACCTTCTAGCCGAGGCACTCGAAGCGTGCGTTTATATGGAGAAAACTTCTTTCGGGTAAAAGAAATAGCCCCCTTAGGTGAGACGAGTTTGAATCGTCCAATATGGCGGACCTCAGAAGCCTTTATTGGCAGTATCGCTACTTCTTACAAAGTATTCAGCAGCATAACCCGTCAGTCTTCCAGATAATTTCTTTTATTCTATTACGTTTCGAAGACAACAAGAAGTCGTAGAAACGAAAAATTCGCCAAAAGGCAAAATGGTCTGCACGAGTTGTCCCGGGAAGAAGAGGCAAAGTGTTTATATGGAGAAAGTTGTCCCGGGACGAAGGCGATAACTCGCCTCGGCTACGTGAGCTATCCCTGGCACAACCCTTTATCCCGGGACTTCATGTAACCGGTTTATTGCGTTTTGCAAAGAAATGTATGGAAAATGTGTCTCGCCCCGAGTAACTCGGCTAGGAGGGTTATCCCTTCTTCCCGGGACAACTTTTCCCATATGAACGGGCCCTTAGTCAAGGGAGTCAAGTAATGCAGTAGTACGGTAAAGCGCTGTTCCAGTTCACGTGGCATAATTATTCCTAAATTGAAGGCAAAGCATAGACGAACTACATACTTAAAAACGTACCCCGCACATCATCAGCCTCGGCGATATTTCCTTCCCGCTCTTCTTCCTCATCTGGAATGTTAAGGTGATGACGAGACTTGTCAAATTAATCACATACAATAGTGGCAAATTAACGCTTTGTACGTCCATCTACAACTTGTTATACAGACAGATCAGTGAGATTTCCAGGAGGTCCATGTGCGTAAATTGAATCAGAAGTGGAAACTTTTCGGGATAGTAAGAATATTTAGGCCAATCCTTTCTTTTCTGGAAGCAACTCAGTAAAACGCTCTAAGGTCGCGGCAAGTGTTTATAATTAAGCAATAAAAGTACTTTCCGCGTGCTCTCTGGTTTCTTACAAACACGAGGGGGATGTTGGGAGAACTGATCAAAACTTGAAAGACACGAGCCGAAGGCGAGTGTCTTTCAAGTTTATCAGTTCGACCAACATTCCCGAGTGTTTGTAAGAAACCAGAGAGCACGCAGAAAGTATTTTTATTGCTTTTAGAAAATAACATACACACGCGCGACAGCGTTGCGTGACAATCGTGTTTTCAGGTCTCTTACAAACACGCTTTTTAACCAATCAGAATGCGCACATTCACAATATAACATAGGTGTTATTTTCTAATATACTTTGAAGATACGATTAGGTACAGACCAATACACCTACCTTGAATATCATCAGCTTCGGTGATATCTTCTTCCCTCTCTGGAGTCTCTGGATTCTGATCTGAAGAATTTAGAGTTAATGGTGAGGCTCAAGTCAGATTTGAAGGTCAATGTGCATAAAAAGAATGAAGTGAAAACTTTTCATGATAATAAGAATATTCAAGCACAATCCTTTCTTTCCTTGGAAGCAACTCAGTAAAGTACTCTGCCAGATCACGACAAGTGTTTATAACCCTATTCATAATACTCATAATGATATGCAAAGTGGAATTACGGTTACATAACTCCCCATTCAAGGTTTTTAAACCCTGTTAAAACAATTGGATTATGTAATATTTGGCATCTAGAATACCATAAATACCAGAAACCTGCAAAATAATCTCACACTCTAGCTCAGTTTTCAGTTTTTTTTTTTCAGCGGTGCCAGACCTAGCGAACGGCCCACCCTCTCGTCCAGATTCGCTTGGGTCGTAAGGGCACCCCTAAGCCAAGCTGGTATTCGCTGAACAAAATTTTATCCCATTCCTTAATACCACTGATAATGAGTGCGAGTGTTGTTGAATAGAATACTTTTTGCAAAGTTTTTTTCTACTTTGATAGTTATGATAAGGTCAAACCAATATACCTACCTTGAAAATTTTCAGCTTCGGCGATATCTTCTTCCTTCTCTTGAGTCTCTGGATTCCGATCTGAAGAATTTAAGAGTTAATGATGAGGCTCGAGTCAGATTTGAAAGTCGTATGCGTAAATCGAATGAATTGAAACCTTTCCAGGGTAATAAGAATATTTAGGCACAACCCTTTCTTTCCTTGGAAGCAACTCGGTAAAACGCTTCCAGGTAACTTCAAGTGTTTTTAGTGTAATTACTCAAGTGATTATAGGACTCAGTGCGCTGATTGGTCAAGAGGTCGGCGACTATAACATTGAAAAGATTGGGAGTGCCGTGAAAAAATCCAACAAAACAATTAGTCTCCTCATGCTCCGTGATTTGGCATCGGCGACTAATTGTTAAATAGTACTTTTTAAAAGTTTAATTCTACTTTGAAGATACGATTAGGTATACAGACCACTATACAAACCTTGAATATCATCAGCTTCGGTGATATCTTCTTCCCGCACTGGACTCTGATCTGAAGAATTAAGAGTTTTAATGGTTGAGGCTCAAAATCTTTTCTTTCCTTCGATTTATGGAAGCGCTGCTTCTACTAGGTCACCTGACAAGTATAAACAAATTGCTTCACAAACCCTTATTCTACATGAGCTACCAACCTACAGTACCTTGCATATCATCATTTTCGGTGACGTCTGATTCACATTCTGGGTTCTCATCTCAACATTTAAGAGTTAAAAAGGTGATCAAGTCAATGGTAGTATCGTTCTATCTAGAACTTCCTAAAATTAAATGTGCTCTTCTATTTAAAATGATGAGAAGTAATAGGTTAAATATACCTGCCACATCGTCTACATTCTGTAGGTTTGGCTTGAGTACGTTTGCACTGACGGCAGCAAGGACTGCTAGCCCCACAAAAAGGGCCTTCAACATCTTGGCGTGTCTTGGAGGAGAGACCCCGCGAGACTGAAAAGTAACACTTCTATCTCTAGATTTAAAGGACGCAAGCGCATGCGTATTTAAAAAAAAGGCCCAATATATCTGGTAGAAGAAGCGGAAAAAATTGCCCGGTTGATTGAACTCATTGAACTCAGAGGTTTTTTATGCACGTATAGTCTTACGCAGTCCATGTTGTTTATTACAAGATTGGCTAAATATTCCAAGCATGGTAGATACAAATGGCTCTGAAGCTTTTAAGAATAATTCATAATTCGTCAAATTGAAGACATTAAACGACAATGTTAAATTCGTGTATTACTGCAAGCAAAACCGTGACTTTGTCTCGGATGAGAAACCCCGGTGTAGATTGAATAGTATGACATATATCTCTGGATTAAAAGGGTACACGCGCATGCAAGGTCCAATATATTAAAAAAGAACAGGAAAATGTGCCCCACTGATTGAGCTCACTTGAGGCTTTTTATGCACGTATTTTACGCAACCCATATTGTTAATCACAAGATTGAATAAATATTCCAGGTATGGTAGATACAAATGGCTCTTTCAAGCTTTGGATAATAAGTTTTAATTTGCCAAATTGCAAGGCAAAATAAAGGACAATGTTTAATTCGTGAATTACTGCAAGAAAAACTATGGCCTTTGTCTCGGGAGAGTGACCCTGCTAGATTGAATAGGCTTTTAACATGTTAACATTGATTGATAATATCTAATAGTTATCAAGTATTGGTCTGTACCGGTATTCAATTCTACACATCCGTATTAGTAAAACTACAAAGTTTCAGAAGAACTACTTGAAAATTGGCTGAGATATGAATTTCCAAAACTTTGTATTAATGCTCTCCCAAGCTGGATTTCGCGTATTGGCCCATACATTTTCTTTGTAAAAAGTAAGCCAGATTATGAAGTTTTGAAAGTTTATGTCTCAGCCGTTATTTAAGCAATCTTCACCACACTTTGCAATGTTACTAATGTGTATGTGTAGAATTGAATACCAGGTTTTATTTGCTGATAACTATTAGATATTATCAATCAATGTTAACGTGATAAAGGCCTATAGTAAGACATTCTCGTACCCAGAGCTCCCCGGCTCGTCTGCTCGCAGGGGAGGCTCTGGGGACATCCATTTGAGGGTCGTTGGTGATTGGCTGATTTTGAGCATTGGAACATGCGCTGAAAGGTCTTTCTCTCAGCGGCTCTATATTAAATCTCGCGCATGCGTCAGTGGCTGTCACCAGAGCCTCCCCCGCGAGGTAACGAGCCGGGGAGCTCTGGGTTCGAGAATGATAGTAAGACATATCTCTAGATTAAAAGGGTGAACGCGCATGCGTATTTCAAAAAAGGTCCAATAACTATTTGAGGACCGGAAAAATTGTCCGGTTAATTGAACTCATTTGAGACTTTTTTATGCACGTATTTTACGCAGCCCATATTGTTTGTTACAAGATTGAATAAATATTCCAAGTATGGTTGATACAATGGCTCTCTGAAACTTTGAAGACATACAAATAAACGATAATATGTATTTCGTGTATTACTGGAAGCAAAATTGTGGCCTTTGTCTCGATTGATTGAATAGTATTCTATTGTTCTGTTGGTTTAAATAGTGCCCGTGACGCACAAGAGCACTTTGAATAGTAAGACACATCTATCTCTAGATTTAAAGGGTGAATGCGCATGCATATTTCTAAAGAGGTCCAACAACTATTAGAAGAACCGGAAAAATTGTCCGGCTATTTGAACTCGTTTGGGGGCTTTTATGCACGTATTTTATACGCAATATACATATTGGGTTGTTTATTCAATTACACAATTGAATAAACAACCCAAGTATGGAAGATACAAATGGTTCTCTGAAGCTTCGAAGAAAAATGTTAATTATAAATCACCAAATTCCAAGACAGATAAAGACAAATAACAATTCCTGTATTCTACAAGTACCACCCTGTTTGAAATTTACACCGTCCAATATAGACAATAATAATAATGACCGTTTATTAACTCTGTTGTAGAATATATATAGTAGCAAAGTCATGGGTACGATTTGTCTTTAATTGTGCTTGTGGTATTGTCTGTTTGACCGTAGGTTGAAGGGCACGATAAGGGCCACATTTACCTTGGGATGTAGGAAGGCGAGCGGGTTTTCAGGATTATTATGCATGTCTCTTACAAATGACCTTCTACTTGCTAATGAATCTGAACTGCTAAGTAGTAGGGCATCACTATAATGTTCACCGATAGGATAAAATATCCTCAATGCTCTTTCCTGAAATGGACTCTAAACAGTGGAAAAGAAAGATATTCAGGAATATCCTGCCATGTAGCAGGGGCATAGCTAGAGCTGTTTTGTAAGGTACGCAATAGAGTAGTCTGATGGACATCATCGTCAGAAAAACATCAGAAAAAGTAGAACAAAGTGAACATTTTAGTACGCAGTTGCGTATTGGTAGCTATGTCCCTCGGCAAGTGCTGCGTATTCCAAGATAGACCTTAGGGAAGATTTATGCACATTAAAAGCTCATTCACACGACAGGGATTTTTGGCACGGCTCGGATAAAAAGTGGTACGGGTACCAAATTTAATGGCACGGCTCGGGTATATTTGCGCTATGTAAATGGCTTTGCCGTTATAAATTGTTTGAAGCCCATATTACACGACAGAAATATTTGGCACGCCACGTAGTCCCGGCACGGATGAATTCGGTCCGGCTCTGAGAAAATTCAGTACGGCAAAGCCATTTACACAGCGCAAATATACCCAAGCCGTGCCATTTTAATTTAAAATTTTGTACCCATACTGCTTTTTATCCGAGCCGTGCCAAAACAAATCCCTGTCGTGTAGATGGGGCTTCAGAGCCTGACTGAAATTTTATCCGCACTGGGACTACGTGGCGAGGTAGTCCGCCGAAAACCATTTATCCGAGCCGTGCCAAATATTTCCGTCGTGTAAATGGGGCTTAAGAATAGCAGAGGATTGTACACCTGCTCTCTTTAAAATTGTTAACGTATAAAATCTCGCATGTATCGTCACATGATATGAATTGGGTTGCAACAACATGTAAACGCCGCTAGCCGATTTGGTCTATCGACCCTATAATCCCTTCGTTAGCATTCAGTCGATTACTGGACGACAATCTAATGAAACACAATAATGCTTTGAACGCGTCCGTAAGACCACTCTGGCATTACTAATCTTCGAAAGCATCCAGAAACGGTTATTAGAACCGGACAATTAAAAAAGGATATTGAACTCTGCAAGGTACCTGTTATCGTTAATGAGCACGTTACGTGTGTTATCTAAATTCCACAAAAGCGAGCACCCATGTAAGGACTTCACAAAACAATGATACACTCACCTTTCTCGTAGCTTGCTATAAAAATCCATACTTAAAAAAGTAAGATAAAAAGTGCTCCCGTTTACCATGAACGTGTCAGCGAAAAATGCTTCATCCAGCTTGTCCTGTGTGGTGAATAGGTTCACCAGTCCCACCGTATTCATTGTTTTTCTTCTCTAGTTTACTGTGTTGCCACGTCCGACAAGCCAAAATGTTTCTTTTATAGCAGAAAGGTGTTATAAGTTGCCTCTTAATATTAGAAAGATTCATGAAAAATCTTCGTGTTTCGAAGTTTGCTGCTCGGAAGTTTGAATTCAACAAGGAAAAAAACATTGTTAAGTGATTAATCAAGCGAACACTGTATCGAATATAAAACTTTGCGTTGTGCTATAGCCATGCTTACCCCCGTATACAAATTTTCCATTTCAAATCATGTGACGTTTTCATCCTTTTTATGGTTCCATATCCGCTGAAAATGCGCGGTGAACAGATCCCACGTAGTTTCAATGCAAATGATGATCAATTTACATATACGTAGGTGAAGAGGTCTATGGAAAGGAATTTCAAAATAGTAGGAAGTCCAGTAAATTTAGGCCGAAAATGTCCTCAACCTGCGGAACCTGCAAGAAATTGCAACATAATTTTTTTTAACAGAGTTTTTTTCGACAGAGAATGTCAAATATCTGTTTTATACAAAATCGGCAAAAGTCCAAGTACGGGACTGAGATATTGTCATGTTTTATGGCCCAATTGTGGCGATACTTGAACTCTGAACATTCCGATCTGCAATATTTGACTAGAGGGCGCTATTTATTTGGCATCCAGACACGAGCCCCGTTCATGAACCATTCATATCTGAGGCGTGCGCGGTCAAATTGGATAGTTTTCAAAATAGAAAAAATCAGCCTGCTGTAATTTGAAGCTTCTAAGATTGATTGTCTGCTTTTCGACAAACAAAGTTTTTGAGGTCACTCGGCCAGAAAACCCACAGGAAGTAAAATTTACCCCCTTATCAAGCGGTCTAGCCCATGGCTGGGAACCCTTCGGCACTCGACCTCTTGGTTTCGATAGCTAACTATTGCCCTATCATTAGCCGTAACATCATCGTCGAAACCAGTTTTGTGGAACCTCGATGGAGTCTATTTGGAACTCTTTAAGATTACATTTCGGTTTCCAAATGAAGCGTCCCCCTCTAGAGTTGAATATTCAATTCATTATTTCATTATTGATTCAATTCATTATTATTCATTATTGATTCAATCCAAAAATGCATTTTTCAATTCAGTATTAAAAATGTTGAATGTTCAAATTTTGATTGGGCCGAATATGTAATTGTTCTCCCAGAGTACTCATTTCAATTACAAAATTTTCAATTTTTGGATTGAATAATGAAATCAATAAATATTCAACTCTAGGGGGGCACGCTTCATGTCTTTTGACTGTAAGCCTGAGGACCTCAGGGACCTACGCCTCATGGCTTTTGTCGATGATAACCCCCTGAGAGCAAATTCCTCCATGTACCATCATAATGAGACCATCACCATGCAATGACGTCACTACTGGGCGAAATACAAAAAAGTTTCACTTTTTTCCTAATTTTATAATTGTTGAAACAAATTATTCTGTTACCCTCCTAAGGGATAGCAGACTCTTTGGACATCCCCTAAGAGATAATAGCACTTGGATGAATTTTATACCCTAAGGGATAGGACAATGGCCCATTGTACCTCTGATGAGAACTAAAAGAATTATTGTATGTTTTGTAGGAATAAACTTTTTATTGTACACCCATTGAACTTATATGGTTCAGCCCAAGTGCAATTGCTGTAAGTTTTAAAATGTTTTCAGTTCCATGTACCACCATCACAGAGATGCCAACATTTCAGATCTTGCTGTCAATCCTTTAATATATAGATTTAGGCAATGCCTAAAAGCGGAGCTCGAATCGTTACTGACATACCAGCATTACTGTCATCGCGGTATCGACTTTTCTAGTTTTGATGACGTCATCGATGACGTAATGCCACGTGATCTTGGTGGTGCATCCCCTTGCCTCCAAAAAAACTTAATCCAAGTTTGGTCTCCTAGCAATGTTCCCTTCTCGAGATAATGACTTTGAGAGTTTTGATGCCGTCATCGATGACGTCATACCGCATGACCTTGGTGGTGCTCCCCCTTTCCACCAAATAACTTTACCCAAGTTTGGTCACCTAGCGATGTTACATTCTTGAGATATTGACTTCTCTAGTTTTCATGACGTCATCGATGACGTCATGCCAAGTGACTTTGGTGGTGCACTCCCCTTGCCTCCAAGATAACTTTATCCAAGTTTGGTCACCTAGCGATGTTACCTTCTTGAAATATTGACTTCTCTAGTTTTGCTGACGTCATCGATGACGTCATTCCACTTGACCTTGGTGGTGTACCCCCCTTACCTCTAAGATAACTTTACCCAAGTTTGGTCACCTAGCGATGTTACCTTCTTGAGATAGTGACTTCTCTAGTTTTGATGACGTCATCGATGACGTCATGCCAAGTGACTTTGGTGGTGCACTCCCCTTGCCTCCAAGATAACTTTACCCAAGTTTGGTCACCTTAGCGATGTTACCTACTTGAAATATTGACTTCTCTAGTTTTGCTGACGTCATCGATGACGTCATCCCACTTGACCTTGGTGGTGTACCCCCCTTACCTCTAAGATAACTTTACCGAAGTTGTCTTCTAGCGATGTTACCTTCTTGAGATATTGACTTTTCTAGTTTTGATGACGTCATCGATGACCTAGCGATGTTACCTTCTTGAGATATTGACATCTCTAGTTTTGATGATGTCATCGATGACGTCATGTCACGTGACCTTGGCGGTGCACCCCCCTTGCCTCCAATATAACTTTACCCAAGTTTGGTCTTCTAGCGATGTTACCTTCTTGAAATATTAACTTCTCTAGCTTTCATGACATCATCGATGACGTCATCCCACTTGACCTTGATGGTGCACCCCCCTTACCTCTAAGATAACTTTACCCAAGTTTGGTCAATTAGCGATGTTACTTTCTTGAGATATTGACTTATCTAGTTTTGATGACGTCATCGATGACGTCATGCCATGTGACTTTGGTGGCGCACCCCCCTTGCCTCCAGGATAACTTTACCCAAGTTTGGTCACCTGGCGATGTTACCTTCTTGAAATATTGACTTCTCTATTGTTGATGACGTCATCGATTACGTCATGCGGCGTGACCTTGGTGTTGCACCATGCGGTACCTCCAAGATAACTTTACCCAAGTTTGGTCACCTAACGATGTTGCCTTCTTGAGATATTGACTTTTCTAGTTTTGATGACGTCATCGGTGACGTCATGCCGCGTGACCTTGGTGGTGCACGCCCCTTGCTTCTAACATAACTTTAATTAACCCAATGTTGGTCAACTAGCGCCGGGCGGGAGCTCCGTTAAAACTAAACATGAAGGCGACAAAAATAGAAGCGCGCGCGGTGCCTTCTTGCCTATTTTCCCGCCTGAAATTGGGATGCCTGTGTGCCGGGCGGACACACAAACACACAAATACACACACACACGATTACACGATACGTTTTATTCAGGAATGAAAAGAAAAAATCACATCTCCAGAAGGAAAGCTCCAATAATGACCAAACTTGGCAAAAGTTGTCTTTAGATTCATACCTGTCGATTGTCAAAGTCACGTGACATGACGTCACTGTTTACGTCATTGAAATTGGCAAAAACCTCTGAAACCACTCAAAAGCGACTTCATGGTTATACGTCTGAATTCTGATACCACTTTTCCTTATGTATGGTGCTCCGCTCAGGAGCTCCGCTATTAGGGCAGCTACGAAAACAAATCCAGAGACAGAGTTTTTCATTTCCCTTTACAATATTGATTTTGCCACCAGACACTTTGTGTAGGCTTTCAAAAGAGGCCACATCATATTTTGTTTTATATAAGCTTTCTTAGATGTTACACTAGAAATGATGCTACTGATGTGTAAAATTACCTGCTAGTAGACTTCTTAGAAACACTGACAAATGTTTGTCTTGCAGAATGTGTCTAATCAGAAGATTTTTTTTAAATGCTTCTTCTGAGTCACTTAACTCAGAGTGGGTATCACTGTTGTCATCATTTGAACTGATAGCTTGAGAAAAAGTGTAAGAAGTTAGACCGTGACATTCTTGTAAAAGCAAAACTACCTTCGACCTGTAACGCAAATATGCTTCCCCCAGGCTCCTATAAGTGTGGCAGTAACTGCAAAACTTGCGACTACATTGTTGACGGTCTAACTTCTTACACTTTTTTCTCCACCGGTGAAACGCGTCCTATAATTTCACATATAACATGCGACACTAAAAACGTGATTTATATGGTACAATGCAAATGTTGTAATCTTCAGTGCATCGCCAACTTAGAGCTCGCTTTAACGATCACCGCTGCCCAGTAGATAATCCTGAATCCTCAGGTGTGTTAAGGCCTGACTTGGAGCTTATACGCGGGCAGAAAATAGTATTGCAAATATCTCTAATACGAAAATAGCTACAGCAATGAAACTTTGCATCAATGTTAATTCTTGTACTAGCACAATGTTTATATTTCCATGACAACCAATTTAAAGGGACGTGCGCCATTTTGTCCTTTTTTGGGACATAACTTAAAATGGGGAACAGAAATCCTCAATCTATTCTTGGTTTTCAACCAATCTCTAGAGAATCAAAAGACAATGCACGTAATGCATGACTGCTGGTACCAGAATGGACGCTGATTACATATCTTTTGTTAATCATCCACCAGAACGTATTAGTGACGTCAGTTGCAAACGAAGAATTCTGAAAATACGACGGAATTCTCCTTTACTGCATCGATTCCTTCAACATAGCGCCTTTTAAGGCAGACCACCTTGAATATTAGCGGAGATATGAGAGAACCTTGGTTGCTAGGGCAACAGTTCTCACGATCACGTGACCCTGGACATAGTGAGCAATCGAGCGACATTTTCATGTCACGTGACACGGTCTGGCGCGCTTGATTTGAATGAGCGGCCTTGCCGACTGGTGTAAAATACAAAGGAATTTGTTCAAACCCCGCTAAGCCCGAAATTAATCATTCGATTGTAACTCTTATGTAGCACTTGGAAAACAACGGCCCCCTGGAAATAGTAGATGAAATACCAAAGATTAATCTTCGCTTTTTGCTGGCAAAATTGTGCGAGTTTTTAAGGGATAAAATCTAAGTTGAAGTTAGCTTACTTTTGGCCTCAAAACATATGAACTTTGTAGTGACTAGCAATTCAGTGCTTTATTTCGGGCGAATCATTTCACTTAGAAACAAACGGCCCCTTGGATATTGTTTTCGCATATCGAATCTATAACTCCTCCATTTTTCATGTAAAATGATGGAGTTTTCGAGGGATAAAATTTACGAAGAAGTTTCGCACCTTATCACTCACTGAAAACTTAGAATATTAATTAGGATTTGGTTCTCCCGCGAAGGAAAGAATGAATTCATAACTCCGCCTCCTTGAATTCACAAGACGAGTCCTTAGAAGAGCTGTGTTCGCACTAGCGCCCGTAAGTTGGGACTGAGTATACTTTAGGTCTACTTTCAGTGCGGGAAACAAAGAAACTCTAATTACGACTTCGGATTTTCGCGTACTTGAGTCTGACTTGGGAACTAGTGCGAACACAACACGGCTAAATATCAACAAAGAAGACGACGCGTGACAACCAAACCGCGAAGTAAGCAACAAAACAGTCAGTGAAATGCTATGAATAAAGTCGCTTCTATAAGGTTAACACAAGATCAAAAGTCATTTTAAAAGGGGTTTCTTTTTGAACCCGAATTCGAAAATGGTTGGCACTCGGAATTGGAGCCAAATTCATACGGGCCTACGTCTCTACGTGAAACTACGCATTGTACTTTTTGCCTAAAATGTCAGTAGCGAAGTTTACGTGCTTTAATTATTATAACTTTAAACTCAAACATCATTCAAACATTTATAGGGGGCTAAATGCCGATCTACTGCGCTTTTGCCTTCAACAGTTTGAGATATAAAAGGCTACTTTTGAGCTTTATTTATTTTCTGCCAGGAAAGTGTAACTCGTTGCCGTATTCAAAGATGAGATCAAATTCTTTCGCGAGTAGCTCTACTTCGAAACCTTTTGTTATTTCTAAAGAATTTTGTAAAAATCTCAGGCTTTTGTTTACTATTTAACTCAGATAGTTTGATTGACAGCCAAGTTGAGCAGATTTTTAACCAATCACTGAAGCCTGAAGCTAATCAGCGGTGGGCGCACTCAGCCGTGAGCGCAATGTTTTGGTTTTCGCGCCTGAGGGATTTTGACGCTAGAACAATAGGCATTTTTCCTCATGACACGATTAAAAGGCGTTATCAACTGCGGAAGTTCATGGAGATTACGACTTTAGGGTCAAACAGTAGGAAAATTGGCGGTAAGTTTTCCCCGTTTTTGATTGAAAGTAAATTTTAAACGGTACTTACAGATACTCTAAAATTGTGTCTCCATAGCAACTAAATGCATGGAACAGTTAAGGTCGGGGGACGTGTTACTCATACCAAGTTCCATCTCGGTAGCTATTTTGCGAATGTAGTTATTTGCAAAAACTGCTTTTTGCCTTAAGAATCCGCGTATAAGCCCCATCTACTTTCAAGTCAGGCCTTAACACACCTGAGTCACGATTAAAACCTATCAACGTTTCAGAACATTTTCTTCACTCACCTAATCACTCTGCTTCCGATATGCAACTTATCCCTCTTGAAAAAATACTTTCTAGTCGTGATTCCGTCCGAAAAGCAAGAGAAGCAAATTTAATAATACGCGCCAGAACCTTAGAACCTGATGGTCTCAACAAACGAGATGAGACTTGATCTGTGTTTTCATTATGCCCTTTTGTTTTTTTACACATTTTAATATATACTATCTGAAATATGAACCTTATGACGTGATAAACTAGATTAAAATATGTACATTTTTTTTCATATTTCAGATAGTATATATAGTGATGCCAATTTGTATTCACAATACCTGGCCGAAATATTGTATAAAACTATATTCTCTACGTTGTGTCGACTTTTTCTGAAAAATGTTTTACAATACAGCAAACCCCAGTCATCATTAATGCCAGACGTGGATTCGACGCTTCGACTTATCGGACGGTGGAAACACGGGCTATAGGATGGCTTTCATCAGTATTGTTGTGGAAACTCTATTCGACGTGTTTGTGTGATATTGTTACGAAGCTAGTTTTAGTAGTTTTAGGAATTTAAACTTGTAGTCTCATCAGAAAGCAATTAAGGGAATTCCCCTCCATGTCACCCGATGATTGTAGCATTTCTTATCTTAGTTTTGTAGACTATAATATTTGTAAAAGACTCAGCTGAGAGGCAGTTCCGACTTCCGACGCCACTTAGAATGATTTCTTTTGGTAACCCCCGGGGGGGGGGGGGGGGGGGACTCAACTTTTTATGGGGCGGGGGTGCTCGTCGGGAACTTTCGATTTCACCCCTAAAATACCTAAAATGGCGTCGCTTGGATGATTTTGACCCCCCAAAAGGTACCAACAAGACGTATTTTCCCTCGTAATTTTCTCTTGTATTTTTTCCGAGCGAAAATACGTCTGAAATTCAGGCTTCAAACAGTGTGATTTGCTTGATTTGCTAGAACGGACCCCTAACTGGTACCTGTCTGGAAAAAAATGCAAGTTTTCAAATTCTACCCCTAAAAGGTACCAGAGGCCTAATTTTAAACCCTAAAAGGTACGACGAGCACCCCCGCCCCCAAAATATTGGAGTCCCCCCCCCCCTCGGTTGGTAACCCCTTGGAACAATATCTTGCACCCCAGGCGCGGGTTGTTCAAAGGTGGATTAAATTTAAACCAGGTTTAGTTCTGAACAAAACCATCGAGTCACCATGGTAATTAATCCTGGATAAGTGCTAAACCACTTTCGAGCAACCGGACCCAGAAGGTCAACGGATTATAGTTCTTTCATTGGAGTTTTCAAGGTGTTCGCATGCGGGTAAAACATAACTGTTCATCCTCCTCGCCCCTATGGACAACGCAATCGCCGTCCTGTTCTCTACCGACGATCCTGAGAAAGTGCCCAACAGTGGGTAAGACATCTAGACATTAGTGATCATTCTTTTATCTATGTCACTCGAAAGATCAGCTATCCTCTGTCCTGTGCCCATAAGACTGTAGAAGTTAGACAACTATTTAGCCAGAAATTATTTCTTAGGGATCTAGAGCGTATTGATTGGTGGGCGGCAAAAGCACTGAGATCCAAATGACGTGGAATTCTTGGAAACATCAGCTTTATCCACAATAGACAAACATGCTCCAATTAAGACAAAGAGAAAATAAAAAAGTGAAACTATTACAAGAAAATATTTGTTTTAACTAAGGACAGTAATGACTGGCTTCAATATAAAAGGGCCAGAAAAGACGCAAATGGTTCAGTCAAGCTCGCAAAAAGGAGTATTTCTGCTTAAACCTTGAGAGCAGTAAAAAAAGATCCCAGAAAAACATGGTGACTGATTAATGATCTGACTAATCGGCAGAGTATTCCAACCAGTATTCTTTGTTCTTTGTACTTTTTGTCATTCCGCTCAGCTACACAATTGAATCCTGACTCCAGTCGGCATTGCTGCTACACAAATAGGGCGCACCCTTTTAAAGTAGCAACGCCCGCAGGACGCCCGCAGCGGCCGCATGAGCGCCCGCAGGACGCCCGCAAGACGCCCGTTCTATGAGTGAATTAAAAGGAGCATGTTCACCTGCGAACTCTCTCGTAGCTCATGTGTAAGATGTTGGGTTATGAATAGGTAATTTGCACAGGGTTTAGGGTTCGCACCATCATGAATACTTTTTACTTTTTTCTCAATAACTTGCCTGAAAATTTTCTAAGTGCCATAAAGTGGGCGTAAATAAAAAAATCGCCCGTAGCGGCCGCATCAGAGGAACATTAATGACAACGGGGTAACCACGTGTAACCACGGGGTAACCATGGGTGCCCTCCTCTTTCTCGTCATCACAGAGTAGCACTCCTCCTCCTCCTCGTAGAATAGGCCTCCTCCTCCTCATAGAATTGTCAGCCTAGGACACCAGGACAGGTAGGGCACGCAAAACATTTTCATAATGTCCCTTTCTTTGTATATTTCTTCCGGTTCGGTGCTTGAAAGAGGATCTCCTTTGAGAAATATGAGCTTATATAGAATAAATCCGCTTAAATCTGTAGCCCAGTTTCCGGTTTGAACATGTCTGGGCAAGTCCATTTGATGAGCGGGCAAGTCTGGGCAACCTATTCTTGTCACTTATGACGTCATTTTCATTTGCGTGACTCTTGAGAAGTCATTTTTCGCTCGTCACGCAACGTTCATGGTGGATTCACCGTGATCCACCGGACGTAGAACCCTTACTTTGTATACTACTAATGAGTTACTTCTTTACTTCTTCTTCTTAATATTTCAGAGTCCATACTCAATCTGTTTCGAGTTAAGATTGGAAAGGATCAGAAAGGATTTCACAAAATATTCGAAGACATCGGCCTCAGGATAACGGTGCAGAGCAACTTGAAGGTTGCCGTTGATTAGCTGGTTGATTACCTTGATACTGAACCTGTCAACGGGGAAATACCACCTATAGAGAAAACCCGATAAATGAACCGATCTACTACCGATCTAAAACGTTACTCTAAGCTATAAATTCGGGTCTATCTGGAGAAAATGAAAACTAGAGGTAGCAGCAAAAGGTAAAAGCTACATTAAAGTCAAAATTTATTAGGAATTCAAGAAACGTGGAAGCTAAAAATAATAACCGAAAGCGAGTTCAAACTTTGTGCTTACTTACCGATAACTGATAGTCGTTGATTTCTTTCTCCATCTCGTTGAGCAGAATTCATTCTTACTTGCCATCATCCGCTTTTACACAAAACCCGGTCGCCGAAGACGGCTCGGTTGATACACCAAAGCTTCGATTTGATATTTCGGTTAGTAAGTAGTAAAAGCTACATTTACCATCAAATAATTCTGCTTGCTCACTTGTTGTGTTAGTGCTCTTTTCTTGTGTTGTTTGGCTAAAATATATTCATTTCATTTTTTTGCGTCTTGTAGTTGGTTGTTCCGGTGTCGGCACCTACAAAACCTGGATCACGGATCGTCGGATCGGATCATCGGATCGGATCGTCGGATCGGATCATCGGATCGGATCATCGGATCGGATCGTCGGATCGGATCGTCGATGATCAAGGGATGGGAAACGTTGTATGACGTCACCGTTGTATGACGTCATCAATGACCGTTATTGATGACGTCAATAGCCTAGATGATGTAATATCTCGACAAGGGAACATTCTAACAGAAGTCCAAACTAGAGAAAGTTGTCTCCAAGCCAAGGGGCTACAAACGCCTGTCACGTGATATGATGTCATGTATAACAACCTTAAAACAAAAAACAACAACAGTATCTGACATGATATTGGCAAACTTGGGGGAAGTTGTCTCCAAGCCAAAACTAAATAGAACTTCTATTAGTCGTTAAACAAACAAGATATTTGATTTTCTAGGTTTTGACGACGTCATATCACATGATAGGGGGTTGTTCCCCTTGGCTTGGAGACAACTCTCCAAGTTGGAATGTTCCCTTGTGTAGATATTAAATTTTCTAGTTTTAATGACGTCATCGATGAAGATGTATCGAATTTTATATTGATTACTACATATAAGTGAAAATGATCCGATCCGATGATCCGATCCGACGATCCGTGATCCAGGTTTTGTAGGTGCCGTTCCGGCGTGTAGTAACAATTTGATGTTCGCTTCCGGCTCTCCGCCCAGCACACTAGTTTTGTGAAAAATCAATTTTGTAATCCCCGCGCGCAGTTTTACACAGGGAATTTCTGCAGAAACCCAAGGATAGCCATGGGAAATCCGAACACTTCCCACTCTGCACCATGGGAAATTAAGCTTTTCCCATGGATGGGTTTCTGCAGAAATTCCCTGCGTTATACTACCGAAACAGGTAGACTGTTTATCGGGCTCGACAAAAAGCGCTCGTCTCCAGACAAAAACGTTGGCGAGTCTGATTGCATTCCTTCGTACGAAATCAATCATGCGTTGTCGCTGCAAAAGAAAATCGTTAAAAATTTGGGAAATAACACACTGATTTGTATTTCTTACCTCATAAAATTAGTAGAAAACACGAGCAGATGGCTTTTCTTGTGTTTTTAGTTTGAAAATTTTCCAAATTAAAATATTTGAGTTGCACGCATCGCTGACCTCAGTAAAGGAATTCAAACTACATCGTGAAGGTTTTTGTCTGGAGACGAGTGCTTTTTCTCGAGCCGAATAAACGCTCTACCTGTTTCGGTAGTATCCGTGAGGTTGGATTCTAGTAATCGCCTCGATTTCACGCTAGCCACATGTCTTTTCGGGTTTCCTGTGGTTGCTGATTTCCCAGAAACCTTTAGGAGTCGAGAACAATATTGCTGTTGCTGGAAAGTGTCTTCCTTCGCTTGACTTCTTTCAAGGAGATGGTCGTAAAAAAGGTATGAGAGGGGAGATTAGTTATTCATTGTTAGTTGTGTGTGATTGTTTTGAGCGTGAGCTCGGTAGTAAATGAACATTCGTCAAGCGTTGACAACGTTGTTAGGAAAAGTACAAGAGATTTGCGTAATCACAGAAATCCTTGTAAGTTTATTGTCTTTTTCTATTCATGCACCTTTAAAGCTAGTTTCCACGTATTCAAATTGGGCTATGTCTATGTTGTTTTGTTATTAAGGTGTGTATAAGCATTTTGTCAGATTAGGCATAGACATAGACGGCTGATTAGACATAGACATAGACGGCGGAGCCAAGTTTGCATACATTTTCACTAAACTCAGCCACCCCACCTTGCCCCCCACTTTGGAAACTGTTCCACCGTCCCTGTTAAGCTTACCAGGACCCGACATTGTGACCATATGGTCGCCAATGACGACTAAATTTGGGGGCTTGGCGACCAAAATTTTAGAGCTAGTTGCCAACTGGTACCGCATCTTTCTAAGTGTGGCTGAAATATTGCGTTTTGGCGACTAAAAGTTTTTGAATTGGTTGCTAATGGAACCTAGCGAAAAAAGTTAATGTCGGGCCCTGCTTACTACAGATCTCACCGAACTGTCTTCAAATAAGCCTAGTTGGGAGTTTAGATTTTGTGTTCAGTGCGCATGCAATTTTAGTCGGAATCTTTTCTTTAGCTTTTCTTTGAACAAAAGAAGTCAAAATTTGGACTAAAATCGCACGCACACTAAACACAAAATTTAAACTCCAACTAGGCTTATTCATGCTGCTACCATGCCCACAAACATCTACAAGTTTGCCTACACTCCTTTGCTCACATAAATTTCAACGGTCTGGCAATTTCACTGGATTTTCTTGGAACCCTGCAAAAGCATCAAAGGAACGGCAGCAAATCAACTTATTGTTGCCTAAAATATGTCTTGTTTATGGTATTTCATTTATGGTAAATTCCTGCCAAAAGACGCCAGCAGAGAGAAATGTTACACAATCTAAACAACACACAGACGAATGTAGGCGGAGTCGCAGACATTTGTGGGTGTGGTAGCGGCGTGAATTTTCAAGGCAGTTTGATGAGATCTGTAGTATTTGAAGCAGGTGAGGTTTCAGGGCCCTGTTCCCCTGGGGGAAGTGAGGTGATTGTGACAGGGACAGGGTTCCAATGGAGTTCCATATTCTGCACCAAAATAAACAAACAAATCAATCAATAAATAAAAATACCTGGCTATAAAATTTACAACCCCCAAAAACAGATGTGTTTATTGGGTCACAATTTGTTCTCAATGAAAGCTGCTACTGTAGAAGGCAATAAACAGTTCTTTTTCAAAACATGCAAGTTTACCTTGGGACATCTATAAAACCATTAGAAGTCAACTCATGTCAGTTGAAAAGTAGCTTTTCAACTATACTCACCAATTCATAGGAATGCTTATTGTATATGTCAGGTGCGGCTGAAATTTTTTTTTTATTCTGTCACTGCTGACTTCAACATCGTAGACAGAATATTCAAATGCCCTGAACTGATGTTAGCAAGTAGAAAGGAAACTCTGTGTGCAGCCTTGCCATGCTGTGCAATATTCTCAAACTTAGATTCTTGTTCTTCACTTTGAGGGCCAAATTGTTTTATCCTTGGGTATTTAAGTAATAAATAGATTAAGGCCCTGCCTAAAAGCGAAGCCCGAATCAATGCATTACTGTCAACGACGTATCGACTGTTCAAGATATTTTAATACTTAAAAGTTTTCTAGTTTTGATGACGTCATCGATGATGTCATGCCACACGACCTTGTTGGTGCACCCCGCTTGCTTCCGAGACAACTTTACCCAAGTTTGGCCACCTAGCGATGTTGCCTTCTTGAGATATTGACTTTTTTATGTTTGATAATGTCATCGATGACGTCATTTCACGTGACCTTGGTGGTGCCCCCCCCCCCTCGCCTCCAAGAATTTTACCCAAGTTTGGTCACCTAACGATGTTCCGTTCTCCGGATATTCAATTTTTTCTTTCTTGATGGGAACCCTGTGGTGGTACAGGGACGTCGGACGGACACCGCACGCGCGTTCAAAAATCATATTCATACCTATACAGTATTCTCTTAATTAAGTATGGAGCATCCGCTGGCGCGTCTGTGCTCCGCTAATATATCTTTAAGTATCAAGTCCGTGATTGTAGAAATTAGTGAGTAGAAGATGGAGTGATTTTGTTTTCCCTATAGGCAGCATCCAGCCGGCATTGCGTTTTCAAGAGCGGGATTCGAGCCCTTAAATTCCGGTCATCATTCTTGGTAAGCAGGAACTGTGTTTATGCCCTGAGACCAATGTTTTGCGGGAAATAATGTGGGTGTGATACGGGTATGTTTCCTAGGGGGTACGGTAATGAATTCTGCGTTCTGATTGGTTTTTAGAGCGTGCGCGCGCGGGCAATATATATATCTTATTAGACATTTTAATGTACAATACATGTATCGCTGGATATTTTTTCGAGTCCGTAGTATTTTGTCGAGCCCGTCTTGTATAAACAACTTATGTCAGAAACATATTAGCGAGTTGAAACGTGTAACAAACATACATTGCTTTAGTACCAAGCTGCAGAATGCGCAGAATAAACAATTGAACTGATTTTGAAAATAATGTTGTTGCGAGACTTCAAGATGTTAAATGTTAGTATATTATCACTTACCACTGTTGCTCTACAGTAGGGTGCCCAGTTCCGTGCCACTTCAACTTTAAATTACTCTATCTTTTTAGCTGTGACGCCATTTTACATTATTTTTACTAGGAATAATCCAAATTTATCAATTGTTATAATCAACAAGGAACTGACTCCAACATTTTAAATTTTTCCGAGTTAAAGGCATATTTTTCAGAGCAACTCGCGTTACCAGTTCCGAGCCACCGCGTACCAGTTCCGTGCCACTTACAACTTCGCAATTTGCTTATGATTTAAGAATCATTTTAAGTAATAACTGAGACAAAAATCATATCCTTGCCTTCTGGTTGCTTTTTTATTCTATTTACAGAATTTTAACTTCACAATACGGCAGTTGAATTCTTTAAAATAAACCATTTACGAGTTTTGCTTGTCTGTCGACAAAAATATCATTCAAACTTATGTCAATTAGTAAATAGTAAAGAGTATCAAACGTCCCTTTATTGTAACATATAATTGCGCCAGAAATGATGTTTTGGCGAGAAGAAAGAGAATGTGGGATGCAATCTTTAGCAGAATCTCACACTTCCCTGGAAGAACACGCGTGAACGTAAAATACTGACAGAAAGAAACGCTCACGGAAAATAACTCACTCTGGCATGGATCACTGGCGGATAATTCTGAAGCTGTTTAATATTTTTTATTTTTATCCAACCCTTTTAAAATACTTATCTTTACCAAACAGTTTTTGGTTGGTAAAATAAGCTGCAAATGTTTTGAAATCCTGGCCTAAAAAATCCAGCCTCTCAATTATAGTGATACGTAATTTTCATCGACGTCACGATTGAATGAAAGAGAGGGTTTATATTTAAACAAATAACTGAGTTTCGTCTTAAAAACTATAATTGTCGCTTAAGGTTACTGAGAACCTTCGCGCACGTGTTCGAAAAAAAAATCATACACGTCCTTAGTTTAACCAAAACATATCAACCTATATATCGTTGGAAAGCTTATGGAATGGACTAGCGAACTATGGCAAAAAGAAATATTTTTTTCATAATTAGAAATTTTTTAAGGTTTTATTAAAAATTCGGGTGTAAGAGTTTCAAGAGATAACGCTGACGAACTGCTAGACCTTGACTCCCAAGTAACACATTGTTTTAATCCTTAAAGGTGTTTCTCGAAAACCGTGTCTGCGTTTTTTAAAATTTTGCTTTGCTCAAAAGTTATCGAACTTTTAGATTTCGAAGGTCAAATTTTGTAGAATTTTCACGCTCTAAAAATTTTAAAAATTCATAACTGTTGAACTAAACAAAATTTAAAAAATCGCAGACACGGTTTTTGAGAAACACCTTTAAGGATTAAAACAATATGTTACTTGGGAGTCATGGTCCAGCAGTTCGGCGGCGTTAGCTCGTGAAAATAGCACACCAAAATATTTAATCAATGCTTTAAAAAAAATTACAGGTATCAATAAGTGACTTCTTTTTGCCATGGCCCGCTAGTCCATTCTATAAGCTTTCCAACGATATATAGGTTGACATAGAACGTGTATGATTTATTTTTCGAACAACGTGCGCGAAGGTTCTCAGTAACCTTAATAAAATCAAACCTTATTGAATACTGATTGATAAAGAAATCATGTCATTTAGAACTCACACAAATATACTCTTTCTGTGACCTCAAATTTGTGTAAACAGGAGAAACAAGAGAACTTGCGCGAGGTGGCACGGAACTGGTACCACTACTAAAAAATCGCACATAAAACTAAAGGCAACAGAAGATTAAAACCACTGCATCAAGCGAGAAAAAAATATCAGATAACGTCGCTTTGACCCTTTTTTAAGTAACTGTATGAAAATTGGAGTATTTCGTACAAGATATGTGACTTTTACACTTCACTTTCGAGACGAGGTCAGTTCACTGTGCAGTGAAAACTGCAAATTTTAGTAATGAGAACGAGACCTGCTTTTAAGTAATCGGACTTTCTTAACAAACCCTTTGGTGATACAACCCGTTATTTCGCTTTCTAAAAGTCAAATAGTCACACTTTGTTTATGTATTCTTAGTTTGTTCAAATTCGCAATACTCATGGTGAAAAGAGAGATTAGTTTTTACGTGGCACGGAACTGGTACTGGCACGGAACTGGGCAACCCACTGTACTTTATTTGAGCAAAAAATGAAATATTATGAAGAGAAACCTGCTTGGGTTAGCAGGCGAGAGTTCATTTATTGACCAAATAAGGTCATAAACTCACCACGAATAATCCACAGCTTGGTTCGCCGTTACATGTTTCAACAAAGTTATGTTTCTGCTTATGTCTAATAAGTTGTTTATAATCCGACATTCTGTAATTGTCCGCTGTTTTGAAGTGAGAATGGGTGAACTTAGTGAAAATAGTTTGGAAGTGTACAATATCGCGGGATATTTGTACTCGCCCCAGTCTCACACCTGCAATATGTCTACTCTTCATGTTGCAGTTAGATAATAATTTCCTATCTTTGACCTACAGGTCACGGTAACCATTTGCGCGCGCTTGTTTTCATCCAAAAAATATTTTTTTTAGAGTTCGAAAAAAACTGTGACGGAGGGCTGGAAAATGTTGACCAAGGCCGGAGGTCACAGTTTTTCCCTATACAGACCTCCCAGCCAGTAAAGAACATTTATTTAGTGAAGAGCTTACCAAGAGCCTGCATACGGTATTGGGAATGTCCCGCGCGCGGGGGTAGATGATCCTATTTTTAGATTCGAACTTCCCGCGAAATTTTGTCGTCATGGATACCGCGCGATGAAACTTTAAAACAGCGACCATTATTTTCCCAATATTTTCCCCTAGAATCTCCTAAAATCTTCATTCCTAAAACTCTCCTCGAATCCTTTGTCCTCTTGCCAATCCCTAAAAATTCCAAATAAAATCCATCAAATTGGCTTCCGTTTTGTAAAACACGGCAAAGCACGGGCTGGTTGCTAGCCACCGTCCTTGCTAAAAATAAATTAATTATACCAATATGCATGTGCTTTCTATTTAATTGGGTATAATCATGAATTTCCTACCCCTTTATTTCTATTTCGACTGCAGAGCATAATTCTTTAGAGTTTCAGTTCTTAGGTTATTGTCAGCATCAACAACTGATTTCGACGTAAACAACGAGCTCGTAAATTGTTCTTGTTTTCACTCCAAATACATTTGTATTTTCTTTCAAATGTTCATAAACGCCTTTATGTCTTTATGTTTGATTTTGAAAGGAAGAACAAAAATAACACCGGCATTCACAACATCCGGTCGCGTACTCTTTCAAAATGGCGCGCAAAAAATTAATATCCTGGTATGGCGCGCCATATGGCTCAAAAATAAAAATATACTGGTTGAATTAGAATATATCCGGCCATGTCGATGAGGAAAACAGTGTCAATTGCAGATTTCTAAAATAGCGTCGTCAACGATGAGGAAAAACTCTATTGATAAGGACAACAAAAAGTCTTCGACAGAGTTTTTTCCTCATCGCCAGAGCTTTTTCCCCATCGACAGAGTTTTTCCTCATCGCCAGAGTTTTTTCCTAACGCCAGAGTTTTTTCCTCATCGACAGAGTTTTTTCCCCATCGACAGAGTTTTTTTCCTATCAGTTTTCCCCATCGACAGAGTTTTTTTCCTATCGACAGAGTTTTTTCCTCATCGACAGAGTTTTTTCCTATTGACAGAGTTTTTTCCTATCGACAGAGTTTTTTCCTCATCGACAGAGTTTTTTCCTATCGACAGAGTTTTTTTCCTATCGACGGAGTTTTTTCCTATCGACAGAGTTTTTTCCTCATCGACAAAGTTTTTTCCTATCGACAGAGTTTTTTTCCTATCGACAGAGTTTTTTCCTATCGACAGAGTTTTTTCCTATCGACGGAGTTTTTTCCTATCGACGGAGTTTTTTCCTATCGACGGAGTTTTTTTTCCTATCGACGGAGTTTTTTTCCTTATCGACTCAGAGTTTTTTCCTATTAGTCCAGTAAATGAATGAGAAAGGTTGGACAAAAATGGTAACAAAGGTTTCTCACCAGGAACATGTTTAGTAGTGTTCCGTTAGTACACAAGAAAAAGTCCACCCGAATCCACCGATGATGGCAACTTCCTTATTTTGAGTTTTGAAAATTCATTATTGTAGCGCTATTGTTACCGCCATTGTTATTCATGAGTTTGCCGGCACTTGAGCCTTCCAAACCAGAAGATATTCTATAGTGTGTACATCAAAAATACTTCCATATTCTCTGCCCCATGGGCCATGGTTTGAATCACAGACTTGATTTATAAATCGCTAGCCACGTCACAAATAAATATCTAGGTTTTTGGCATTTAGTTTCGATTTTTTACGCTATTTCACGCTTTCAATATAGACTTCGTACGGGATTTGAAAATATGAGTTCCCTAAATACCAGAAAATGTCTTTTGAAGCAATTTTTATTGCCAAGGAGTTACTAAATAAAGTGAAATGATCATTCTTGGAAATCAGAAACATTCAGAGATTAGCCGGGCCGGCGCTACACTCTATAAAATTCATCATTCAAAAAATTGCATTCATCATTCAAAACAAGCTGCCAAAAAAACTCGGTTATTTTTACTTTTCGCATGATCTGATTTTTGCTGATTTTCTTCCTGTGATACTAGAGAGTGTCAGGAACAATATTAAGAAGAAAAACCTTTTGTTTCATTTTGAGCTCTTTTTCGGCCTAAAATGACTGGAATTTTCAAAACTCAAAAAAAGAAAGTTGCCATCGGTGGATTCGGGTGGACTTTTTTTTGTGTACTAACGGAACACTACTAAACATGTTCCTGGTGAGAAACCTTTGTTACCATTTTTGTCCAACCTTTAGTAAAAATATTTTTTGATTTACTGGACTATATCGACAGAGTTTCCTATCGACGGAGTTTTTTTTTCCTATCGACAGAGTTTTTTTTCCTATCGACGGAGTTTTTTCCTATCGACAGAGTTTTTTCCTATCGACGGAGTTTTTTCCTATCGACAGAGTTTTTTCCTCATCGACAGACGTAGAATTGTCCTTCTCGATTGAGTTTTTTGTGATCGTCAAGTCTTCTATTTCCAATCGACATAAGTTTTTTCCTAATAGATGACGACACTATTTTAGATATCGCCAATTGACACTGTTTTTTCTCATCGACATAGATTTTTTAATTCAACCAATATATTTTTATTTTTGAGCCATTTGGCGCGCCATATCCTGGACTGACTTTATGCGATCGGCGAGAACATGAGCACTGAGAAGGGCCAAAAACATATTTACCCCCAAGAGCATCAACTACATTACTATTATTATAACTTTCACAACGCCGATTGACTCGCGAGGGCCCTAATATAGATAGGCACGTCCCGATTGCGCTGGAAAAATCGCCAAAAAGTGCTAATAATATAGCAAAAAAGTGCTCAAATAGTGCTCGATTTCTAAAAAGAGTACTTGAAATTTAGAAATATTGCTCGAAAAGTTGCTCACGGGTATTCGAATAGCATAAAAAAAGAATAGAATATTTGAGGTGATCATAAAGTTCAAGTAACAACATTTGTCGAACGAAAGCCCTTTATACAGTCAAGCAATAGTTCTAAAGCATAGCATTCCTTTGTTGGTGGGCAATTTTCGATTCCGTGCTATCGATGCGCTTTGCGGTGCTCCAGAATTTACTGCTACTGTTATGGGCCAGGAACTACAATGGATTCATTTTCAGATACGCTTTGCTGGTTTGTTGCTACAATCTTTAACAGTTAGTATTTGACCGATTAAGAAACAGTGCTATACAAGACAAACAGAAAAGGGCGCCAGAAGTTCACAGAAACAGAAAGTGTCACAAGCCAATGAAAATCGACTGTTCCACGGTCAAAGGACCATAGGTCCATACATACATACATAACTTTATTTAAACTCGAATTTCAGAGTAGCTTGTAAAGAAGCTAATATCTCCGAGTATAACATGAAAACGATCACATAAAAACGATCACATAACAGACGATAATATTATATAGATGCTATAAAGATAATGCAGTCAGTCATTTAAAGAGAAAATTATTGAAGCTTGAGCATAGACTTAAAAGTTGAAAACGTGTGTTCGCCTCTCAAGCGTTCCGGTAGGGAGTTCCAAGTTTTTGCAGCAAAATATTTAAAAGAGTGTAGCCCATACGTTGTAGTGATAGGCTTAGGAAGTCTGAGTACGTTGCTGCCCCTAAGAGAATAGTTTGTTTTGCGGGTAGCAAACAGGTCTTCATTGAGGGTATCTGTGATTGTGAAGACATTTAAAAATAGTAAGCATCATGTTCTGAATTCTTTGATTAAAAAGCGAGATGGTTCCAGATTTGTCCAACAGTTCGTGATAGGAACATAGCTCGTGCATTTCCATGACAATGTCAGTAAGTAAGGCGACATGGTAGAACAACTATAGTCACAATTCATGATCTCGGCTTTTAATACTGGAAACGTTTGAAAGACAAAATATTGCACTTGAATTGTGAAAAATTGCTGAAAATGTTGCCCGAAAAGCGGAAATATGCCTAAATTCTGCTCAAAAGTCAATTAAGTGCTCAAGAGTGCTCGAAATGTAGAATAGTGCTCCAATTTCGAAAAAGTGCCGAAGTAGTGCCCAGCGTAATCGGGACGTGCCTAGATATAGAGCCCGACAGCATGTTCATTACAGACCGGATAGTACGCCACAATGTTCGCCAAAGTTATAATATGTAGTTTTCAACCGTTACTCAGGCAATACTTAGTCTCCTTTCTGTTCGCCGAAATAAACATCTACAAAACGGATGAATTTTGAGCATTGCGCTTTCCTGGACACGTTTCAAAAGGCTGTTACTGCACAGAGGACATGCGTGTTCTAACACAGACGTGACGAAGGCATTGTAAATTGCAACGTGCGATCTTTGGCTATATTGGTAGAGAGAACGGGCTTTCCAAGCTGTGCACTTCCTTCCAGAACTGATCACGTACAGGCTACCGACATCGACTTCGCGCGCATCATTCTCAATGTCTTCGCCATCAGAATCTTCTCTTTCCTGGTTTCCTTTGTATCACTGTCACTCTCCTCATAGCCTGCATCACTGTCTGTATCGTTCTCACTTTCCTCACTCTATTCTATGCTTGTAACGTCGAACGCACGCCGACCTAAGGTGTCAGTTCTTTCGAAAATAGTGGCTGACCGCCAGGCTTTTTTGTGGGGGCAACCTTTTAAAATGGCAACCTTTGCGTGCGTTTCCAAAAACTCTATTAGATGTCTTCCTTATGCGCACGAAGCGCGCCGAAATTTTTTAATTGAAAAATTGTGACCCTCCCCAAATCCGCTCTAAAAATATTGTGGCTCTCCCTTAAATGAGCTTTGAAAATTCGTGGCCCTCCCCCCAAAAAAAATGGCCCTCCCCCCGGTAAATAATGACAGCTCCCTAAACAACGTCAAATACCGATGTCATTGCGATGTCAGCAATTTGACGTTTTTCACGACGTCATGACCTAATTTCAACGGTAGATCTACGGTTGTGTGATGTAGTGTGCCCAGTGGTAAAAACATAGACAAGTATCGCTAAGTATGTTTGGCTCTCTCTATTTTCAAGGATATATGTCAGACCAAGTAACGCCAACTTGAAACGTCTTCTCATTTAAGAAGATACAAATTAAATCACATAGTATTATATTTACAGCAGGGGGAAATTAGATCTTATTTGCCCCTGATTTACAGATTATTTATACTTTTCCTCGAAAACATATTTAGTCATGGTATCATTGTAAAATAGTCACATTAGGTGTATTTATGAGTGTCACGCTTGTAGTCGATTTTAGTCACGGCATCCTGATAGTCACGCTGGCAACCATTTTAGACCCGACCTCACTGTCACGTCAAGTGATGTTGTGATGGTCACGCCGGGAAGCCATTTCTACGCAGTCGCAATATCTTATCAGTTTCAGGGTGATGAGATGCCACATGCTGACGAAACTCTGATTGGTTTTCCTTGAATGTCAGCCCACAGTCTTCACACACGAACATTTTTTCGCGTCGTTCTCGGAAGCCAAACTTATGGACCACGCTGTGTACACGTGTTAGATGCGCTTCGAGAGAACACCGCTGAGTAAAAGACTTGTCACATCGATCACACTTGAATGGTTTGATACCGGTGTGCGTCCGTATGTGACGCTTGAGGTCAAAAGTGTCATTGAAGCCTTTCCCGCAGAACTGGCAGTGGTATCGCTTGTAGAAAGAGTGCGTCTTCATGTGACGGTTCAGCAGACGCTGCAGCGAAAATGATGCATTGCACAGGCCACATTTGTACCTGTTCGGCGTCATGCCCTGTGGGTCTTTTCTTTCTCTACCCATACTGCTTTGTGGGATGTAACCTCTCATAAGAAGGTGCTCAGGGAGAGTTGCGCATGCGTCGTAACTTTGAGACAAAAATGTTTCCCATCCTATGCCCCTAGGGCTGGAAGGCACTTCGGCCGTGGGGCTTGGCCAGGGGGTGCTTTTCAAAGGTAAATCTTTAGTTGCCCCATTACAGTACATAAAACAACGCAAGACCTCTGGGTCTAAAGGTCTGGCAACAGAAGGGAATCCCAGATTAAAGTCTACAGGAGGCGAGCTCGCAAATATTGGCGAGCGGAGTCCTTCAGGTGTTCGATAACAATTAGTCTGACCCAGAGCCCCCGAATATGGGTCCAATGCCCGGATGAGTTCAGTGTGATGCAGGCTAGTTGGTTTGCATACATCATGTGCTTTAACACGAGCGTACTCATTGCCTGGCAGGAATCCGTAGCTAGGTCCTGATTTAGCTCCAAATGAATCCTGTGTAGCGTGAGTTTTGTCTTTGTGTTCAACATGTTTTACTTCGTGAAAAGCCTTTTCCCTTTGTTGCCGCAGACTATCGATTGTCGGTCCGTAAGTCGCGCGAAAAGCAGTATCCTTGCAGCTGATTGGTTGCTCACTTGATTGATCGTGGCTTGTAGGTCCCTTATTGTCCTGGTTTTCCTCGCGAGTCCTATATTCGCCCTGTCTCTCGGGTACTTCCTCTGCTAGTCTCCATATCATGTACTCTCGCCTTTTTTCGGGCTCGTCTGATGTCCCTTCCATGACTGGCTTCGTTTTTTGCTTTACATTCGACGTATCGTCAAGTGTTTTCGAGCTCTTGCTTGAAATTGCCGCTGGATGTGGTGCTGGCGCCGTTTCGATTTCTTCCTCTTCGTTCAGCGACCCCTTCTCCTCTTCCTGGAACATTTCTATCCGACTCTGAGTTCTTTCTAGCGCGGGTTCTGTCCTTGTAGATACACCCATCGGATTAAAGTCTTTCTGGCTTATCTCAGAGTTAGCCTTCACATCGTCTGCATTTGTAATGAGCAGTTCATGGTTCGCCAAAGCGTTGGCAGAGACTTGTGCTTTCAAGCGTCGGAAAAAGTCATCAATATCTTCAGCTTTTGTGTTTAGAATCTCTCCCTCTTCCGAAGGGCGACTTGTATCCTCTTCGTCTTCTGATTCAAGAGGAGTTTCTGACGGGTTCGTGAATTCGGCACCATTGTTTTCTGTTACAATGTGAGTTGGAGTATTTAGCGACTGATGCAGATCATCTTTCGTAACTGCAGAAAAAGAGAACGAGATTAGGCTTATTCGTCGAGGAGGCACATTTTTAATAATAAAAATTGTAATTGCTCAATAAAAATAAGATATATACGATACAGTTGAGAAACCCGGGCTTAAGGTTGCACCAGAAACGTATTAATCTATTTTGAGCCTTTTCTTTGTGTCTATAGTTTGTAGAGGAGACAGTCTTTTATAACTATGGTGTTACTTGGTAAAATTGTAAGACACAAAATGTTTCTTATCTTATGGCTGATCCGCAAGCATTTAAACTTAAACCAAAAGTGATTATATTTTCTAATCGGCAGGAAATAAATGTGGACTACATACTCTATACCAAAGTAAAGTTGAAACGTTTTAGGTCAGGCCTTCGTTCGTTAATCAGAGTATCCTTTTATGAACGTTGAGACTGAGATTTGGTAAGCATGTAAGCACATCCTAGGATAAAATAGCTCAGGCTGAATTCCAAGTTCTTCTCTCCCACGTCTACACTTTTTTTTTCAATTTCAATAAATGAACGAAACTATTTTGTGCCAGTTTTAAAGCTTTTACGCATCTTTCGGGGTGAATTTATCTTCGAACTTGCAGAGCATTCACTAGCAAGTCAATCTGAGGAATTGTCCCTTCATTCCTTATCATATTTTTTGACTTGTAAGAACATTCGGTTTTGGCCTCAGACGGAAATTCTCGTTTCTATAAAGAAGAGTGTATCGACAAAATGACAAAACAAAACGGGACGCCTCGGAAAATATTTCAGATTTATTTGATGGTGGTCTGAAGACTTAGCGGCTCTAGCGGTTTAAGAAAGCATAAAGGCTAAAAGAGAACATTTCCTATCCATCCTCTACAAACCGGGGCGGAAAACAAAGGGCCAATAGCGGTCCTTGAGAAACGGAAAATGAAAGAGATTGCCGACACAAGGAAAGTAGCTGGCATTTAATCCACCCTTACAAGACACTGAAGTGCTCATCCATATAGCGTGTTTTGGGCTCTTTCTTAAAACGGTCTATTTTTGTTAGTCGCTTTTTCGCTTAATGCGTGCCAAACTAACCTCAATTGCCGTTTCTCAAGTAGGGGTTTGAAAGCGCACAAAGATCGTCATTTTGACCTTGAAGGCTGTTTGTACTTTCGAGATTACACGGGGCGGATGTTGCTAGAATCGTAATTGTCTTAAGAAGCAGACTTGCTAAAAGCAAAGACAAAGTTCTAAAAAACATACATTAAAATCATTAGAAAATGATTATTTTATAAGCTTGTGACATTTTGTTTCCTCATAAACGGCAACCGATTAGCATTCCATGGCAACGCGCAAGAGAGATCTCAGCAATGTGAGTCAGTTGAAACATCACTACAGGCCTATTACTTTATTTTGCGTTGTCCTGAATGAAGCTCCTCTTATTAGACAAAAATCTGCTAAATTCGCCGTACATAGTGTTTTATAGCAGCAAAATGCCCGCTCGGCTGAGCTAATACTAGGGCAATTCAATGTCACTTTTTTATGAAGAATAGAGCTTTTGGAGTTTGTTCGGTAACTAACAGCAGCGACGGGGCCGGGCTTCATCGGTGTGCTAATAGATCTAACAGCTAGACTAACATTACAGGGCGTTCATGCCAAGTTTTCATCGCTAACTCACCATAGAGAATCAAGTGTTTGCATTTCCTCGGTGGAGCACTTCTCAATGAATTGCCTTTCTTCCTCTAGCTAATGGCTTAGGAAACCAAACTCATACAAAAGTCTTTTAACTCTCTCGGGCGTGACTTTAGGATTCAATCTTAGATTTTTCGCTATCCGTTTTAAAAGCCCTCGAGTTTGAATGCACCATCCTATTTGAATGAAGCTTGAACATAGTAGTCGGTCATATCGAGTAATAGCTTTACAGTGGCTAAAGTGGTTAAAGAGCCTTTAACGCAAACATTTCCATAGTACATTATTCTCTGTTTATCTGTATTTTAGATGCTTCTTCGCACCCAAACTTTTTTTCGTCAGCTCATAAAATTATCAGCAGGTTTTCAAGTAAATGTTTGATCATGTACTCTAGCTATTTTACCCAGTGAAACTCAAGGTTTCACGCCTAGAAAGATAGTCGTCATTTCTTTTTTACAGTGAAAATGTGAAACAGCGAATACAATATTTTGTTAGTATTATTTCCCAGATTTATTTGGAAATATTTTCCTCTGAATTTAATTAAGGAACAACAAATCAGACGACAGAAACTTCATGATTTTAATATTATATTTTTAATTAAGGCATAGAGCTGTCTCATGAAAAATATAACAGTTAATCGTCGTTTTTTGCTATTACTAATAAAATAATAAAGCTAGTTTGTGACGCTGGCAATAAAACGCTGAAGTTTCTACAGGATTAAAACAATATTGTTGAACGAGGTGCTTAGAGAAGTGGCTACTTTTTCGCATTAAGTTTTTATTTTTTCTGACATGCAGCCGTTTGTTTTGGGCAGGTCAAACGTACATCAATTTTTTCCACCATCCATATAATTGCTCTGGCCAATACACTAGCTAATGGATTTATATTTTTACTTGCCAAACAGCTTTTGTAAGGCGTAAAGTCTCGTTTCTCTTTTATAGAAGCCTTGTATACATGTTAATAGATTTCCAAGGGGAACTTCTGTCCAGCTGAAAGTACTAACCCTCGTATTGAGGCTGCTAAAGGACCTATCGTATTTCATATTGTTATAACGCGCCACCTAGCTAGGGCTGTAAGAGCATAGATTGTAGTGCACCCTAGACCTTTTTGTTTTCGTAAAAGAACCTTGAGTGTTTGAAGGTCGCGTAACTGATGGGCTTGCCGTTTTTTAATCAAAATAAAAGAACATAAAGAGAAAGCCGATTAAGTTATTCCAGGGAAAATCCCTCTTAATAAGCCCCAAAGAACTTTATTGGATCTGTCTTTACCTAGATAGCGAATAAAACCTTGTGTAATAATACTCGAAATACATGTAATATTGCTTGGACTATCTATTAAACTGCTGTCCTAATGGGATCATAGTACTAAGAAATAATACCAAAATGAAACCACCTTTTCTGGTTCTGACTTTGCGGAATATTACTCTTGCAAATCCTATCAAAAGTAGACGAAAATTATAGTGTTATTCTAACTTGTTTACCTTTTTCAATTGTTATAAATTCTTAAAGAAGAACATTTAAAAGCGTACGCAAAATGATATTTCATTTTTTTAAATCATATTTTTAATCACACAGTATCATCAACATTTGCGCAGGGAATGTTCTTGGAATCTTTGAATGTTCTTTCTCAAAATCAAAGAAATATGTATTCATAGATGTACTGTATATTTATACCAAAACTTTATAACGTATAAAGCACTGGATGTTTCACTGTTCATTTAGTTATCTCTATCAGGTTCCATAAAAAAATATCAGACATATTTTGTTATTAACGGGTAACCAAATAAATCCCGGAGATAAAACGTCAACAAATAGTCTATCTTTATTGTCGTTAAACATCGTCCCGAGCTTCGGTACATTTAGACTGCTATCTCGAAGTCTCGTTTTCTCTTTTAATTCGAATCTACGCCGGCTGCGAGAAATACTGTGATTACATCTCCCTGCAAATTCTCTGAGAAGAAATAATAGTGTCCGGATTTTTAGCGCTATCTTGGTGATAAACAAACAAACAAATTAGTAATTTAGCGAGTGGAAAGCCGGGATTTGTAGGATAAGGTTTTATAAGGGAATTTAAGAACATTGGTATCTCAGATTCATCTTAAAATACTAGGATTCTTTTTTTGCATCGGTGTAATCTAAAGAAAGTGTTGCGTCGTCTGGAACAAAAAAAGACAAAACGAGGAAGTACCTGATACAACACTTTCTTTTATTGCCAGTGATAAATTTAAGAAGTATTTTCTGTATATATTATATATAAATAAGAACCAAATAAATCATAATAAAAATGGCTTATGTCGCAAATATTTGTTCTGTTTTGTTCTTATCTTAAGTCGCTTAACATTTCAAATTGTCTTTGTAAATTCCAACTCACTTTGGGAATGGAGCAAGACCGACATTTTTAGCTTCTGGAAAAACGTACATGCGTGATCGTGGAAGTGATTCACTTTCAGCGTTTTGAGCGCTCTGAATATCTTATCCTAGGAATACGTCCTCTCATATTTACTCACAAGAAAACTTTATACCTGTTTTTTTTATTAGCGAGGAGTTTCTGGAGGTATTAAATTTTTTACATCATTTTTTAACGCTGACAACGAGATACCTAGATTTGGTTTCTAAATGTGGATAACTTGCTATTAACATTTGTTCGTAATTTTGCATTTCTACACTTCTCATTCTCACCAACATCATTCTCATTTCCAAAATGCGTTATTTCGTAAATAATTTAATGTGGGTTTCTACGGACCGCTAGGAAAATATTTGAACCTTTCGCTTTTACACGCGGCTAAAACTTCTCGTTTAAAACTTCACCCAACAATATTTGTTCAGTAGCTCCAGCATTACAAACAAGAGGAAAAGGCTTTTAATTGCAGAAAAAATAACATTTTGGGCTTTTTGGATGCACGGGAAAGCTTGTGTTATTATATTGTGTGCTACGGATATTGTGTTAAAAGGCTTGGGAATTGCTGGCAAAGATACGTTTTATTGCGGGTGTTGAAAATTTTTAAAGCAAACAGAAAGTAGTATTATAAGTTACAGTAGCTTGTATCTGTACGCCCCGTAGCGAAAGATACCGCCCTTGAGTAAAATAAAAACAAAGTACTTTAATTTCTAGCAAAATTACCTTAATGAAAGCGAAGTCTGGCCGACTGCCCGCGGGCAATAGTTTCCAGAGGCGGGCAGTGTTATTTTATTAGAAAGTCAATTTATGAACCATGAAAGTAGATTAGCAGCTAAGCAATTTAGCCATTGTTTATCGTGTCTTATACTTTATTGCAATTACTCGTTCCATTTACTCTATCCCTCAGTTAATTATTGTTTTCTCCGTAATTTCGTAAAACGTTTAAGGGGAGGAATTATTGGGAATCTTAAAATACTTATTTTTGCCTCGCACTAAGACCGTTTTACGCCACACAAACCCATCGCTAAGACAGACATTAGTCTAAATCGTTTTATCCTAAGCTGGCAATAAATCCAAAGTTATCTGAAGAAGCAGATATCAGCTTCGCTTATCTGCTATATCTTTATTTTTGTTTTATATTTTGATAAGAGGGGGAATTCTTTTTGTAGAAAGGGTGCGATCCAAGATTACCATCTCCATGTAGAAAAAAACAATAACTCTCACACGGATTTTTTTCACTATTTGAAGTCTTCCTTATATTTCGAAAATTTGGCTGAAAGTTTATTAAAGATTTAGATAAAGCTGCAGGAACACAAAGAATTTGAAACTTTTCTCCTCCGTTTACGAAGAAAAGTTAAATTCTAGTGATTACAACTTGTTAGGAACTTTTTTCTTTTGTTGAAAGCAAACAAAGCAAATGAGAAATCTCGCCCTTTGCTTTCTGATCTTTGTAGCTGATAAAAAGAAGACGAATTTATACTAAGAAATAGCAAAACATGGATTGTTCAGACTGAATAAATAGATAGTTAAGAAGAACTTTGGATTGCTAAGTGTAGACTTACCCGAACTAACGCTAGAAAATATACAACATTATAAATCGTTCGCCAATTCGTTATTCTAGTGGGGTCTTCTATTTCAATTGCCAGCTTTCCGTTAAGCAGAAGTGTTAAAATATAATTGAATTTTGTTTTAGGTGCAAAGAAAGGAAGCACGTTTTTTAAGCTTTGAGAACCACTAGCCTTTATTCAAAGGGAGATAGTTTCTGAAATTTTCTAAAATGGAAAATGATTCTTTTAGAAATGGAGACTAAGGAGATTAGTTGAAGAAAAAGAAGAACACAGGTACACAGAGAACAATTAAAACCTTTATTGTGCGTGGGAAAAAGATTTGAAAAAAGTAATGGGCAAAGCAAAGAAAGGGGCGGGCAAGTAAGAATGTGGGATTTAGCAGAAACTGAGCCGCAACTCAAAAGCTTAATGTAATGGTCGTCTTGTAATGACCGTATAATGTCACCCCCTTTTTAGTAGTCAATTCTTGGCCGTGTTAATAGGTCAGAATAGTAACATGTAACTGAACTGTGAGATTTACCGCGCACCTGTCCTCTTATCGGGCTATATTGGATGTGAAAAGCGAAACCCGTGAACGGTATTAGACCTTTCGCCAAGATAACACAGTATATTAGAGTTGAAACTTAATGCAAGAACTTGTGAAGACCTTTGGTGAAACGGTATACTGCAGTGTTAATATACGGAATAAATGTACGGAGTCAAGTTGTCCAAAACAGCTGCAAGTAATACAAATATAACATTATAATATACTAGGCGCTGCGTACGGGAGCAATAAAAGTGTCCATAAAAAACACAGAGTGCATTAAAACCTGTAAATGACAACCATATAAGAATTATAAAGAATACCTGCTATTAGAAGAACTAGGGAGTTTCAAAGTACTGAAAAGGAAGTTTAGATCTGAAGACTACACGTTATAAAAGCGAAATAATATATCGAATTACATTTCCAAATTGAAAAAGTTTTAATTCCTAAAAGCGCTCTTCGACGAAATATCAGGCTGATGGGTATATGAGGTAATTATCCGCAGTTATAGCTCAGCCTAGTGGGGCTTGTTTTAATTGACTTTGAATGGCTGAGTTTGCCGAGGTGTCAGGCTAATAATGCAATAAGACACGCGCTCAGCATAGCAGGGGAACAACGTTTTCTCTTGTTCTCTAAATAAGACGCGTATGCCTGAACAAAAGATACGCCACCGTGTTTCTGCTACGGCGCGTGTTCCAGTGTAATCCGTACAAAGAGGTTTTGTATTGAACAATTGGCTCTTCCATTAACTTCTTTGTATAACGTCCCAACACCGAATTATTTGAATATGAAAGAGCTATTTACGCCCCATTGTACATTCCTTTTGTCAATTAGCTAGGTAAAAAGGAAAGCTTAACTGCCTATCTGAAGTTTCGAGCAAAAATACCAGCAACTAGTCCGTGAAAACTCGAGTTATGCTATGTAATAGTGTGGCTAACATTTCCTGACATGTTTTCAACACTTTTACCTAAGCTTTCGTAGTTCTTCTTAAGACTGAACTCTGAGAAAAGCGGTACGGTTTCTTGTCTGCTATAACGTCCGTAACGGATCGGAAAGTCATTCCGAAAGCCGGCAAAAAAAAACTATTGTTTCCTCCATTAATCAGCCCAGCTAACGAAATAAAATACCCTCCCCCTTTCATTTGTGACCATGTTTTGGTTGCGGTTTGGAGAGAAAATTATCAGCCTATCAGACAATTGGAGCGTTTATTCTCGCCGTGCATTTTTATGTTCAAATTCGGAAGCATGAAAGATACAGAGTGAGCGGGAAAGATTTACTTGGTGCATTGCTCACTAACTTGATGGACTCGACATCCTTTCTCTCACTATTTGCACAGAATTAGACTTCAGTTCTTGGGAAAGAAAACCGCAGGCAAAGCAGTTTGGATTTGAGGTTGCGGTGGGCCGCTAGGTTTTAGTGCATTTACCTCAAAACCAGAACGCAGACAGTGTTACTTAGACAGCCGAGACAAATTTACATGTAGCTTCTGAGACAGGAAACTTCACAATAAATAAGCCAATCTTGTAGAGGTGTTGGAAAGTTTGTCTACGGATATTTAACTACATAAATGTTACCTTTCTGTTGGTTTTCTTGGCTCTGTGGCTCTGGATCTGAGGAGCCCCATCGCGCCCTGTTTTTCTTGACCAGAAAAGATCTCGGCATCGTTGGGCGAGAGGCGCACAACTTTTTGTTCTAATCAGAAGAAAATCTGCAACATAAAAAATCAAAAAAGGACTTCTAGATTTCAGACTTAACGATTGCTTTTAGTCAGTTAGGGAGAAATTAACGTGGAAGCGATTTGAGATATAATCGGAGAATTTGTAACTGCACTTAATTTTACCCGATTGGTGGAAAGAGTGGATAATATCTGCTGGTCTAATTCGTGGTTGCACAACCGTTAAGACTAACCTCCCGTGGTTCCACAGGCGAAAAGACTAAAACTTGTAAACTTCTAGCTCGTCTTTAATAGACAGGTCACGTGACCTCGCCCTCCTTCATCAATGTAATAGAACAATTGGGTTTTTATGAGATAAACAGTGGCCTTCACTCATTGTGGAAAGCCGTGAACATGCTAAGCAAACTCACTAGAAACCGGCAGTCAATAAACATGGGCACAATAAATTTCGTATTGTACCTGGTAATTTGATTTGAATCCACAAAGCGGGAGCTGTGTATGGAAGCCTTTTATGTTTTGAAGAAGAGAGCGAGGCGTTAAGTGATCTAAGGGGCGAATGAGGCACGAGCGGGTCCATTGAGAGCAGTCTATTTACAGGCTTAGCTGAGTGTATTGAAAATCAACAAAGACTCATCTTTCAGAAAAATGCACCTCGCGCCATCCAACGCTACAACATTTTCGCCCGCAAAAAGGACCATCATTAGGAGTTTGTTTAAAACGAGGTTGATTTTGCTGTTTAAAAGTAATACCGTGGTGCTCTATACTTTTCATTTACAAGTAATTTTGAAATAAAAGCGATTAACGAGAGCAAACATACACTTCTTTTCATTATCACACTCCAGATCAAAGACTTTACTCTAGTTTTTTTAGGAAGACTAATATTTTCGTCAAGTTTCGATGTATCTGATTTCTTCTCGGAAAGACGCTCGCGGAAAACGTCAGCCAATTTTGATAACTGTTGCGGGAAGGAGAAACAAGTCGCTTAGAGATGCGAGATTAAAGCAATACTGTCAGACTACTGTATGTTAGCGCTCCCAGCTGCTTGAACTAACAGTCTTGTCCGATGCCAAAGATGTACGCGCGGTAGGTTAACGGAGTAGTGATTATCGCCCCCATCGCGGCGTTGTTATTGGTCCCAAGTGTGCAGCCAGAGCGGGTAGCCTGTCATGCTATAATTGACTCAGAATACTCGCAAGGATATCCTAATTAGGGGCTGTCACTTGCACGGAGGTTAGCGTCTTCACAGAGAACCAAAAACTTTTTATCTGTATGAATTGTAATCATAGTGAAAGTAAATGCAATTTGCTAGAGACAGCCGCTATGGAAAACTTCGGGCGGAGGGGAAATTACGTGAACGAGCCGAGTTATATAGTGCCCGAATCATGACAGTTTCTTTATTGTCGGTAATTGAATATTCTGTACTTATAGTAAAAAGTAAAATGAGGGTAAAATATCTAAAGGAAACCGATCAGAAGCACTTAAATTCATGAATAACAATGCTACCTCATCCCGCGCGCAAACAGACCGAAGGTAGTGTTCTTTTACTTGACCGCAAAGATAAGCTGACTGCATTGTTTTCTTATTATCGACTTATGTTATAACGGAGAGGCACGCTCCTCGCGCCGTGTTTTGCTCACGGATCTCGCTTGCGCACAAGCAAAATACGACGATAGAACAGAGTATTGTTGTAACACGATAACAGGACACAACACTAACTTGCCAGTAGCGCAAAGCTAAGTCTATTATAGATGGTTTGCTGCATTCGACTATATCCGGGAAAAAAATGATTTAGATCATATCAGGAAATGCTATTTTGACACTAAATTCAGTACTCGTCGAGGGAAATTAGCTTTGGAAATTGACTGCAACGTTATTTATAAAATTGGCGATGATGAGATTTCTCATTGGTGATGAAATATTGAAGGATAGATCCCGCGCGTTTGACTTGTGTGACGTTCGCGTGATGATAAAGGCGGAACCTTGTGCCTTGTGAGTTTGGCGGCAAGACAAGGAAACCACAAAGAATCACAAGAGAGACTCTCAAAGCCCGTGGACACGATCGGGGAGGGTTTAAGTGCCATGCAGGGCTTGTTGTTTAGGATGAAGTGATCTAGCAAAGCAAAAACCCACGGTGCACGAACTCTGGACGATTGTACTAGGTAATCGCGCTTGCCATTTTGGTAAACCCTGCAGCCTAAAAAGCGCAATTTTGTTAGTGCTATGAAATCTCGACCCGCAGTTTTAGAAACAGGAGGAATATGATCTTGTCTTCATTTAGATTGTTTTGAAAACAAAAGTTGGATAAGGTCTAAGAATGGAAACGCAGTTTTCCCGCCTTCCTAACCGACTCTGATGGAAAGCGGGCTGCAGCTGTAGCAGGCAAGTTGATGAGCAGTCGGCGGCTGTCTTTGGTTTAGCCTTAGACCGTGACTATGTTTTGCGCTCGTCAAGGAAATAATTAAACCCTCTATAACATTAGCTTTTAGGCAATAACGAGGAGACCAGGTGGTTTCTCTGCATCACGCAAATTACCTAGTCGCCGCGACATTCGAATTTACTTCACCTATGTGCGCTTTGATGTACCTTGCGTTTTATGATGAATTGCTTAGTGTATCTCTGTCCCTATCTACTATGGTTGGCTTTCGAATGAGCGCACTGAGTGATTTTGTGAAACAGGAATAACATGTTTATTTTGCAGTCTTTCTACCGCATTTGATTATTCATCGTCTCCTGATCACCTTGTCCAAGCGCAACGATCGAGGCTGAACCTATCACCTACCTTTAACTTAGAATTTAACCACGACACAACGTCTCAATCCAGCTTCGCATGAATAAAAATCACGACACCATTTGATGCGTTGTAAGTCTTCTAGGAGTGTAACATACTCATCCTTTGTGCTTTACAGATATGAAGGGGCAACCGCGTTTCAAGCGGTTTTTCCACGACAGTCCAGATTTATGCGGGTAGAGGAAGGGTCTGACGGTAAGTACCTGTAATGATGAAGAAATCAGAAAAGTGGAAAATATTCAGGAAGGACAACCACTATATAACGAATTTCAGGACTAGTTTCTCATTTCTAGTCGCCGACATTATACTCTCTCGCCCCCTTTCGTGCCTGTCGCAAAGCATGAGTGCGCAAAAACAGACATGCTACTTTTACCTTGACCATCATGGTACAAGGGGGGACGTGTCCAGATTTTTGACCCGTCATGGACCGACATTACGGAATGGCTACATGGAGAGCAAAACGTTCAGCCTAGTCACCAAATGGCGACTTCCTTTCAGTCTGCAGGGCTTTTAAAAATGCCCTTCTCAAAATAAGCTGTCAACAGCATTGATTTGGGAGAAAATGATGGCCACCAGATTTCAATTATTGCGACCAAACTTCACTATTTGGCAACTATAATGTTTTAGTTAGGCGCCAATGGACCTCGGGATCTGCCGGGACACTAGTATGCTGTATTTTTCACACTAACTACAGTACCGGAATAATAATGGCCCGGGGGGGTTCTTCACATGTGGACCTGATAGGGGTGCTCGTCGTATTTTTTAGGGGTCAAAATCGACTCTCAGGTGTTTTTTAGGGGGTATCGGAGAAACATCGTGGCTTTCACTAATAAATGATATTTTTTAGGGGTACGCAAATGAATGAAAGGGTCACAAACCAAGTAAAACGTTTTCTTTCTTTCTTTGTGGTTCATTTATAGCTCTAAAATAAGCTTGTTTTGAGATGAAAAACAATAACCAATAACAAAAAAGGTTTATTGTTGGTATTTTTTAGGGGTCATTTTGTTTTATAAGGTATTTTTTAGGGGTTGGATTTTTTGTGTCCTGGTATTTTTTAGGGTATATTTTCCGATGTCCTGACGAGCACCCCTATCACTCTTACATGGGAGAACCCCCCCCCCCCCCCCCCGGGAATAATGGTGTGATCACAATATGATGTACTTATAAGAGGTGCCCGTTGGGTGGTCGGGTTCATGCGTGCTCACATGCAGTAGCAGTAGAATACACTCGATAGTCCACTGCCGAGGGTATGATGACATCAGCTACCGGAGTAGATTCCCGTTATAAACCCAGGGCTTGTATTAATTTCGTTGCTGATTAAAAAAAAAAGCGTTCTGAAACTAATGTATCTATATGTATGGTATCAGAGCATAGGCTTTGCTGTTGGAAAATAAAATTTAGTCGCCTATCAGCCGGTATTTTTATGAGCAACAGAATGGAGGTGTACGAATGAGACTGTGGTTGATAAGACTATGACAGGAAGCGGAACTTCAAATTTCGATCAACTCTGCCGTGATTGCCATTGCACATGAAATCCAAGATATATGATTTACCGCATAATATATAGTGATATACCACATAATATACCACACAGAGTGGGAGGGATTTTTTTTTTTTGGGGGGGGGGGGGGGGGGGGGGGTGCAGGGTCATGAGTCCGTTTCACGGACCACAAATGGTCCAGCATACAGAAATGTTTCGTCGCGTTCACGAAAACATAAAGCGCTGATTAAAGTAGTTGATAAACCAGACTTTCAAACGCAACTCTCTCGGGGAGGGGGGGGGGGGGGGGGAACCATGGTGCCGTAAGTCTCGTTTGACAGAGTGATTGACTTGTAGTTTCACGGGCGCAAATAAATGCATTTTACGCGTTTCTCGCCTAATTACGTTTCTTGAAATTTTACGTTTCTTGAAATAACCCTTTACCACCCTGGTACCATTGGTTGTGAATCTAGTGCTCCTCTGTTTAGGTTCTGATGTTGATTGTTTTTTATTAATCTAACCGTCTTGTGTATTGGACGTGATTTCTCTCGTGGTTCTGGCGAACGCTTTTTTAGATGTCTCCTTATCATATTTAATTATGCGCTTTTTATTTTTAAATAACCATTATTGCCTCCAATTAGTCACAATTTTGCCATCCTGTCTCAATGTAAGATTTACTTGTTATTTAATTTGATATATGTTAACTGCATATATTGTATTTCAAACGAATTTGTTTTTCTCCACCTACAGATTTGTATTACATCTTTTTCGAAATATTCGAGTTCTATTTTTTGAAACTGCATTGTTACTATCGCGATTAATGCCGAATTTTATCATCTTCCTGTTAATTAATCTAGCGATTTGCGTGTTATTTGATTTTATTATATGTTATAGCATAAATATTTTCGTTCTGCTTAGCGCGTGCTAGAACAGCGATTTCCGTAAATCAAGTTAGTGTGATGGTTGTGTTTTTCTTGCGCGTTTTTAGCCGTTAGGTCTTCCACGTTACGTCAGAGGACTAAAGCTCCATTTCCGATATCTTATCATGCCAATTATAGTTCCACAGATCTTAGCTCTTTTGCGCTGTTTTGCCTCGACACCCCTCGGGCGTTTCAACTTTAAGAACCATCTAAATTGGCTTAATTGATCTTTTAGATCGAGTAATAACATAAGAACTGAACGGATAGTTTAAAACATAAACATCAGTTGCTAGAACCTGAGGCGATTTGCGGCGTGCGCCTAACTGTCTGAGGGGAGGACGTCTCCGCAAATACAGCGTTCGTGTTCGCAATAACAAACTTCCACCGTGACTCATGGCAGGTTCCGCTCGGAAAAAGGAAAGCAGTGACTCAGAATATCATAAAAGATGCCTTATATTAGGGTCAAACTAGATGTGGGTAGCATTGCGCGAATTTAGGAAATTCAGGATAAGTTTTCATAATTTTTGCTCTTTCCTGAAACATCTAGATTATGAAGAAAACTACAGAGCGTAAAATCTCCTAGCGGCTTTTTCGGGTATTCCTTGGTGTTATGGAAAGCTTTTTGGTGCTCGAGGTCTTTGTACTCTTGTTCGCATGACTTTTGTTCCATTGTTTTATGCCTCTGGTGCTCCGAAACACCAAGAAATTGCCGCTTTTTCATTTAAAGGAAACACACACAAAAAAGAATTTGTCGATAAAAGAATCTCTTTCGGATTTGAAATGTTCTTTTTATCACTTATAAATCTGTTGTTCTTTTCGCAGTGGCTGAAAGAGTCGAGTGTCAGCGGGGGATGGCAGGTTTACCTGAGTCAGGCTTCATCTTTGATGAACTCTTTGTATCAAAGACTTTTTCGACCGAAATAAAATAACAAAGTAATTAAAACGAAGAATAGCGATCCGAAAACTAGATTAGATTAGGAATTACATTGATAGAACGAGATGCGGACATCATAAAAATATTTTTATCGACAGGTCTTTCCGACCTAATATACTCAGCGGATGTTAAGTAGATAAAGTAAACGTTGCGATAACATAACGAAAGTTTTCTTCAAATATCTTTCGTGATGAACTTGGCGTCGTGGGTAGAGAAGTCCAAAAGAAAACAAAAGCGTGGATAAGTGAGCTAATAAGGTGGCCCCACTGCGCGCTGTTATTTTGCTACTGGTGGCGCACCTTAGAAGTCAAGTTTTGGCACGAGGAACGCTCTCAGGAGGGAGAGGCAGCGAGAGAGATGCAGAGCTATAGCTTGCGTAGTACTGTGCGTTTTAGCGACGCACACAAACCTCAGAGGAACCAACCGTGGAGTGAAGGCCGTGAATACCTGGAGATAGGCAAACGACAGGGAACGGAAGTGGGCAGCTTCTCCTAACCCCTTTACTCCTGCTCTCGTCGTGTTTTTTGCGCGCTAGATGTTAACGGGGGCCGAAGCTTCATATTGAGTATAAGTTATAATCCAAGGGGGATACGTGAGCATAAATATGACGGTGGTCAATATTATACTTTTTAAATACCTGCCCCTTAAAATGAACAAACAACAACAACAACAATAAAACGTATGGTGTATTCTATCTTGGTGTTCACCTCCGGAGGCACTTGATTTTTAGCGAGTTATTTCGAACAGAAAGCTAAACTATATCCTCAATCGTTTTGTCAAGATTTAAACTGATATCTTATATTGCAAGCGAGATATTAAGCGAGCAAATGTGCGAACTGTTTACAGTAAAATGTGTGGCCACATGTGTCATGAAGCCCACTATGAGCTAGCATTGTTCAAAATGTGATTTATTTGCAAAATATATTCACTTATTAAGCATGTTGGCTTTCATCGAACGCTCCAAACGGGAAAATTACCTGAAATATTTGCGCTTGACTAGTGTTGCGTGACACAAATTGCAGCGCCGATATCTGGGGAACTAAAAACAGGAAACCGATCAAATTTGGTGAGAAGACTCCTTTCGGGAACTGTAACTGGTCGGACAGCATGACAGTTTCATAGAGTCCACAGAGTCCATAGTTTCTAAGATTTTGATGACGTCATGTAAACACCAAGAATTAGGCTTCCTGAAGTTTTAGGCCTCCACAAATACTTGGCAGCTGTTTTTGACCCAAGAAAATGCTGACACTAAAATTAATTAATATCCTTAAAAATACTTCGGACATCCCCCGTCGATAATGAGAATCCCGCAGGGGGTACAACTTACCAAGAAAATCAAAGGCACCGAGTGCCTCGGTGAAGAAATCGTGGATACCGTTCAATCCAGGTTTGGTCGTCTGGTGATGTTCCCTTCCCTGATATCATTTTTTCTAGTTTTGATGACGTCATCGATGACGTGATGTGATGTGATTTTGGTGCTCGACCCTCCTTTTACAAGTTTGGTCACCTAGCGATGTTCCGTTCTCGAGATATTATTTTTCTAGTTCTGATGACGTCATCGAGCTACACTTGGGTTATGAGCGAGTTAGCGAGTGACATTTAACCCAGCACAACTCGTGTTCACGCTTTGCGTATCCACGATTTAAAAACCAGTCGTGTTACTATTGAACCGGTTTTTGAATCTCGGTATCTCTATAAAGAGGGAAAAACGATGATTACAGAAATCGGGGTCCGACAGTCGGTAAGTAAGATAACTATCAGGAATCTTAGTCATGTTTTCTGATTAGTGGGAAGTTTAAACGAGAGGATGGAAGATCCGAGGAGGACATAACGAGATATTATAGGTGGCCTCTATTAGCGATTACTTTAGCAAGCAAACGAAAAGCCCCACATTTTCTATGCTACAAAGTGTTTTTGCCCTGTTTACAGTACTATTTGTCCTCAAACTTTTTACCAACGAGTTGCGTGAATCACAACCATTTAGGTTGCCATGCAGCAACATGCTAATTTTGATGCATTGTACTTACGTATAGGCTAGACGGATTGTGACGAGAAAAATATATTTATGCATGCAAGCATTTCTAATTTCACTTTTTGAAGCCATTCGATACGCGTATTGCGAAATTCATATGTAAATTTCACCCTTGTTCGCGTGTTCTTCGGATTTTGACAACAGTCCATGACTAAGAGGAAGAATGGTTGGTTTCACTAGCAACATAAGCATAAACATAAGCATAAGGATCAAACTAACTATTTTCTTTAGTGTGGTTTTCGCTACGGCATAAGCATAAGGATAAAAGGCTTCCGTTCTTCTTATGCTTATGCTTACGTCGCTTATGTCGCTTTTTTTGTTGTTTAGTTTCTAACTAGCAGAAGGCTAAAATAGAACTACTGGTTGTTGCATTTCACTCGTATAGTGGCTTGGCGTTGCTTAATATGTGCCCTTCCCCTGCCCTTAGTGAAGTATTTCTAAAAATAGACTCTTTTTCTGACGCTGAAGGGGATGGCCCTAATATGGGAGATTCTCTTAGTAAGCAGGTAAGGGACTCTTGATTTTGACAATTTAGCTGGTTGTGATAGCAGCAACAATAGCAATAGAAATGCGTATTTGTATTGCTATTATTACTATACTGTTACTGTTTACAATAACAATGGAAACGCTATCAACATTTAAGAAGCCTTGGTCACCGACAACATCAAAATCATCAATTATACAAACAATAACTCAAACATGATATGGTGAAAAAGTGAGATTGTTTCGATGTAGGCGCGGATTCTTATTACAGTTTACATGAGGAAATTTCAGATAATTTTGGATATTTTTGTGAAATAATTATTTTCGTGTTTTCTAGGTGACCATGTCCCTTTAATTTCCGAGAATTTTATCAAAACTAATAATAATAATAATATTAATTTATATACAACCATACGCGCTTTTGTTCTATGGCGCTTTACAAATCTTTCAAGAATCGTAATGCTGTAACAGGCCGGTTAACCAGAAAGAGATAAATTCGCTATGGTACGCAATCGACACTGCAGTACAGTCAACAAACCTGACACTGGGTAGCCGTCTGTTCTCGTGGTTCTGTTAAATCGATATGAAACTGGATTATATCATTTACCTTGGTGACTTCTCTTATAAGTATCGGCCTTATAACTAGAGGGCATGCATTTTTGCTTTACTTTGAGTCCGTTAATCTGTTTGAGCTTTCATGGTACCGTTATACTAATATAATCATTTTACAACCGACGTTAGATCATCGCTCAGTCTTTTAGGCGGCGCCACACTAAGATATGAGACTTGTAACGGCATATCTGTCTTAGACCTGCAAATCTACACGACGCGTTAGACTAGATATTAATATTAAGGTTTGTTATCATTAAATGGGCATGGAAACAGAAGGTCATGGAAGCGTTTTGGAGACATAAAGATTATTACTCATAGCCTGGTATTCCCATAAATATTTGGTAGGAGTGATCCACTGAAAACCTGAGGCGGCCAGACGAAAAGGGACACATCGGACACATTGGAAGCACGGTTGGTCCAGCGTTACGGCGTTGGGTCTCTCACCGCTGTGATCCGGGTTCGACTCCTGGCCGGGACAGAGGAAATTTTCTTTCTGTTCGGGTCTCGGTCGAAACTGGTTCATATTGTGAGTTGAACTTTGTTCTACTGTGTTTCACGTCTTTCGGATGAGACAATAAACCGAGGTCCCGTCTCGCCTTTCTACCCTTCCCAGTTCCAGGGGGGACGTTAAAGAACCACTGGGGACGTAATAAACCCTCTGGCAGTGACCACCCTCAGTGTCTGTGCTTATGACCGCATGGCTGCCAGTGGCGCCGTTGAGACCCAGCATAATTCAGCTTACGAGCTGCGAGTTTGGGAGTCGGTCGCACAAACGTTTTTTTTATATTTTTTTTTTATCAAAACTTCGTTCAAATCATCCAGAGTTTGTGAGTCCTAGCTTTGTTCTGTACTCTCTTTGTTTTTTTTTGCCACCAAATGATGAATTGCCGAAACAAAACATGGATTCTAGACTTTGGGTCCGGGTGTGTGTGTGGGGGAGGGGGGGGGTAGGGGGGGGGGGGGAGAGTACTACCATATATTGACTATTTAACAAATGTCCTCTGATTTTCCGTGGTATGCCCTCTTATATACCACGGAATGACGTAATAAAGTGGTCAAAATGCTGTGGACTCACGAGGCGCAGCCGTTTTTCATAAAGACCGTGCATTATATTTACATGATAATACATTTACAAAAAAAAAATGAGTACAAGAGTGAGTGAGTACAAGAGTGTCGATTTAAGGTGACTCCACGAAAAGTCCAAGCGCATTTTCTGTAATTATAAATTTGGTCATAACTCTTATAATATTCGTGTGAAGAATATTCCGTCACAAGAATATTATAAAAGTTTATAGCCGAATTCATATTTACAGAAAATACGCCTGGACTTTTCGTGGAGTCACCTTAAATGATTTTTAAGGATTCAGCTTGGCACAATTCGGGCCCTAAGCTGTTCCACAGCGAAGCACCTGCTTTAGATAGTTTTACGGGGAGCTGGTAACGCTAATTTATTAGTTGAATCCCTAGCAGTGAAATTGATAACATCGGAGCGATTAACGAACTGAGCTCTCAAATGGTCCGCTGAACAGGGTAGGGGTTTTGAGCTTCTTGTGATAAGCAGGGTATAGTTTTTCCGGATTTTCGAGTCTTGGGAAATTCAGGTTTTCCCATGGATGGGTTTCTGAAGAAATTCCCCGTTGAAACCGCCATGTTGTAACAGAAATTTGGATGATGGACTATGGAACCCCCACACTTTTTACGCAAAGCACAATTTGTCTCCTTTAAAATTGATCTTTGCAATAGTTACCATAGTTATCAATAGAGGTTACCGTTTGTCTTGAGGATATTCGTTCTCAAGAAGAACACAAAATAGAAATTCAAGTCAATTTTTTGGCAGCGTTGAATATGGAATCGTGGTTATTTATTGTCTTTTTGCTTTATTTTTCACTTTTTACATAGCAAAAATAAAATAAACCTATGATTAATTAGAAAGATATTGCATAATATACTCTTAGCTTTTTCGATAGCGGTACATTCAAAGAATGTAAATACATGTACATTTTTGACAGAAGAAAATTCCGGGCACGCACGTGCGTTATGTACAAGGCCCTTCTCCCAAAAGGCGACTTTGTTATACAACTATTTCACATAAGTCACTGGAAGACACATTTTTAGCAAGCGGAGCAATTGCCTTCATATAACTACACAGAATTCCTGTTTCTGGAAACACGTCGAAGGTTTGGTGTTCAGGTGACAGGATTCTAAAAAGCTCAAGTCTCCATTAGACTTTTAGGTGCGAGAATTCTGCTGTAATTACACGAAGGCACGCGGGCCCATAATACGCCCAAGAATCAAAGTATGAAATCGTTTGGAAAATGGGTATGGATCCAACATCTTTTGATCACGTCCCTTGATTTTTCATGCATAACAGTTAAAGCGCACACTCAAACGGGGAAGCTATAGCGTAACTAAAGAACATGATCATCAATGTAGGTTTGGTGAATCACCGAATGTTTGTGCATTTTCTCATATATTGCAGCTACTACTGCGTGGATTTACGCTGTTCCTTTGATGGCTCCTGCAGGTTTTCACTTGCAGTGCTGTTTTTAGGTCAGTTCAGGAGGAAATAAAGATAAGACATCGCTGACATCGTTCGCTCGATTCTTCCAACTTACTACAGTTCTACGGTGTCTTCATTTTAACGAAGCCGTTCCGCCGCGCTCGTATGATCTTCTCAGTCTCTGGGTGGAGCTCGTGCACGTGCTTCATAAATTCCGGGCTCTCCCTGAATGTCAGGCCACAATCTTCGCAAACGAACATTTTTTCGCGTCGTTCTCGAAAGCCAAACTTATGGACCACGCTGTGTACACGTGTTAGATGCGCTTCGAGAGAACACCGCTGAGTAAAAGACTTGTCACATTGATCACACTTGAATGGTTTAATACCGGTGTGCGTCCGTATGTGACGCTTGAGGTCAAAAGTGTCATTGAAGCCTTTCCCGCAGAACTGGCAGTGGTATCGCTTATAGAAAGAGTGCGTCTTCATGTGACGGTTCAGCAGACGCTGCAGCGAAAAGGAGCTGTGACATATTTCACACTTGTACTTATGATGTTCCTCCTTTTCATCCATCTCCATTTTCTTCACAATATGGGGCTTCCCAGGGGGCGTTAATCTGTCTATCGGCTGGGTCCCTGCAAATGGGTGCCCATGCAGAAAGAACGGGTTCCCAATATGGGGACCACAGGCGCCGAGTCCTGGGTACAGCGCAATGTCTCGAGCGGTTTCCGAGGGAATCCGAATATGGCACGGAATTTCCCTTGCGCTTTCGGCATACAGCCGAGCTTTCATGGCCTCTGCGAGCATATGATGATAGCTGACGTTGGGCAATCCGTTGGTATTAAATGTATGTAACATTGGATTTATATGTTGCTCGGGAGGGCAGTGCAATTTGCTGGGTATACTGTTCCTCTCAAGGTGCACATTACTGCTAATGAGTTTAGGCGGACATGGCAGTTTGTGTTCCTCGTAACTATTAGCTAGACCGCCCCACCAGTAGTCCCGGTAAACGTTTCGGATTGGCTGTTTGTTCTCCAGTACCGAAGGAAACCTCTCCTCCACCCAAATTTTATTTTTTCACTGCCATTGTTTTCTTTAAACGCCGAAAATGCTCTTTTTCGATTGTCTGATTTCTCGATTCTCTCGTCTTGTTTCTCTTTCTCGTTCTTGTGAGTATCTGTAGTGTCACGTTCATCATTTGTTTCTATCTCAAGAGTTTCGTTGCGTGGTGGTTGCTCTGTTTTGTCCTCTACTGCTCTACTGGACTCTACTGCTTCCTTCGCCTCAAGTGACCTTTCTTGCTTTTCTTCATCGTTCTCTTCTTCATCCTCCGAGTTCTGTATCTTATCTGAAAAGAAAGAAGTAAACTCATGCAGTCAGGGCTTGCTTCCTTATTAAATTAATCGATCGCCGGGTATTGGGCTGTTCTATTTAATATCCGTATTGTCGTCCCTATCGAGGAACTCCAAATTTATGTATTACCCGAGAAAGTGCGCCATCCTGTTGCATCCCCTGGCTCAACCATTTGGGATCGAAATCGACGTCATGGGATCGAAATCGAGTTGCGCGGCGAGACAGGAGTAAAGGGAAGGAAATGAGGGACCCCCAACACCAGAGGATGCCCCTTTGATATGTCAAGATTTGTCAACGTACTCCTCGTATTTTAAACCAAATAACTCTCTTGAGTCTGGAGACGGATTAGAATATGGTTCTTCCTCTGCCTTAGTCATAGGGTCATACTACATTGTGGATTGCTACTCCTTTTTTGGATAAGAACCACCTTATACTAAGATTGATTATATTTCTTTTTAACCTGTAGGGAAATGTAAATGTTCTAGGTAATATTGAGCTATGAATCGAAGAGGGAGAACTAATTTTCGATTCTAAGACAAACTACTCCTCAAACATTTTAATGACTATCATTTGGTATTATCCACTGCCCAAATATGATCATAGAAACTCCAGTATCTGTCTTTTACACATGAATCCTGCGATATCTGTCATCTGAGCTCGTAAAAAAAAAAAAAAAAATTAATGATACATCTTTTGATTGGGTGTTTTGAACCTAGAATTCCAGCTTTAAACAGGTTCTTATTTGATTTGAAAATACAATTAAACGTGGGTTTGAATGGACAATCTTAGCCTAACAGATGGGATTTTACAGTATCGACGTGCTGAATAACAAAGTCGGTATAGACGATATTCTGCGCAATCTCGCGCAGGATAATGGTTAAATATGTAAGATTAGATATGTATAAAGATTATATATATATAGAGGATTATATGCAGTTCTAAGCAAGACTCATCCCCTGCTTGAAGTGTTTGTCATGTGACATTACGGAATTCACAGCCTAGTTCTGTTTTCCACTGACGAAATAGTGATTTTCAGTTCAAAAGTGATCGGATTTCACTTCTTGTTAAAGTTACGGAACACCTTCGGCCGGTACGTTTTCGTTAAAATAGTATAATTTGACGAAAAATAGTCCTATCTTGACATGTGATACACCTCATTTTAAAGCGTATAATCTTGGGCTATAATTCAATTCAATTTCAGAAAACCCAGATTTTTTTACGGAGTTCCCTTTCTGGTGCATCACTTCAACTTTAGAGAGTCCCACTCTCGCAAATATACAATACTATCGTTTTCTGACGCCATTTTAGCGTTGGCTAAGATGTGTTATAGCAAACTGTGTCGGTGATTTTGGAAATTTGATTTCCTTTTCAAGTTATGATTATTTGAAAATTCTATCGGACACATAGAATGGGCTCTTTTTAAATTTCAAAAATCTCCGACATTTTTTAGAACACATCTAGTAAGCCCATGGTTCGCGTGCGTGAAATTCTCGAAACTTGAACTAACGCGTCGGAAAAGTAACTCACTAAAATATGTGTATGATCAAATTAAAGAAATAAAGTTTCATAGTTGAGGAGAAGAAATAAGCTTTAAACTGAGGTATCACTTGTCAAGATACGACGCAAAATTATGCCATTTTGACGAAAACCAGGTGTGCCGTAACCTTAATTTCAGCCAAGACAGATTTTTTAGTGATTCAAACAGCGCGTGGCCAAAAATCTGGTTACTAGGAATTTATTAAACCTTTTGGCTTTATTTTAGCATCGCAACCTTACAAAGTTTATACACAACATATAGGGATTTGTATAGAATTTCACTTGGACGTGGAATTTTCCCATTATAGTACTCCAGGTGGTGAACTTTCAAATTTCATTTCTCCACTTTCCTTGAGAATTTTATGGCGGGACGAATCTAAGTAAATGCCTGCATGTTGTTCTGCCAAACAAAATAAAAAAGGTTCTCGACTTTCGAGTAACTGGATTTTTGGCCACTTTTTGTCAAAATTTGGAACCTGGCAATATCTCTCTTAAAATACAAAAGTATTGTTTGGTTTAAATGGTCCATACTTTCATTTTTCACTTATGGTTGTTGCCGTGTAATTCTCTTTAAATGAAAGGACTGCTTTTTAAAAACGTGTACTATTTTCGCGATAACAAGGATAGAGGGTTTTCAATTCATAGCGTACAATTCTGGGCGTTTTGAATCACTTTTAGACTTCTTTGGATAATTTCAGCAGGAAATTAACTAGGAACATTGTGCCTATCGACAATATACTGACTGTAAACTTGAAATCCACAGGGAACTTATTTTGCTAATCTGTTACTTCGTGTTGTGTAGAAAAACCAACTGAGCAATTGCACAGTTGTGAGTGCTTCTTAACTCGAGATGTAACATTTTACACTTATTTTTGTGCTAAATACCTCTGCATGGGGCTGGCTTCTGACGTTATTAAGTTCCTCAGGGGTCTAATAGCTACAGTATGGACGTCCCTATAAGCGAATACAAAAATTACTTGCTGAACAAACAACTGCCAAAAGCACTTAGCACTCCCTAGGTTTCTTGCTCAATAAAATGTTAGCGAATCAAGGCGGGCCAGTTTTGAATGGGAGCGAAACAACATCACGCTATGCATCACATCTTAGTTCACAGGTGGCTACAGTACAATTGTTATAAGTAAGGAAAGACCTGATATACATGTACCGTACTTAGAGAAAGTAGAGAATAACGCGACACGGTCTTTGTCATTCGAAAAAAAAAATTGTAGGTTGGTGAACATAAAGCTGTTTTAAGAATAGACGTTATAACATTTTTGAATGAATATTGTATTGTTTACAGTAGCAGAGCGTGGGAGGTAGATTGAGCCTGACACAGCACTTTACCTTAACTGATCATGTGAAAAACATGAGAGGGAATAGTAATTGGAAATAGGACAAACGAATTGAGTTATAATTTCATTAATAAGCAAGGTTTACTTAAAAAACGGTGTTCAAAAAGAGTAGAATAGGTAGGATGCACTCGTTGGAATGTTTATCGTTGGTATTCAAGATGCGTTATGACTGGGCTTCTCTTTTTATCCATGATCAAGAAAGCTTTCAGTCGTCGCTCAAAAACAAATTTCGTGGTTATGTATTGGGTTTCTTTGCGTGAACCAAAGTACTGTTATTCTCAATAGAGCTTTACAAATATAACACGTGTAGGGATTAGCTTGACTCGTTGTGGCTTGAGACAGAGTAGTGTTTGCTGTCCACCCATACATGTACTTGAGGGAGGTTTTTACAGAACTACTTCATGTCTTTAAAATTCCTAAAATTTTGTAAAACATGTTTAAAGGTGTTCTGTTTCAAAAAATGCAACTTTGTATTACAACTTAATAATACAGTATACATTGAACAGTTTCCTATAAATGTAGGCGAAACATGACGAGATAGTGTCTAAAGGTTGAGAAAGCGATTCCAAATTGTATGTCTTGTTCTTTCTTTTTTAAATCATTATTATCGCTATCTTTGATGTTTCTAGTTTGAAATATCTTAACGAAATAGTGCTGGTAATCGTATTTATTGAAGAAATTTTTTTAAACAGGACTGAAATTGCTGACCTAAAGATTTTAATTTTCTATAACTACACTCTATATATAATTTCCATTTCTTGGTGGAATCAGCATTACATCAGTGTTTCAGCATCTTAACTCTGCATATACGTTTTGTGGTCGTACAGCGGAACAAAATGGTCTCTGATGCTCTTCACAAAGTAGCATTAAACTAAGTAATTGTGCCCAGCTGATGGAATTACGCTGTTACTTTTTAATTATTCAAGTGGCTTAAACCAAAAAGTTATATTCCATCGGCTCTCCAAAATGTGGGAAAACTGTAGGTGGCTTTGTCGAGACAGTTTTTGCCAAAGTAGTTTTGAGTGAATGATTGCTAAGCAGATATAAAAACATACTCCGTTATCAGTTATAAAAAAAGAGTCTACCCCAATTTTTATTATGATTCGATTTTAAGAGGGAAGACGGAGTGATTTTTGCAAGAGTGCGGGACCCGTTTACGGTAAAAGTACCTAATATTTGATATCATGTTGAAGTAAAAATGTAGCAAAAGCAAAAATGTATTTTTGAAAATTGTCCTTTTCATATATTTTTCCGGGCATTTCCTAAAATGATTGGAATTGGGGGATGCGTCTGTTCAGGTCAACAAAGTGCTATTTACGCGAGCTTACAAGAAACGATTAGTTTAGTCTATGTGAAGTTTTACATATACAGTAGCATTCCATGGCAAACCCATTAGTGATCAAAGGGGTGCAACAAGACCACGATATCGATTTAGCAATTTCTGGAAAAAAACAAAGGTTTTATTAAAGCTACGTGCTATAGAAATAATGAATTTGTGACAAATGCGGGTCAGGATTTGACACCAAGAAGCGCGAGGGCGCCGAGTTGCGAACCATTTTGGCTGACCGCATTAAACTATCGTGTTTGGAAATCTCCTGTGATACAATAAAACGACGACAAAGCTGGGAACACTATAATAGGTAAAGTTGATTAAAGACAAAATAACAAACTAGCGAATAGGCAGCATTCAAAATTACCTAATTCGCGAGCCATAATACAGCAACCTATAGCAGATGTTCTTTGGATGAAAAACTCCAACGAATAATTAAGTTCTCTTCAGAGAAAATAATGGATCCTATATCGGCGTTTTCTCTGGTAAGAGAAGCCCAAGAAATAATTGTATTTTAGTTGTTTGACAAACATTTGCGAATTCCGGTACAGATGACACAAGGATGGAAGCAAAACCGCGTGAAGTGTAGGAAAGCATCAGGGAATCTTTTGAGGCATTTAGCTATTTACGAATCCCGCTGTTCGAGAAATAGTCCTACGAAAGATAACATAAAGTAGACGATCTAAAGTTAACCCCCTACTTAGCTTCATACATTCTTCTCGCTAAAACTTTCCATGATATCAGAGGCGCGTTTTATTGCACTAAATTTGCGGTCTCAGATGATCTCGCTGATAAATTAAAGTCAGCGACTCCAGATGGAAAAGTCTAACCAAGAAAATGACTACCAAACCGTATTGTTAGCTATAATAGGGATTTTGTATGATTAACCGTCCACATAGCTGGCTTGTATTAATAATGGGCAGTGTTAGCGATAACTCGTTAACGAACTGCTACTCGGTATGAGTTTCCAAAAAGCAGCCGGCCGACTTTGAATTCTGATTTCAGAATAGACAACTCGTTTTTGGACCGTTCAAGAAATTGCCGCTAACTCGAGATGGCACTAAAAATTTAAATTTCCTTGAAACACTTTTCCAGCTTTCCCATTATGATGCCAGTAGATCTTTCCATACACAGATCAGAATTCCGATACAAAAAAAGCCGAGATAGTTTTCGCTTTTCCATTATTGTAACATTTTCTCCAAAACGTTATGAACACTGTTTTAAACATTTTTGTAAAAACAATTGTTATGGCCAGCGTGATTTTAAAATAAAGAATATGTATGTATGTATGTTTTCAGTCTTTCTAAAACGCTAAGTAGACTCTGCAATTTTCACACACAAGAAAAATTAAAAATAAAGAACGGTGACCAATAAAGAGTTGGGGCAGATTGAGGAATAATTTTCATTAAAATGCCAGTTAGACTTACTGTTTGGGTTTCAGAATTTACCAAAAAATATATTTAATTAAAAGATTGACTAAGAATGAGACCTTTATTTTGGTAAGTTATAAGCTCTGTGTAAAATTAAATAAGAAAATACAGGCCAATGGATTAAAGTGTGACCTGCTCTGTTGATTAAAATCCCAACACTTTTCATTAAAATTGCATCTCGTTTCTTAACATCCGAAAAAAGCCACATGTTTTCAGTGAAAGCTGGGAATAATTTATGCCATACAAGAAAGCCGCGTCGAAACATGTCAGCTCTATTAAAACAAACTATGAAAACACCAAACGACAAAGACTATTACAGTTTCAATCCGTTTCCCATCGTACACAAGGAGTTAATTCAAATAAACATTTTTGTTTTTGTAAGGGATGTTTTCGAAAACTTCTGCCTTTGCGAAAATATTTCTCTGGCCTTAACAATCGAACATTGGACATTACCAAACCCTAATAAAATTCCGGGGACAAAACGAAAGAACGCAAATGGCTGAGAATCTTGTTATCCTAGATTGGAACAATAGAACGGCTAGACCTTCAGGAAATGGGTTTATTTTGAAAATCGAAACAGTTACAGTGGTTTGGCAGCTATTCAGAGCACTTGTTAAAAAGAAACAATTTCTCGATGACAGGTTTTCCTTTGTCAAACAAAGATAGAAAGTATGTGATTTTGTAATCACTGTCACACGGTAGAATTAAGGGATAAACTTCTCGAGCGAGGTCAAAAAGCAGGAAAAATTGCTGAAAACGTTTGAAAAAATAGTAAAATTAAAGTGTATAAATGTTTTGGTAAGTGCTCTACATCTATTGTGTAACACGTTTTGATTCTAACGCGTTTTGAGAGAATTATTAGTTGTGTTTTGTTGGATTTTAAGTGGGACTTTGTAACCGAAACCCACACGCTCCAGCACATATAACCGGTAGAAAAGAAAGGCTTGAGTGGGATAAACAACAAAATGTTTATTAAGACATCTCTCTTAAACTCACGCTGGAAACAAGCCCTGACAGCAACGTTCACGTAAAGGTTCATTTCCTTCTGCTGGAATTGCTGCGTCATAAGTGGCTTTTCTAGATTTTAGGGAATTCTTGCAAAAATTCTCAACCACGCTCCCCAAAAACTACGATAAGAGTAGCGATCTGCACATCCACTTCAAGTATGCGTGAAATTTATTGCACTTTCCCAAGAAATGAGTCGTAATTCGCATTCACTTTAGAGTTTTAGCAACAAAACTTGCTTTGAAAAGGCATGTTGTCTTCTTATAAATGTAAACTTTGAAAAGACAAAAAGGGTTTTCCGCCGAAAGTATGGTTCTTATTTAGCGTGTTTAAAACTCGTCAGACAGGGGCCCGTTTTTTTGTGTGCAGTGCCGGTTGTATTTGCTAAGGAAAATAAAGGATATTTGTTGAGAAGAATATCGTGTGAAAACAGCTGTCAGGAAAATTTGTTCCCGAGAAAGAAATCGCTGATCCAGTAAATTTGATTAGCTCCACAACACGAAAATTAGTGTAATAAATGTTTCGGCAAAACAAATATGACTAAAAGCCAATTTCGAAACAATGTGCTACTGTAGCTCCTGTGAAAGAAAACCCGTCGAATTCTGACACCATTTTCGCGGAACTGAGTTTTACTTTAATTACATTAACAAGAAAAGAGGAAGATCAGTGACATTAAAATGGAGTGTAATTGCTGGTATTTTACCACAACTCTCATCCATGGCTGATATTAATTTTCTTAATTTAACTCAAAGCGAGGGAGAGGGTTATTGAATTAACTTAAGAGGACAACTTCGCGTTTTCAATTTGCGAGAGCTAATAGAAGTAATAGCATAAATCGGTCAATAAATGCTGACTTTATGCACTCAATGTCCAAAAAATTAAAATTCTATTAACTTTGGCTTAGGGTAAATGCCTTTAAGGAAGATAATTTTGACATGAAATCAGTAACTGTGGCCTAATGTGTTGGATCGGGAGGAAAATTTAAGGAGATAGGAAGAACAGTACTCATTTTCCAATTCCGCTGGGACAAAAAACTCTTGATTTTCCTTCCGAGTTGATTAAGTAAAGTGTTGGAATGAAACAGACTTGTGAAAAGGGTTTTAACGACGGGGGTATTAACGTGAACGGTCCAAGTGTAAACTATGCTTTAGTAGTTGAGAGAAAAGCCGAATGGTGAACATCTGGCTGTTTCTCGTAACTTTGAAAACATTTCACAAGCGTGCGCGTGAAATATTACAGTTTCTTATTGTAGAGATCGTAACCAGGTTATTTTAGCAGTTGGTTTTCGTGCGAGCTACTTGTCCCAGCCTGACCTGTAGGCCAAGTAGAATTAGATGTGGGCGTGGAACAGTGACTGACAAGATATGGTGTCCCTTCTGCGTTTTGTTTGACTAAGAATCAACTCTTTACAACGACGTGAAGAAAGAATGAACGCTAACAAAGCTTCCGAATGGTATTTCGAAACCGCAAGAAATGCCTTTCTGGCTTTAATGATCGCTTCTCGGTCACTTCCACGGAACTTAGGCAAGATTAAAACCCGGATACCTGTGGAACTCTAGCTAAAACGAGCGATAACTAACTTTCGCTGTCTTCAGCTTTGACTACATAAGGTCGAATAGGTGACACAAATATTGGACAACAGTGCTTATTTATCTACCAGCTTTTCCTTAAAATTTTATTACATTTATACAAAACACTTGAGCAATAAATAAGCGACTTTGAAATGGTTTTGAACTGTTGGGTTTCTACTCAGGGATTCGTCATTCTCGACGCTCTAGAAAAATGAAATCATTGTTAGACCAATTGATGTATCATTATGTCTTTTGTCTAACTGCGTTTACTTGAAAACTGCGTTCGATTTGAATAAGAATAAGTAGATCATTTGCATTGTTGAAAACTACTTCTCTGATTACTTTTGCAACAACTGCCAATTTCCTTTCCCTTTATCCTACTGGGGGTTCGTTCAGAAAGCTAAAGATACGGAGAAGGGTGTTGAGAGAAGAGCACGTTTTTTATACTTGATGTGGGACTTCATTACTTGGCTCGTCTCGTGATTTTCTATGCCTTGAAATAGATTTTCCGTGACAGAATGTGAGCCACTTTCCGTGAGTGGCGAAGTATAAACACTGCACTGTAATGGGCCAAGGCATAACATAGATATCAGGTATCCGTTCCGTTCTAAAGCCTATTCTTTCTCAACGCAAAACGAACTAATCGCAACCAAGAAGTAAGGCACAACCTGAAAACATCGCGCCTAGGTAGACCACATTTCTACTTGCGAAATTCGCGCAGCCTTTCTAGACCGTGATTTTTCTTTCCTGAGATAAGATCAGGTTGGTTCGTCGAGTAACATATACCTATTGTTCTCTAAAATAGCTTTAGCCATAACCTTAACGTTGAAAATAAATAACCCCGAGCGCTCTGTCAGTAAAAAGAAGCCCCAGTAAACTGCGTATGCTAGAAGCACGATTGAGATGCTAAGTCAGCGTAGAGTATCAGTTAACCTCCGTTAGAACTGGCGCAAAGCGTTTTCCGTAAAGACATCTGCTAGCTGGAGTGACACTTAAACTTGTATAACGGTGTGCCTTACAGGAAATGTTACGGGGAAGAAATTGCTGGCCGCAAGGTCAAGTAAGAAGAGAAGACTTAGTTTAAAATCTAGTGATTCCCTGAACTCACCCGCACTCGGCAGACCTTCGACAGGAATCGTCTCCCCGTCGCCTGCTTCAGAACTACGGCGCGGCTTTTTGTGTTTGACGAGGAATGACTTTGGCATCTTGAACTATGGCTGAATTTAAATATTCCTGTTGTGCCGTCGTGAATTTAGGTGGTCTGATCTTATGCGGAGTAAGTGCCGGTGTGTTATTCTTGCTTTGCATTGGCCTTTCAGCTGAGGGTAATTCAGGGCCAAGGGTCGGCTTAGCAACTTGTCTTGCATCTGCACGTAAGCGCGACTGAGCTGGGACCGTTAGGTTTGCTAGCTATTCTAGTGGAGCCCTGATGGAGGGGGTGTGATCGGGGATATATTGTTACGCTACAAACAATGTTAATTAATTTATAATGTACAACACCTATCAATCATACGTTCACTGGCATTCAGGCCTATCAAAGAAAACCAATGTAAATCATAAAAAACAACAAACATTAACAAAAGGATGAAATCACGTTTAATTGGCTCTGCATGGAAGCTCTTTATTCGTAGATTCACAAGGCGAAGTGATACCGTGATTTGTCGCGCGGGGAAAAAGTCACCCTTATTGGCGAAAAAAAGTAAAAATTGCACTAATTCACGCCATCACAAGCGTCTTTTAAAACCATCAATGGATAAAATGCTAAGCCATTTGGAGGAGTGGCTGGATTCAAAGTGAGGCAATTATTTTCGTATGTAAACAAAACGTAGCACTATTTTTTCACATAATGGAATTGTAATTCTTAGGCGACAGCCTATGATGTTGAACCTTTTGTTCAGTTGACTTTTAGGTCCTCCTGTGCTTCCATAATTAGATTAGACTAGGAAAATACCTCCAAAACAGAGTCCGCTCTCCGACTTAAAGCGTGGGAATAATTGTTAACATCTTCAGTAAAAAGCAAGACGGAAATCGCATCCTCCTTGCTATTTGTCTTCCATGTTTGCAAGGTTTATTTTTTAAAAGCTGAATCAGACAGCAGGCTTAATGCTACTTGGCGTTTCAGCTATGCGTTTTAATTTGTTAATCCTCGAGTTGAATGCAAAAAGAGGGGATATTGTATTGACTTTTCTCTCACTTGTTGTGTCGACGTTACACAAACGGAATCTCAGGGTAACGGTGTGGCTTCTGTAACAATGCTAACGTAACGGACGAGAAAGAGATTGAGACTCCAATCTTGTCATTAAAATGTAAGCGAAACTCCAATGTTTATGTTAATGCGTTTATGATTTCGTTTTTATCTCCATACCTCTTAGCCACGTTTTTAGTATCCATCGGGAACCGCAGCGTGGCCAAAACCACGAGCCTACTTGATCCAAGTTCAGTTAATTTAATTTCTCTAGGAAAATTGCGCGCTTAAAAACTTATTAAATATAGCAAGAGTGGTGGATTATCGGGGTAGATATCTTGATTGGCCTTCTGCAACTGCGAACAAAATATCACCTGTGGTTTAAGGAAAATATTTACGGTCAGGAATAAGCCGAAAGCATTTAATACATTCGTCAAACATAACAATTTACTGGTACGCTTTGAAGCTGAGAGTCAACAATGTGATTTATAATACAGGTCAGATTCAATCATAGCCAAACATCTATAACTCTTGGCCAAAACGAAACTCTAGAGAAATACCAGTAGTAGAGGTGCTTCAAAAGTTTGGATGTGAATGAAAGAGACTTTTAGCCACACCTGCTGGTTTCTAAAGAGGCAGGACTCTCTGAATGTCCATTTTAATATTTTCTTTTCAAAGGAATCCTAGTGAAAGATATAAAGTTTCAACAATCAAGATCACTCTCTGATAGCGCCTTCAACTTTTTGTTAGTTTATTATTTTTGTTAGTGGCCGGCGTCGGTCAGTTGCCTATGAGGAAACCACAAGGCATCAAGGCGAGAGGGACAATGGCTTAGCAGTGGCGTTCATTTATGATGAACTGACATTTTACTTAGGCTCTTTGTGTTTGGTGTTTGGCATAACTCGGTGATGACAACGCGGGAAACCCGGCGCACGCGCGTCTGCTGCGCTAAAAGCGCGCGAAACCAAATGATGATTGTGGACAATACCAGATTATTGACAAGGCACGTTATTTCAAACCCTCAATTCGCCCTCAGCTTTCTTGACGTAGAAGGCGTCGATACATTAATGTTCTAAATTTCTAGGATGAAATATTCAGAGGGACTAGCTTTCATGAGGTGTGGCTTTTACTGACAGCTATTTCTCATGTTTTATTTCGTCTTAGTAAAACATTGAAGTAATATTTCTACGGCAGTGTGAATAAGTCAGTACTCTGACTTTATTAGAATTTCTCTTACAGAAGAAGCCGCGGTGGGGTTTTCAATTTTACAGTTCAATTAAAAGAAATCACACGTCGAGTGTCAACCCGCAAGAATTCAGTTAACTCTTTCCCAGTGAAAAGCCAGGAGGATTGGAAGCTAAAACTCACAATACCGTTTGGGAGACACAGTTCTGCGGAAGGAGGCACGTTACTGATGGAGTTAAGACTGAAAACTGAGACTGAATTTCTTTTTGAATAAGGAACAACGTTGATAATCTAAAGTAACTTTATTGCATAAAACAAATAGGTTCATTTGAAAATTTCCGGATAACTGCGAGCAGCGAAGATATAATCCTTTTCATGATATAGTCCTGCATAAGGTACGCATTGCTTGTGTTATTTGAGATATACTCACTTTTTTCGGTAGCGCCGACACAAAAAGCCGCCTTATCATTTTAGAAGTCATCAACGGTTAGTTTCCGGACTGAAAAAGACCTTTTTTTGCTAAGCGAATTTCAGAAAATTCGAGCACCAACATAACAGAAATTTTTTAAGATTTGCCGGCATATCTCGTCGGATTTCACCTTAAGTTTCCCTTGTAGTTTGAAGTACTATAATGTGCGTTTGTTTTGTTAACTGTCCGTCAATTATAGAATAAAGTGCCTAAGTTTTATACCGAAAAATGCAGTCACCGCTCTGATGCAGATTGTATAATATACGCTGTTGTTTTGTCTACATTGAGTAGACGGTGGATTAATGCGAGCCTTTTGCTCATCCAAAAAACATCAGTTTATTTCTGGGGTTGTGTTAAGCAGTTCGTAGAGTGGATTTTTTTTATTTACACAGATAAAACAAACGATATTGTTAGGTCGATTTTTTCATTCGTGGAATTATTTTAAGGTAAGCGATTTTGGCATGATAGGTCAATGCGTTTTCCAATGAAACTGCTACTTAATCGCACCTATAGTTTTCCTATTCTTCCTTCCACTTTTTAATTGCTTTGTTCTTTTTTTAAAGAAGATGAACCGCCTTTGCTTGGTAGACGTGCACTAAACTATGCACATTTTCCGGTTCTTCCCTTTTTGAGAACGCAGACTTTAGCTCTCTATTTAACCTTATTATACCGTGACTCCGATTCTCTCAGCCTTAAAAGCTTCAGTGAAAGGAAGAAAACACTCAAAGAGGCGCTTAAACACGGCAGAAGCGTTTACACGCCGATGACAAGTATGGTCTAATATCGCTGACAGCAACATTCGCTTCCGACGTCATTTGACGTACGACGCCAAGAACGCAATTTTTTGTGTACAGTGAATACGCCTTGTATTGCCTCACGCCCGATTCCTTTTTAAAGTTCGCCGTTGAACTTTTACTTGACACTCTATTCATAAATTGTGACCGCGAAGGTACAATGTAGCTGTTTGATCATTGCGTGCAAATGAGCTAATCGATGAAGCTGTTTTTGTGCCCAATATGAGCTTGACCCCCTGTCCTAATGCCCTAGTAATGACAGGGCCTCGTATTGAAATTTCCCAGCCTTTTATTTTTCCTTAAAAAAAAAAACACAAACAAACAAATGATTCACCGAGTGTAACTTTTAGCCGGTTATTTTGTGCAGGCGCGTTTTGTAGATAATGACGGCAGTTTTAATTGATAAACTTTTGGCCTGTAGTACCTTCATGTGCTTTGAATATTAACCGTAAAACAATAACTGACATCTGATCTCTATATCTTAACGTTTTCGAAGTACAAGATGCCAACGGTTATAGCACTTGAGCTACGCAAAACCCCTTAACTGTCAAACTCCAGCCACTCCTAACGGGTTGTCATACAGGTTTTGCGTAAGCGCAGCCCAACCGAGAACTAATCATTCTTTTTAAACAAATCAAGTTACAAATGTTACGATTGCTTATCGGAAAAAAATCTCCTTCCTTTTCCTGTTTCTTTTTCATCATTTTTCTTTTTATAGTAGAAAGCCGTCTTATATTCACATAATTAAATAGTTAAATAGCAAAAATAGACCAGGGTTATTCAGCGCGTTAACTTGATCGTCATTTCTTATCGGTTTTCTGGTTTCGCTTTTTGTTAATGTTTCCGTACTTTTGCAGGAAAAAGAAACATTGCTGATTAATTAGCCGCTTAAGCCGACGGGGTGTATGAAGTTGCTTCATGTCTTTTATGTGTGCGGTTATGAGTGGGTAGCGCCGTATGATAATGCGGTTTCTTTTTTCGTGGGAAGGAAAGACGACCACCACAAGACCACACCTTATCCTAGTCGCTGCTATCTAGAACTGAATTCAAGTATTTCAGACAGAGGGAGCGCGGCCGTTATTTCATAACTGATATATATAACTAAAGAACTGAAAGAACCTATGTATCAACCTCCGTGTACCTGAAGAAGATTGGTAGTGGTCGGTCGAAATATCAATAATAAGTAATTGTTATAACATGTTTCATTTGTTGTTGTTGCTTACCAAGGCACAAGGATTGCCCCAATTGCAAAACTCGAGGTGCTGTTATTTGAATTATCTTTTGTCAACTACATTTTGATCCTACATACCCGTGGCCTGAAAATTCTTGTCTCTTCAAGTGATTATATAAAGCCCAACTAGGGTGGGAGTGAAGCCGGCCACGTAGTCTCCGAAAGCTTCGAAGATAAATAGACACTTGTCCCTTCTCAATCAAACCAGAAAAAAAAATGGTCCCATGTCCCAGAGATTGTATGAGTTTTTTTAGGGCAACTAAAAAGTTCTATATTCCATAAAAATTAGAGGTTGTGCGTGAGTTTGCAGACCTTGTTCTTCAAAAGTGACACCCTCACAACGACATGCATGCATTAAATATTGGAAATAGCTGAATAACTTTAAACGTAAGGTGAAATTAGGTACAAATGTCACTTAGGGACGTGTCATTATTTTTCACCATCAGCGGTGATCACCTCCAGGTTAGCTCATCAGCGCCGATCTGACGTACGGGAGGTCGAATATCGGCCGGACCAACACTCGGGGTCTTTTCTAAACAATCGAGGAGAAGGTCATACCTTAGATAAACAACGAGGGTTATAGGTTAAAAATTCAGGGTTGGTAGAGCGGATTTCACATGACTGTCAACACTTGTTATGTAATTGCGATTGCTTTTCTCATTGGCTGCTCGTTTTTCAGCCTATCAAATTCTGAAGTAAATACAATTTAGGAGCAGGTTGTGATTTCTCTCGATTCTGATTGGCTAGTGATTGCTCAATTGCAATTGTTTTCACGACATTCATGCGAAAACCGCTCTATACTCAACAAAAAGGATCATGACATAATCAGGTAGCAATGGTTGAAAGCGCCTGCCTGTCCGAGATTTTTGCAACATGTATCAAAAAGTAAATCATCATCATTATTGCTATTGTTTTTTGTTTTTTTTTGTTCTTGTTATTGTCGTTGGCATTGTTCTAATTGCAGACCTGTGCGCTTTAAGAGCCTCAGTCAATCGCCATTTTGTCGTCCACCAAAACACTGATTCAAAGAAAGCATCCATTTTATCGGCTGGATCAGAGAAGGAAGTGCAATGAGTTCGATGGATTTTGGTAAATCTAGGAATGAATGTTGTTTGTAGAGTGCTTGTTTCGAGTTCTCTATACCCGTGACTCTAAAGCAATAATAAAGAAGTGGCTGCCTGATGTTGCGCTTAGAATTGCTACTGGTTCTTGCGCGAGAGTAAAATGCTGCATGAAAACGTTACTGCTGAGAACGAAACACCTTACATCCTCAAGTGCCTTTAGGGAAGAAATGGGCAATGAAACGGGTCTACGGAATGACGTCGTCACATCCTTTGGAGGATGACCCTCAAGTTAAGATGGTTTTTCTACTCCGTTCACCTCGTTGCAGTTGAATTTATGTATAACTCAAGCAATGGAAATTTTGGGACAACCTACAATAGATTGCTCTTTTCAGTCGCAATATACCATGTTCACGGTTGCGCGCGCATCAAGCTCTGGTTCAGGAAGGGAATCAGCCATGATTCAAAGGTGATTGCAGTGATTCTAAGTGTCAGCACGAAATCAGCCACAAAGACCGGCCCTGAAGCTGACCTGGTAACACAGGGAATTTCTGCAGAAACCCATCCATGGGAAAAGCTGAAAATCCCATGGTAGAAGAATGGGAAGTGTTCGGATTTTCGATGGCTGTCGTGAATTCCAAACACTTCCCATGCGTGTGCCTTGGGAAATTCAGCTTTTCCCATCGATGGGTTTCTGCAGAATTTCCCTGTGATAAAGCACGCATACCTGAGAAAATGGTCTATTCTGTAACCCTTGCATATTAAGAAATGCCTGGCTTTTCTTCTTTTAATTTAGACAGGATAAATATTGTCATTTTTGCCAGTAGCCACTGAGTCTTAGGTGTGGTTGCTGGGCTCGTATATGAGTTTCACTACGCGCTAACTTTCACATTAGCGCATATTGTTGTACAGAAAAAACCCGCAAGTTAGGCTAAAATTTCCGTTATACAACCTTTATAAGAACCTGTTTAGCCTAATATTTTTAATAGGGTCTTAATTAAAAAAAGAAAAAAATAGGGAAGAAAGTATATTCTCAAAAATTCATGAATTTCATGAAATGCTTTACAATTTATATACAGTATGTAAGCCCATAATGCCCAGGAGTGTTCAGTACAGTTGTAATGCAATTGAGAATTAAGACTTGAATGACTTTAGAAATAAAGTTGATACAACTTTTATTGCTGAAGTCATGAAATCATGCTGTTTGGGCTATAATTAAGAACCTATTTAAGAACCTAGCCTAAATTTGCCTAAGAACCTATTTAGGCTAATTTGGGACAATGTAGGTTCTTACTCGCGTGTTTTTATTGTACTAGCTATATAGAGAGAAAGGATAAAACAGACAAGATTTATGCCGACGTTTCGGAGTCGTTACTTTCAGTCCTTCATCAGGGCGGTTACAGAAATCAGTTACATATGCATACGCGTATATACAATCGTACCCTGCGCGCGCAGACAAACTCTGAATACGCGCGCGCGAAGAGGAGAAAAGGAAACTGAATACAATCGTACAATGTTATATAAAACACTCTAAAGTCTAAAGAGTTCTAAATTTCTTCTCTAAGGTTAAGTCTATATGTATTAAAAACCCTGATAACCTTGGCTGGTCCGTCTCGATTAGTTAGTCTATTTGCGAATGTATTGTTAATGATTTTGTTATATTTTGATTTTAGACTATAAGAAGAGTTCATTTTGTAGAATAAATACTGTCAAAATTGAGTAAAACGCATTTCATCAAAGTGCAGGAAGGAAGCTGGTCGAGGCAATAGCGCGTAATAACACATTCGGCACGTGATAGTTAGAACTCAGGGGAAAGTTCGACTCGGTTCGCCGCGGATAGTAATATCTGCATACTCATATCTGCATACTGCATACTCATTACCGCATCGCAGAAGGATGAGTTATGGGAAAAGTGTCCGCGACTGCGGCGCTGGGTATGCAAGGAGGATTTGTGTAAAGCTCGTCGGCGGTGGGCGGGGCGAAAATCTCTGTTTAAAAACCCGGCACGCCGGCAATTAAATGACTACGAAGGACTCTGAAGCCGGAATTTATAGCACGGCCGCAGAGCAACATGCAAGCGTAATTTCGGAATCCTGTGACAGTTATTTAAGGAATGGTGTTATATTTTGCGACGCGTTAATTACGTAAAAGAAGATAGTGCAACTGAGCTCGAGACAGTAGCTCCAACTACCTAAATAATATATAATGGGAAATTGACGTTTAGTGCAACCAGAATTATGTTCAACGTTTGAAACGTGTCTTGGAACTGTATGAGCTATACAAAGGTATTGTCCCGTGACCATAAACAGTGTCTTTTTCACGACCAAAACTCCAAATGATGATGAAATCTTCTAGTGCTCAAATGCGCTGCCAACCTGTACCATGTACCGGTCCTAATACAAACATGTGTGCTGTTCTAGACGTTCACGTGATGATTATGAAATACTACACTGCTAATTGATAGATTCATGGGTTTTACATTTGACACTGAAACAATGTTCATAGCACACAGTGACATGAACCACCAGTCCATAGTGGAATTATAAATGGATAATGTAACAACCGGTCTAGTTTGATTGGTGTTTATAGGTTATACCTACTGACAGGTGATATTAACACACATGTTTGTATTAGGACCGGTACATGGTACAGGTTGGCAGTCAAACTAGGTTACGCGTCGCTTGTTGAACAAGAAAAACTTGTCAGAATACTATTGCCATGTTCATTAATCAAAAGCGTTTGACTGGTTCTGTGAGATGGCTTAAAGAGCCTGTGTCAGCCGCCATTTTGACAGCATAGCAACATACCAAGTCGGAGAAAGCATCCATTTCCATCGGCTGATTTGGAGAATATAAAGCAATATTCTCGATTGAATTCGGTAAATCAAATCTGAAACTTTGCTTTTAGATGTTCATTTTAAGATTTCTACACGTAATTCGTCTTCTAATATCGAACGAAAACAATAACAAAGGAGTGGCTGACACAGGCTCTTTAACAGTGGGGTTATGTCTCTTATTTTCCAATATTTGTAGAGAATAAATCGAATCACTTTTATTCTTCTTTTGGTAGTCCGTTCACGCCACGCCCTAATCTTTTGTAATCATTACAGATCTATAGATTGGCTAGGTAGCTTATACAATCCGGTACCAGCAATCTTTCTGTCTAGATTAGTTCTAAATTCGAAGAACAGCACAATGTCTCTTATTTTCCAATATTTGTAGAGAAAATATGGAATCACTTTTTTTCTTCTTTTGGTACTCTTTTCAAGCCACGCCCTAAACATTAAACATCTTTGTAATCATTACAGATATATAGATTGGCTAGGCAGGTTATACAATCCGGTACCAGCAATCTTTCTGTCTAGATGAGTTCTGAATTCGAAGATTTATTAAATACAAATAATAGATTGTCAACCTAGCAGGCTTTCTGACATCTAGTTTTTCTCCAATTTGTTTTATAGTGTTCCGCAGAATAGCAATAGTTGGCTATCACCGTTTTGATGGCTTCCTTGCTTGTTTTTATCTACAATAGTATCGAATAAAGCCTTGATTACTTTCACCAATCACCATTATATATTCAATCCCCGCGAGTTCACGGGAAAAGGACTAATTTTGCTAATTTTGTAATGAACGAAAACTGAATTCTTCCTTTAAGTAGTCCACTAAATACTAAAGACACGAACCCATACATACATATGTGATCTATATTTTACAAAGGTGAGCATATTAACCCTTGAAGAGTTTTGTAACCTATAGCCCTCGCGTTAGCAACTACAAGCCGTGCACTGGGATTGTCACTCCCGCGCCCCCATTGTTTTTGAGGTCGCTTTTGTCCCGATTAGTTTAGTACATATGAGGGACGGGACCTATGGTTTTACGTCGTCCTTTGGTGACATTTTCATTTAGTTTTGGCGCAAATTCTAGCAGATCGCCTAAGAGTTTTCAAAAAGCGAGCGAAACAGCAGTAAAAAGCGACGCATCAGTTTTCTGGCAAAAGAGTTCAGCTGATGAGAATTGTTAGATTTTTACTTTTACTCATTTCACAACATATCTAAAAAAATAACATGATTTATTATGTGGATTCATTAAACAATACCGCTCCGCGAATTGATTATTTGATAGAAATGCGCTGTATAAATAATACATGTTATTATTTAACTGGTGCTCATGAATTTAGCTGCAATTGCATTCTTGCCTGTAGGTACGAGCGAAGTGTGTGTAATTCACCCTTTCAAACGAATTTGACCTTTTAACATGCGTTGCGTAGCGCAGCAAGATTAGTGGAAGATATTCTGTTCGTCTTGTGCATGACAACGTAGACTGTTATCAAAAGTTAAGCAATAGTGGGTGGAAAATATGGGTAATTTGGCTAAATGATTGTGTGCCGCTAGAGCATGAGAATTAGCAGGCCTGTCAGTTAGCAATGAGCATAACTATAATGCGTTAAAAAGCCACCAATTTCTGATCGTCGCAATCAAATGATAGTTTCTCATGTTTGCTCATTGTTTTGTGGAGAAAATCTCAACACTCTGAGGAGAAAAGGCAAGAGGCCATAATCACATAATGATATGGGTCACTCCACGTGTTATTCAAGTGGGCTGTTGGCACGTTGCTGCCTAGCTTTTCCTTGGATTCCTAGTATCGTAGGTTTTCGCAATGAGAAGCGCTGTTCCGCTGAGTGAGCGTTTCAGTGAGGAGAAGTGGAAGGCGAATTTGGATCAGTGACAGGTATCGAGGGAACTGCGTGTAGCATTTTCATTCTTATAACACGAGGGCAACAAATTAGAACCAATACAAGTGCCAATCTAGTTAAACGTTTCTTGCTGCTGCCTAACAATCTACATTCTAACGAAAAATTCCAGCTTACCAACATAGTATAACATTTTATCTGCATGCCCTTTTAAGGGATCGAGAGTTCATGGGGTAGGATCCCCATTCAAAATTGTCTAAGTACTCCTCGCGACACGCGTTGCTCACGTTCTCCTAACGCAGGTTGTATGGAAGTTCAATGCAGGAGAAAACTGTATTCTCACAGGGAATTTCTGCAGAATTACTGTGCGACTACGTCAACCGGGCCATCCCGTAATAAGTTTGTCATTTAGAGATTCAAACCATTTTAAACTAATTTGATACCTGCAATACATCTGACGATGAGTAATTAAGTGTTTTGGAGTTATTTCTGCCCATAATTTCCACAATTGTTACGAGAAAAGCGATATTTCGGTGTCTCAGATCTCAAGAAAGTCGAGATCCTTTGTTCTGTACTCGCTTTCTGATTGGCTAACTTCTTACAAAATGGCCCGGTTGACGTCGTCGCACAGTAACCCATCCATGGGAAAAGCTGAGTTTCCCAGCAAGGCACACGCATGGCCCGGGTGTTCGGAATTCACATGGATGGCCATGGGAAATCCGAACACTTTCCATTCAGCTTCTACCATATAGGACATCCAGCTTTTCCCCTGGATGTGTGGGTTTCTGCAAAAATTCCCTGTCCGATTTGCTTCAAGTAAGTGGAATCGGTCGCTCAACATGCCTTTACTAATTATCCCTTTGTACTTCACTCTTTTGTTTTTGCTTCAAGATTACTTGCGGTGGTTCACAGTCGTGTCATTAGAAATTGTTAGTAAATGCTACTGTTTTCAGTTGTTCAAAAACGATGGGGCGAATATCAACTCAAATACCTATGTGCAGCTAATCTGAAGCGCTCATAAATGTTTAAAGGGGCAGAGGCGGATCCATGAGGAGTTGTAAAAGGGAGGGGACTAATTGCAAAAGTTTTGCCAGACGTGCGAGAAACTACGGGGCTACCCGTCATCAATGATGTATGCGAAAGGGGTTACAACTTTCATCACCCCCTGAATCCGCCCGCAGGGCCATACATTGCCGTGAAGATGGAATATTAGAAATTACTTTCGACTGATATTTCAACTGTATAGTTTGTGGATCTCTCACGGGGAGGTTAGAACGGGGACACCGCCACTTTTACTCGTGACCGACTATCAAATCTCAGCACATACAAAAAACAATTCAATGGTCATCAATAAAACCGCTTCTTTTACTAAAAACCCAGCTTATTGGGCTATTCGTATAATTAAGCATTAGAGCACAACTTTCTATGACTTTATCGGCGCAATAGAGCACGCGTGAAGTTGGGAGAGACACGGGAACGTTACAACGTTTCGAGTGTCTCTCCCAACATCACAAGTGCTCTATTCGCCGATAGTAAAGTCATAGGAAGTTGTGCTCTAATGCTTTTAGGATATAGCGGGGAAGAACCATTGCTTTATCGGTGTAATAGAACATAGATTTGGACCAATCAGAGCGCGCGTTATATCGTAGCTATATTATAAATAGAAGTAAGCTCCTGTCTCCCTATAATGCTACATAACTTGACGAAAGAACACTACACAGTTCCTTAGTTCGAAATCATTGCCATTGGCAACATTGGATAAAGTGGATAACCTGTGTTGCCATACTGCTATCAGCAGGTTGGAGTTTTCACAGAGATACCTGCCGTTGATTACTCGTGTGCTTGCTTTGGTGCAATTTGTAACGACTTGTCAGATGAAGGAGCTGGTTGGACGTGATTTCACCGCGTATGTTTTCAAAGAGTAACCTGTTATTGAACACCAAATATTGATACAGGAACGCGAAAGGACCAGTCTAGTGGAGAAATGAATGCACCGGATTGAAGTGGTTTTGCTTGGTTCATTTGTTGCCGACGCTCATGCGAAAGGATTTGGTTTGTTTAAGTTCAACGTGAAACATTTTGATAGGGAAATCTCACAATTCTTGCAAATGGACCTTGGGACCGCGGAGCTGTTTTTATTTCAAATAAAAAAAAACCGAATTGTCCAGGTACCCTGACTCACCGCAACGCACCTGCTTGAAAGGCGTGCGGACGAAAAAAAAAAGGGAAGGAAAGAAAGAAAGGAAGAAAGAAACTTCTATGTAATCCTTAATGTTTGGCAAAATAGTTTGGCTAGGTGCATGAATTATATATCATTTTTAAGCTTTTGACGAGTGAAAAAATTATTATTTGTCAACAAATGATCGTCCGTCAGAATTTAATAGAACCATCCGGTTTTGTACCCCAAGGTCCTGTTCGCATGACGCCAGTTTTCTTGGGAGGTAGAGTTGTCTCGGAGAATATAGACAAGTACTGGCCCGGTTTCACATGAAAAAATCAACACAAGCTCTCGTTGTACACACTCATCTGCCATATTGGTTATATGTACAACGCATGTGTACATTCAATGAACTTTTTCCCTGCTCTCCCCGAGATATATCTTTGTGAACCGGTCACACATGGATCATATAGCACCCGCGACAATGTTACCCATGAATGCCTTCCAGACCGAGTTATCCCTACCCCGCTCTCCGTTGGATTTGAAAGGGCCGATATAACTCAGGGAATCAGTTCGGCCCGAGATCACTGCGATACCCCAACTCCCCCGAACTCGCCTCGTGTGAACAGGTGGATTACAATAGTGTGCCAGCGATTGTCCGTTTAGTTCAGGATTTTATTGCCTTAGTCAAAAATTAGCCAAGAAAGCTCGGACTGAAATAAAACTTGTCCTCCTTTTTCCTGAATAAAGCCTACAACGTGGGCCCATGCTCACTTTGGAACGCTGTGGCTCAGGTGACAGCCATTGATGCATGCGCGAGATTTGATACAGAGCCGTTGAGAGAAACAACTTTCTGCGCATGCCCCAACGTTCAAAATCAGCCAATCAGCGACGACCCTCGAATGGATGTCCCCAGAGCCTCCCTTGCGAGCAGACGAGCCGGGGAGTTCTGGGTACGAGAATGAGAATCGTCGCAATAAGTACAGTTCCAGGGTACATGTCCGTACTGAAAGCTTCAGGAACAGCTTGGGTAACCGTCTATGCCAATACAATCTAGCCCTGGAGCTATAGCAAGTTTCCCCTTTTTCGTGTATAGAGCGGATTTCAGATGACCGTCGTGTTTGCAATTGGTTTGCTTTCTCATTGGCTGCTTATTTCTATCAACCAATCAAATTGCGAACTAATTACAAGCAAGGAATTACAAGCCAATGGTTCGGCTCCTGATTGGCTGGGCTGGAAACCATTCAGCAGTAAGTTGTAATTACTCTTGTTTCTGATTGGCTAGTGATTGCACAATTGCGTTTACTTTCACGATGGTCATCTGAAATCTGCTCTATGAATTGGTTAATCCTAGAAATGTTTTTTTCTAGCACATGATTAAAGACTATTTATTTATTTAGGTTCAAAAGGCCTTTTTTAGTCCTAATCCCATCACCACCAAATTTAAAAGGTGAATATAGTACGGATAGTTCTCAAATGGAGTCAGATTTTTTTTTGCCGGAAAAAACATGTGCCACGTGCTGAAAGCGTTTGTGATTACGAGAGTGGCCCTTATTCTATGTAATTTGCAAAAAGTGATAAGGAATCGCAAAAAAAAAGAAAAGAGATTAAATAATCGTGCTATGTTTATCGGTGCGGACAAAAGCGCTTGCAAACGACTAGGAAAGTAGTGTGTGCATAACATCGGCCGGTTGTTCGTCCCGTGGATGATAGTGTCCGAATCGTATTGAAGCATTTGAGCCGTTTACCCAAAAACGTTGCGGAAAATCCGGAACGGTAATGCCTTTATGACGTGCATCGCCCAGTAAACAGTTAAAACCGTGTTAGATAGTCTAGCTTTTCCGTTGGGAAAAAACAGCAACAATATCCACTGCTAAAAACTCTAACCACCAGACATTACCATTGAAAATTATTGCTGCAAGATAGATAACTTGGACCATTTTGAAAATTATTTTCCATCGCCATGTTTGCAAAACCTCCAGAAAGAAAATTCAATTCAGAAAATTCAAACTAGACTTAATCAGCGAATTAGGGCGGGTTTCAAATGAACGTTGAAAATTATTTGTGTTTGCGTTTAGTTTGCATTCTCATTGGCCTCTCATTCTGTCAACCAATCACATTTTGAACAAAACACAGCTGTGTACTTAGTGATAACATACTCACTGCGCGCTTGTTATTTTACTTGTTTTGTGATTGGCTGACGATGAAACCATTCAGCTGCAACTTGTATTTTCTTTTGTTCATGATTGGCTAAGTGTATTTGATCTTTCTTCAGTCACTTAAAATCCCAGAATGCAATGTTTTGCTAATTTCGCATAAGTCAACCCGTCGGTGTAATCCTGCCTTCCAAGTGAAAACGCACTTTAACGAGCCAGCGATTGCCCGATTTCTTACCCAGTTCCAGTCGCATTTATATCTCTGGGAAAACATGGCGAATTCCAATGTCTCATCCACGCCAAAACATTATTGGTTGTAAAGAATAGTTTATTTTAGAAAATTCAAGAGTTATAGAAGATTTATGGTGGATTTTCGATTGGCGGAAAGAATCGTTTTGAGAACTTCCGGTTAGAAGTTTTGGCGAAATTTCTGGAAACATGTATTCAAGATAATGAACTGATGTGAACTTTTGAATATTTCCACTTTTTTTTGCTTAACTCTTGTTGTCTGTTTTATATTTTTTCCCGGTTTGGTGATTTTACGAATAGAAGATTGTGAATATCTTGGCTGATGAATCAATGCCCTCATTTTAAAAACTCAACGTTTTTTCTGTTTGATGATTTTACCACAAAGTGAACAAATAAAAAATATCTTTAACCTTGCTGCAAATTCTATTGATACGTAAGCCAAAATGACGACAAAAGACCGGGTAAGAGTTTGCAGTAGCAGAGCCAGCGCACACTCCATGGTTATCGTTTGTGTTTGGTTAACACTAGTAGCGGTGCGCGGGTTTTACACATGCGCTCGTCTGCACGCACCACTGGTTCACCACATTCAGCTCACCCCATGGCAGATATCGTTTCCTTAGACTCCCATTTACAGGATGTCTTTCAGAGAAAGGTTGATGACACATTCGCCGGTGCCCGGAATCGCAGACGAGGCCGTCATCTATGGCAAAACTAGTAGTGCAAAACATGACACCAATATGAAATGCTATCATGCAAAAATACCTGCATACAGGTGTAAACTCGCCTGCACTGAGCTACGAATACTCGGGCCGCACATCATCAGCTCCTCTCCTCGTCTCATGAGCAGTTTTAGTGTATGCATACTTCCTGCCCCGCCTCGACTAGCTTTGCTATCCGCGGTGCCAGGATTTTTTCCCCCAACCGATTTACAGTAATATCAATAAAGTTCAAGTTTACCCACAGAAGGTTGAGGCCATCAACCAAAGTCTGTGTGATCTCAAACCTGCTACACTTCTGCAAGACTAAGGCCCTGTCGAGTACCGAAGCAAGCCTCTGTAGACACAGAGCAGCGCGACTCAAATATAGAAATGGAGATGCTAGCCATCGTACTAGCTTCAACGCCTATGGTGGACATGTTAGAGTGGAGGCTGACCACAAGCCACTTGAAGCTAACTTCAAGATATATCTTTCTATTCTCTTTCGCTGCGACAAGCCGAATAGAAAACATTTAATAACTAAACAACGAGACAATGGTATGGAGGAGAGCCAACCAGCAAATAATTTATTGACAGGCGGTTAATAGAAAATACAAGGTGTGATGGATTAATTATTGACAAGCTGTTAAACAAACAATACATCAACTAGATCGAGAGAAAATACAAGATGTAATGGACTAATTACATTACCGTCCCTAGGTAGCAAGAATTGATAAACAGAAGATCTGCGCATAGGTGAAAATTAACCCCTCGTAAAAAAGTACAAAGTACTAGTTTACTTGCTGGAAAGCGTCAAGTGAACAACGCGACGCCGAAGAACGCATAAGTAGGGGAAATATATGACGTAACAAAAGGCTAAAAGGCTATCTCGTGAATACCGTTAATAAATACATATCTAGTGCACCACCTCGCATTGTCTTTGCGATGCGCATCCAGAAATATGATGTCGAGATGAAGTTAATGTTCCAGGAAAGAACATCCCTTGAGCGCCTCTTAAGGTCTCGTGAAAGGTAAAAATGTAAAAATTCATAAAATGACTTTTTCCCCGACATTCATTTGATACAGTCTTAAAGTATATTTCTAAAACCTCAAATGACGCGTCAACTGTTTTCCTAGGCTCCCATTGCCCAGTCTTTTGTATTGCCCGCTACTCATTTTCTGTAATTTAATTAACTTTACACGCTTTTTCTAGCACTTTAATTTTAGGTCAAATGTTCACCTTCGCGAAGCTCCTGACCCCGCACGATTTAAGATATCGGCCTCAAATTTTCTGTGTCGTTAGAAAATGATCACAACTAAAAAACCGTGAGGAAACTTTAATTTTTTACTTGAAAACGATTTTATGATAATTTGCAGCCACAAACTGTAAAAAAAATGCGACTTTCAACTTCGCGACCTAATATTTTCGTAAATATGCAAAATATCGAAAATCGCTGAGACGGTTTTGCAGTTCATTTCTCCGAGAAAATTGCTCTGTGTTCTCTAAATCAGCCGATGGAAATGGATGCTTTCTCCGACTTGGTATGTTGCTATGCTGTCAAAATGGCGGCTGACACTGGCTCTTTAACCCCTGTCCAGCAGACACAATCACAGGCCTTGGCAAACATAAACATTTGAACGCAAGCCCGACAAGACTCCCCCAGAACCAGAAACCGCTAATGATCCCTTACTTCAGTTATAAGCTGTAGTTGGCCAGGCAAGCGGAATGGTCACTACACCTTTATGAATATAAGAACTATCGAGATGAGCTCACCGTAGGAAATGGCCGATCCTCAATAGAACGACAGAGCGGAAATGACCGGCTGAGATCACTAAATTTCACTAAATCACTAAATAGTAAGGCCAGGTTAACTCAGAGCTTGATTTTTTTGCAGACAGACTCCTCATTGGATTAAAAACAAAATATCAAAAATAACTTTTTTCTTTCGGATCCGTCTTTGAGATATTACGCTTTAAACTTTGGTTTATGTACCATTTTATGGGAGAATTAGTACTTTGATAAGGAATTATACAAATTTTGCTCAATCATATCTAAAATTAATATTCCTCAAATTTCTAGAAACTCCCCGTATACGGAATCTTGAGCTTATATATTGAAATATGGCGAAGTTAGACATTTCATTTTTAACTCGTGGCTTGTTGCGTAGCAACAGCCAAAGAGTTATCGTGGTGACTCGATGTCACTCGCTCACTCACTCACTCACTGGATCACTCCTACGTTAGCACGATATTAGCATAATTTATGCTGAAGTCATCTACCATCGGGACCCTCTAGCTGCGGGACATGGCGTGACTAAAACTCAACTTACAACTCCTTGTTACCTCTTTACCTTCGCCAAAGTATATATATAGGCCTCATTGTGACTAAATGTCTCCATGTGGGATGTTAACTATATTTGCAAAAAAACTGGTTTGTTTCAAATCGGTACTTGTTTTAGTCATTTCAATGCCTACACTGTGTAAGGACTTTGATCCATGCAAACCCAGGTGCGGGGGGTTACAAAACGTGGGAAAATGAAAAATACACTACCAATGACGTCATTAGCGCATGCGCAAAGATATAATTGGTTTAGAACGCTACTGTTTAGTTATTTTAAAACCTACATTTAACGAGGACCTTCGTCAAACAAAGCCAATGTACCTAGTGCAGGGTTGTGAATGCAGGGGGGTGTCTTATTCCCATTTCCCAGAAATCCCAGTCCCATTTCAGTGCATATCTGAACACGAAAATAGAAGAGGCAACTCAGCAGCAAGACGACGATACAACGCGCGGGTCTCCTGCTTGGGGCACCAATTAGTGGTAAAACAAGGACTAACGAACGACCTGCTCCCCCCTAAAAACCCTGTCCCACAGGGAACCCAAATCTAGTAATAGCGGAGCTCCTGAGCGGAGCACCATACATAAGGAAAAGTGGTATCAGAATTCAGACGTATAACCATCAAGTCGCTTTTGAGTGGTTTCAGAGGTTTTTGTCAATTTCAATGACGTAAACAGTGACGTCATGTCACGTGACTTTGACAATAGACAGGTATTAACCTAAAGACAACTTTTGCCAAGTTTGGTCGTCATTGGAGCTTTCCCACTGGAGATATGATTTTTTTCCTTTCATTTCTGAATATAGTGTAATTCCGTGTTGTGTGTTGTGATGTTTCCATGGCAGCCAATTTACAGAGGGAGGTGCACCATTTTTCTCCTTTTTCGGGACTAGACTTAAAATGGGGAACAGAAAACGTCGTCCTATTCTGAAAATACAATCAGATTTTCTTTTACTGCATTGATTTCTTCAATATAGCATCTTTTAAGGCAGCCCACCTTAAAAATTATCAGAGATAGGAGAGAAACTTTGTTGCTAGGGCAGCAGTTCTCATTCACTAATGTGTGGTTTGGGGGGTTGGGGTTGGGGAGAAGGATATTTTGTGAAACCACACAATGAAGTTAATTGCAAAAAAAATGGTTTTTACCTTAAGAATCCACATATAAGCCCCCATCTCCTTTCAAGTTAGGCCTTAACACACCTGAAATTGCTGCTGAATGGAGATATGAACTAAATACGCTACTTGAGTGACAATACATTATTTTGGGACTTTGAAAAGTGGCTGCTTAATAGAGGTACCACTGTATGTGCACACATACTTACAGCAAATAATTGTGAAGCCCTCTGTTAGCTGGGTAAATTGTGATATTCCCATAAAACAAAATATACTATATACCAAAAGAGCTTTTTGTGGGACTCCCATAAATCAGACAAAAATATTTTAAGGTAATGGGCGCAGGCAGTCACCACTGAAATTAACTACTGCATCACCTAAATCATTCCCAATATTTTAAGTCCTCTTGCAATCCAGCCAGCTAAAATCTGACTCATTTCCCTTTCTAATTCAAGGTTCATCTATTCCTGTGAAGTGGTCTACACAACAGCTGAAAGGGAGAGCACTATATTGTTTGCTTGAGGTGACAATTATAATAGACACCCAGAAAAACAACACACAAATACTAGAGGAGGAAACGCCAATACAGCTCCAAATTCTGCAGTATGAATGACTGCTATGTGTGGATTACTCTGCTATGACTTATGCCACTGTTTCCAAAATAAACTGTAAAGGAATTTCCAGAATTAGCTTAAATAGCCTAAAAAAACTGTGCCTAAAACAACAAAAGCAGAAGGCAAAATTGATGTATATCAAGGATTTTGAACAACAGCAAAATGCTACAAGAAGCCAAACCCAATTCGAATCTGATAGACTAACGCTGTACCGGTACTTTGCTGCTCTGCTTTAAATAACACTGTTATGAGAACTTAACTGTATAATTGCAAATGCCTGTATAATTGCCATCCTCTTTTGCTGCATATAAACACAAATGGCAGCTGTTGCAAAAGTAAACAATGATGTACAGTGTTTTTGTAATGACAATATGCTTTAAGGTATACAGTGTGCTTCTGACCGATTTTAAATTACAAAATTGCAACACTTGGCAATAAATTCTATACTAGTAAATGCAGTTGATCATTCTAATAGCAACAGGGAAAACATTCAGGTAGTTGTAACTCAAGCTAATACATGGTGTCAAATACTGCAGCAATGCCTTTATTGACTAAAAAGAAGAGATATGTTTGTATGCCACAAATCCAGGTGATAAACAGCTACAACAACAGTGTGACATAATGTTTACTTTGTTTTTCTCGTTGAGCACTCTGCCCCTAAGTATGGGAGCCTCCCCCCCTTTAAGGTGCTTCTGGGGGATATGTCAAACTTTAAGGTGCTTCTGGGGGATATGTCAAAGTCTTTTTAAACGGCTAATTTCCAAAAGTTTTTCAAAGGAAAGTAGCTACGAGTTGGCCTATGGCATGCCTTTGATTGGTCATTTCCGCTCTGTCCAATAGAACCCGACTTGTTATCATTCCAAAGACCCTGCAACCTGAGGTCCTCGACCGCTTGTATTGTTATCACACATTGGTACGGCCACTGAGGAGGACTTGTTGCCGAAAGGCCTTTGGTAGACTCTCTTTATAAACGTGGAGCGGTATGTCCTCAAGCAAGCTCACTATGCCTGTGCCACCTGGGTGAAGAGAAAGTGCAAGCTCCGCTCTAAAGGTTCGTGTGCACCAACGGAGATAGCGATAAGATGGTGAAGGGTTGTGGTCACTTGGATCTGATCTGTTCTTCTGCAACATTAGTTCTTATTTGCTAGTACCTGGTGTCTATGTATAGTAAGTTCCCATTGGTTCGAATGTTTAATAGACCTCCTCGGCTTGGGCGTAATGTTTTCCCATTTCAGATCACGTGTCATTCCCATGAGTATTCTTTCTTTGTTTTTCTGCTACACACCGAAGGATATATGAACATGAAAGCTTCCAAACAAAGAGAAAATACTCATGGGAGTGCCACGTGATCTGAAATGGGCAAAACATTACGCCCAAGCCGAGGAGGGTCTATTATGCCAAGTCCAAATGAAGTCTATGTTTCTGGAGCATGGAATTCCTCACAAACTAGTTAATACTGGACATGATCACACATCTTCAGTCTTGCAGTATTTCTGCAGTATTTCTCATTCGCATATGCAAATGAGCTTGATATCAAACACTTAAATTTCGCAAACTTTTCCGAGCGTTATGTTTTAAACGATACATATTTCCGGGATTTGGCGGAAAAATATTTCTTGTTACAATTTTAAATCTAACCGTAGAGTGACCGGACTTATGCTCGATGCTAGGCTCAAGACCTTCAATAGTTCCAATAGTTCCAATAGCTAAAGAGCTCCCACCACTTCCAGTGAATGTGCGTGTGTCCAACTCGCAAGAACATGAAATGGGACAGGCATTATCAAGGATAAGACACCAGCACACAAAAGTCTTACCCTGTCGTCAACTAGAAAAGTATCATTGTGCGAATTCGCAGACATATCCGCCCCACATCAGAGCCAGCTACTGGCGCGCAACAGAAATCCATGCTGTTGATAGTGATGCGGCATTGTCAACACCTTTAACAGCCAGAGCAATCCGGCAGCGGAGACGATTGTTGCAAGCCAAGTGATGTAGGATTTCCACCTCTTCGTCTCTCCACTCGTAGCATAGATTATACCCCCCGATAAACATGAGCTGCTGATGCGCGTAATCAAACTCACATGCGCGCACATGTGTACAAACATTTTATCAAAATGAAATGGCAAAATAGAAATGAAATAAAAAAGCGTAAGCGCTATTCTGTGAAAAGAAAAAGTCATTCATATCAAGTCCTTGTGGAGCAGGTGTGGCCCTCCTTGTCTCTCAATTTAAAGATCCGACCTGTCATTCAGCCATACTGTTGTTATTTCCCATACACAAACCAAGTTTCTCCCAAAAAAGGTCACAAATATTCACTATGATAACCAAAATCGGCTAACGGTGTTAGTTCTGTACATACACTTCTGCACTCGGTCGAGTGAGAAAAATATAACAATTGTATCCACCCAAAGGAATCATCACATGATCTGAATTGGGTGGCAACAAGATGTAAACACCGTTAGCCGATTGGCTCTGTTGCGTCTGCGATTGTTGATTCCCCACCTGAGGGGGTGGAGGGAGGGTGGGGGGGGGGGGGGATCACAAATACTGAAAATGCATGATGGCCCTGGCCACATAGCTACACCCCTCACCGCCAACACTCCGGTGCCAACATTCCTCATCGCCTGATGACGTGTGGAAAATGCTGTCTTCAGAGAGCGCGTGCGCTGGGTCCTCGTGCAAGGGAGAATGATATAAGCCTCACTAATTCCCTCGTCTTTAAATACCCAGGCAGCGGTTGCGTAACTTCGGTCTTCAGAGAGCGCGTGCGCTGGATCCTCGTGCAAGGGAGAATGATATAGCCTCACTAATTCCCTCGTCTTTGAATACCCAGGCAGCAGTTGCCTATTAAACTTCGAACTGGACCTTAATTAACTTAAACTAACCTTAGACATTTCGGTCTCTCTTTATCAGTATAATCTAAAGGAGTCTAACTTCACTTCAATACGAACATACCTCTTCACTCCCCCGGCTAAATACCCCTCTCCTTGCTAAATAATTGCCAAACAGCAGCATTCGTCGCGTGCGTCTGTGTTTGACATGTTGTCTTGTTTTCCCAAAAATGTTATGAATATTTATCATGTTTTCGCAACCTCCTGCAGCTCAGTAATGGTAAAGTTCGTGGAAAAGAGTGAATTTCACAAAGAAACACGTAGGAAGAGCAAAATATAAGCACTATGACAATGCTACTGATAGTTCCGGTTTTTTTAAAGATCTATTTTCATATCAATTAGAATGCTGTTAATGGTTGTATCAATTGGTTGTGGTCATCTGAAGATCCATAGAATTTGTTGACGGGAGCAAGGTATAGGGGATAATTCTGATGACAAACCCTTCCACCCCTGTGCGTTATTTTAGAATATAACAGTCAATGCACGGTAGTCCGCGTGATTTGGAAAACGTCCATGACTTTAGAATGACTCATTTATTCAACTGTTTTGCAATAATAGATTCCCGCCCCTTGGACCCCAAAACCGACTGAGTTGTGACTTAGTTGTTCAAACATCCGAGAAGCCTTTCAAACACGACTTATTCATTTCCTGGGCCGTTCTTTGATAAACAACAAGATGTAGAAATCTAAAGGAAGTTGTGGTTCACTGTTTTGTTGCATAGGGAGTCCTCAATATCGTGGGGCGCAGAAGATAAAAGAATCTTCCAAAAGGAAAAAAATAGGCACATTTTTATGTTTAAATTTTTAATATTCTTTCTTTCCTCATCCATCTACATGACATTATTAACACACAAGCTGTACAAATCATTCTTATGACAATGACGACATCGCAATATATACAAATAAATTAAACTAATTATTTTTCATTAGCTTCTTGCTTCATTAGTTTCTTCAATGACAATGGATGGCTTTCATGGAGAACAGTTCACTCCAGGATGTGTTGTTTCGGTCTGTTTGCCGCACGTAAACAATTGAAATTTGCGTAGCATGAGAATAATTGCAACCGGTCTATCAATCCCGCGTAGCTTCTCGCAAAACGTTCGCTCTCATAACGTCCTTGTCGTAAATACATTTTATTCGCGTTTTTATTAAAATGCCGATTTTCGTGATTTGGAAAGCGGAAATGAGCTCACTTCCCTTCTCTTTAATGCGTCCCTTGACAAATGTGCTACTGTGGCTTTCTAAATTGCTCAAACTGCCGACTTTTCTGACGTTTTGCTATGGTTTAAGCTTTCCGAGACGTCGAATGTTGTCCCGATATCCCGTCCTTGTTTCAACTGTTCACTCTTTGCCAACACAATGTGTCACTGTGCCTAAAATGTCCGTGATCTTGTCACTCCATAAATACTTTTTCGCCCCTTGCTTATGATAATCCGCTTTAGCCTTTTCTAAAGCTTCGTTAAACTCGTTTTCCTGGGTCGACTCGCTACTGTAGGCTTTTGTAAATGCTGTTGTAACGGCTTTAACAAAGTCTTGAGCTTCTGTGAATGAGTTCAGAAAAAGAGCATGGCATTGAATTGGCTTCTCCAGCTCGTTCACATTGTGGTTTTCGCAATCGTCAAGATAGTTGAATACAACAACTTTAGGAATCTTCTTGTAGGTGGCACAAAATAAAGTTTTCTTGATTTCAAAAGTTCTTTTGTCGTTTCCTTCGCCAATGGTAATGCTCTCTGGTGTTATTCTAGCGACGGAGAATTTTCTTTTCCTCAAATTAATGCATCCTTTTTGATAAACTTTGGCAGCGTTTTCTAATGTTCCAATTCTTGGATGTAAGGCTTCTGTAGTTCCGAGATATCTAGAGTTACATTCGTAAAGTTGCTCCATGTTGTCTCGCATTGCTCACAACAATTTCCTCTCCAATTGCCTTGTTAGATGTTGCAATGACGAACTGTTCAGTAAAATGTTATTTCTACAAACTGAGGCTGTTGATATATTCGCTTGGTGAGAGCTCTTGTGGTCAAATAAATGATCGAATCTAGAACAATATCGCAAAGCCCCTTGGGGGCTGACCTCAATTGGCAGAATTGTGTTTGATTCGCTTCAATAGAGCCTAACTTTGAAAAGGCGCATTAGAATTAAGTATCTTGTACGAGAACATTCTTAAACGTCATTATTGCAAATCTTTATCAAACTATAGCCTAAAAAAACAAAATTCGCTAACTCAAGTTTCGTGTAATTCTAAAAATACTGTTTAGGAGATCTAAAAACAAGTCAGCTCGTCTAATGTCGGAGGTCTTCCTCCAAGAGCCATTACAGTACCGCATTTCCAAAATGGTCATATATAACTTTACCGTTATCGGCCCCCACTTTGTCGGTGGACACCGGCGAATTTGAAAAGGCCTATTCTATAATCATTCTTGAAAAGCAAACAAGTGGCTTTATTAAACTAAAACAGTCAATCTCATTTGTTGGTCTGAACTTCAGTATTAAATAAATTTTCATAAGCAATCGATTGAATGAACGGATTGTTTGCCTTTATAGCATTGTTCTTCAGCTCTTTAGAATGTCAATGAAGCATATTAGTAAACAACTTTTTTAAGGTCAAATCAGGCCTGTATTCTCTCGACTTTTCGCTCGTGAAACATGACATAAGTCCATTTATATTTAAGACCTTTACCATAAAGGCAATATGAGGTTCGTATCCTACAGAATGTTATCAAAACAAGCCACTGATCTATCTATTTACATGAATTTTAATTAGGCGCCCAAGCATTGCATTTCCGAGTTGTCTTGTAGTCACGTCCCTATGTTATCTTGACCCCTTCCTATTGGACCTTAAAACCAAACAGCCCAGCCCTCTCTTCACTTATGTTCTCTGAAAAAGAAATGCGTTTTATAGGAAAACAACCTGCCTCTTCAATAATTAAGAGCATCGCATTCATCTTTGACCTGATATGTTGACCGCGTTTCATTTTTCTCTTGCCAACTTGGCGAAGCCAACTAAGTAATACCACAACATAAACTCGCTAAACTCAAACAAATAATATCTTTTTTGAACCTTATATTGAGAGTCCTGGTTATTCAACTCGAACTGTCAGTTCCTGCAATGTATTCGCCGAATTAATTGATTATATCATTGTTAATTATGTTTGCCAAGCGAATGATAGGAAGCGTGTAGAAAAGCACACAAATCCGGTAATCAATGGAAAGAGTAATGATTTGTGAAGTTGTGTAAGATATCTTCCTCTTCCCCTCGCGTGCTTGCTCAAGTTTCCGTCCTCACCACTATTTCCTCCAAGCATTAGGGTGGGGATCTTGTAACAGCATTCCTATAGGTTCATTATCCCGGTTCCCTGTTTTTTCCATTCTAAGAGCTTATGCCACAGATGAAGACACTGAGAAATACAACTATTCAAACCTCCAAAAACGGTTGTCGACCTTAAACTTACGCGATCAGAGACGGCAGAAAGAAAACATCCAGCAGGATACCTCACTGGTCTGGCACTTAAATTCTACAAAACAGAGATTTGTGGAAGGGTAGAGATGCCCAGTAGCCAACTAGTAACATGCGTACTAAGTCGGTTCAAGAGCTCATCTTATACCAAGACAACTTTGCGATCGGGGCGCGTACGACAACGTTTTTTTTCTTTTCTGAATGCCTCAAAAATTCCGCAGAAGTAGCGGCCATGTATGTTTTATGGATTTAGTGTCTTGCTTATAGTTTGGCATGGTCCAAATGATACGGATATAGATGCCAACGACTCCGAATTTCTACAACCCGAATTGAAGACACTGCACGTGAAAGAAGTGCTAACTTTATTAGAGTTACATTGCAAAATGAAAGACGAGAAACTCAAACAGCGATGTCTCTGGATCCAATAGGATACAATGTCCGCTGAAGGGTAGCCGCCCTGATGAAGGATTGAAAGTAAAATCCGAATGGCATCTCTCGGCTCCTGTTTTGTCTGCTTTTTACCTTATTTACTTTATTAGAGTTACCAAATGGTCCCCAAAAATTCGGACTGACTCGCAGTTGCTAGCTTATTGCCTGGATGCTTGTGCAGCCATTGGAGGCTTACTCGGAAATATTTGCTGGCTGCTCGTTGTCGCAAAAATAGTGCTTGGTCTAGTTTAGTTTAGTTTTTGGCTTTGTCACATTTACGGTTTACAGAACAAGACACAATCAGCGTGCTTGCACTGTTGACCAAAGACCATTTCATATCTCAACTTAGATTACTGGACTGAGAGCTACCAATCGATAAACCAAGTTCATTTTTGCTGTTGTAATTTTCACAAGATGGACAAAGCGCAAGCCTTCTTTAAGCCAAGGTAAAGGTAGTACTTGAAACACATATTAGATAGAGCTATATAATAGCGAGGAATCTCAACAAACAAATAAACTATAAAACAACTCAAGTGGACAAGACAAATAACTCAAATGGTCAATATACTTTCATAAGACCGAACAGTTTCTACGTGTTTTCGTTACTTAATATTACAACATAATTACATGGAATATTGCTTTCCCTGTTCAGACGTCTTTTCTTTGTTCTACTCGTGTTATGACGTCATCCTGACGTCACGAAGGCTGCCAGACGCACCGAGAGGCGCACAGTTACATATTGTTCTCCGTCGGAGTTGGCAGGCTTTGAAAACGTTTGCTCTGAAGACAGAATTAATAATTCCTCGGTTTTGTTCTGTAAAGTTTATGAATGAAGTATATATGACGTACTAATAACGCATTGAATAGGTAGCTATCGGTTAATAAGACTCCGTGTTGTAGTTCTTATGAGTTCAGCATAAGATAAACATCTTTTGCTTGCTTTTCCTGTTATGCTTGTCTTGTACTTGAACTTTACTTTGCTTTTCCTATTATGTTTACCTTGTAGTCCTTGTACTAGAACCTTTACTATGTGTTTGTTGCAACGCCGAGCTAGCATGGGGTATATATTAAAAATACACTTTTGCAGAAGGGCAATATCATCCACATTTATTTGCTTTCTCTTGAAGAGTCTGGTCTCCGTTGGGTAAATTCTTGAATGAGTACAAATAAATTACACAAATAAAAGTGAAGTACGAACTATCGAAACTGTATTATGCAGAGAATTAAAAGTATGCGCTGCAACCTTTGAGGACCTGGCTCACCCGGCCCATAATGCATTGCTTTGTTTTGTTTACATTGGTTCACGGTTTGAGAATCTCTGGCCAAGTGCAAATTGTACAGTAAAAATATGATAAACTGATAACATTAGGAAGTATTTGAGCTTTTTTGTCGGCGAAGCTGTCTCCGAGTTTATAGTTGCCGATTTCATATAGTGATTCCGCTCGCTCCGAAGTATTTAAAGTGCCACTATTATCAAAAATGAGAGTCTCCAATCTTTGCCAATTCTACATATGTTAGGCAGCTTTGCAAAACTAGAACAATGCCGTTTTCCGTTTTTTGATAGCTCTTTTCATTCAAAAGTTATTAAGGTAAGAACGATATGCAAATTAGCATGGGTGATGACGTCACACTCTCAACTTGATCAATGCCTAAATACTAAAAGAGGTATATCTCTATACCTCTTGAAGTTAGAGTGCTCAAACTTGGCAGAATGAATACTTGACTTGAACAGAGTGATGTGACTTATCAATCAGGGTTGCCATGGCAACCCCCTGGTTCCCAGGCTCCCCAGACAATTTTAGGATTTCCCGATTTTTCCCGCCCAGATTTCAGAATTAACCAATTTGCTTGTTACTAAAACCGAGCTACTACTAAATAAGATAAGTGGGCATGGCAATGTAGGTTACAATTGATTTCTTCAAAAGATATAGCCTCATCTAGAATTTTGGATAGGGGTGGTCTGGAACAAAGGCTGTTGCCATGGCAATCAATTAAGGTAAACAAAATTATCAGGAAGAGTGAGTTCAATAACTGTGGCAAGTTTGATAGGATTTGATGCAAATCCAACAAAAATATAGACCATCAAATAATTTACCACTTTGCATATGAAACAATCCCCAACCAAAAATTGTCGTTTTTCAACACCTCACGACCAAAACCATATTTGGAATCATTTACCTTATAAGGAAGTGGCAGAAGATCCTCTTTTGATAAGAATTGCGGCAAATGTAGCAAGAAAACTGTGAAATTTTGAATGAAACTTGCAGGAATCACAGAGACTCGAGTTCTCGATCTGTCCACCATTGATTTGGGCTAGGTAACCACGCTAAAATAGCCCACAGCTAGCCCGCGCGACTCGACCCAGTCCTCCCAAGTGCATTCAGCAAAAACGACAATGATTCATTGATATGTTTATGGAGAGTGTGACGTCATCAAGTCACACTTTGGAGCAATGGCGGCCAAATTTCAAACTCTAATATCTTCGGAACCAAAAAAGATTTTTGAAAACAGAAAGAAGCATGTTTCTTCTGAGCCTCAGCTCTTTCAAATAAGGCATAAAGTAAATAATTATCAAACTTGATAATAGTGGCACTTTAAATACTTCACAGAATGCAGTCGAAAATTATTATAATAATCCCAGCTAAAAAAATAAAACAGTATAAAGGTGGGATATTCAGTTGGCATATTTTCATAATTTTGCAACATAGCGCTAGATCCCGACAAGTTCAGGAATTAGTTAGGGGAACATAAAGAGAGATATTCAATAAGGCGACATACGCGTTACTGCCCCCACACTGTACGCATGCTGCATTATGCCTGGTGCACAGTTGCGACATAACGACACAAGAACAATATCACGCGAACAAAATTTAGTGGTTTCAAAGACGTTGAAGTCCACAAAAAATAACATAAAATTGCTTTGGTGAAGTAATCGAATGATAATCCATGGAAAATTTGATTATTTCAGTTATTTTCCCATGCTTTTATCGTTGCAGCATAACGTCCTTATGTCGCTAGTGTGCACCGGGCTTTAGCACGGCGGAGTTTTCTTATATAAAAGTCCCGTGGCCCATATACTAGATGAATTTCTTTCACTTCACACTAACAATGGGGCTTCTTGTTCTTAATAGAGATATATCTTCCTGACTTTACTTGCAAAGAGTATTTTTTATACTTGCAACGAGTATATTACGAGACGGATGCTGGGATTATGTTGTCTATAGATTAGTGTTCAGGGTCACCCAACACGATCATTTTCGGTAAATTATAATGTTCGCATGGCGCTACGAGAGCTGATTTAAAAAAGGTCACCTAGATTTTCGGATAGAGTTTTTCCCCTGGCATTTCATCAGAAAACTTGACTGATTTAAATCCCTAAAATTTTCACATTCCATAACTTTTCAGCTACGAAATCCGAAACGATACAAAATTTTTAGGGATTATGACTTATAATGGCATTTTTAGCTATTTTACACCATTGTCTGGTTGGGTGCCCCCGAGTGTTTACAGTCGAACTACGAAATCCGTAAACACCTGAACTATATCTGGAATGTCTATATTTAGTATTTTAACTTATAATCGCAAACCTGATCTGTTCAGAACTTCAAGTATAATCCACTCATTACGAGATTTGTGAGTGGAATCTTGATTCTTTGCGCGTATTGTTTAAAAAACAAAAAAAACAATTCCAGACATATTTAAGGTGTTCTACGGTTTTCGAAGTCTACAGAGACTGACGCACCTGCAAACGCATCGTAATCTATTTTGCAAATCTATTTTGAAAATTTGATTGGGTCCTTTGCACACAACCCGACATTGTTTGGCCTTAAAACTAGAAATTAGTAAGTTATATTCTGTTGCACTCCACTACATACATTATTCCTTGCGAAGTGTTATATCTGCTATGTTGCTGCTTTCACTGCAAACCGCAAGATATGCTAATATTAGGGACGTGTAATTATTTACCGGGGGGGGGGGGGGGGGGGGGGGAGGGCTCCCATTTTTTTTCAAACAAGGCTAAAAAAAATTACGACCCTCCCCTTGAACATAACAAAAAAAATGTGACCCTCCCCAAAGTCGTAGGTAAAAAAATTGGGACCCTCCCCCATGTAATTTATTTCTGAAAAAACCTGTCAGATAGACTATTGTCCGAGTGATGCAATGTCTCTTTCATTCTTCTTAATATAGAAATACTTTTTTTCTTACTTCTGCCAAAGCTAAGGAACCGCGGTTATTATTTATCGCCTAGAGTATTTACGTGAGGATTTTGGATAATACACGGGGAAAATGCAGTGATCCTCCCTCTCCCGTCCCCTATTTGACCTATAGTACTGAAGACATTATGCCGAAAAAGAGGGACGCATATCTTTTGTTGCGCACGAAGCGCGCCCAAATTTTGATAAACGCATTTCATGGAGCCTCAGAGAAAGGGTATATGAACATGTGTTGTGTTCGGTATAGTAAACAAAGCCTGTCAGGAGCCAAGGAAGTACGCTACATATAAAGGTTAGACGGAAGCTTCTAATGATGGGCTCATCATCATTATTCATGCGCACAACTGCGCGCCGCAACTGAAGAAGTTATTAATATTCATGTGCGCGAAGCGCGGCCCAACGGACGAATTTCTATGCTTGTAACGTCGAAAACTCACGCGTACCTATGGGGTCTTCTTTGAAATATATAGTGACTTGCCAAGGGCATTTTTGGGAGAGTCTGCTTTTCCTCGTCAAGATACACTTGTTCTTGTAAACGGCGTCAGGGTAGTGTCTTTATTGCTCAAAGCGTATATTAGTTGTCATTTCGCGCGCCGAAATTTTTTATAGAGAAGTTGCTAAAATAACCACTATCGCCATCTGTTTTACCCTCTTCATCGTCCAAATGTTTGATGAAAAAATTATGACCCTCCCCCAAACAGGAGTGAAAAAATTTTGGACCCTCCCTTTAGACACGCGAAAAAAATTAGGACCCTCCCCACAAAAATAGGAGCCCTCCCCCCCGCTAAATAATGACACGTCCCTAAGAATCCATTTTATTGCATAAACATCAATGCCAAGTCTCGCGCGAAAAAGTATCTTCACAGTGTGAAGATATGATTTTTATCTTCACTTTTCGCAGTGAAGACAACACCACACATAGCTTTCTAGTTTTCAGATTGTCGTAAAATAAATGCCGATCTGGTATTTCACTGATGTGAAATGCAATGCTCTGTTGATTAAAAACAACATAAAACCCTTCTCCCCTTTGTGTTATTACAAGCAAACAAGCGCGGCAAAACAATTTGCCCTTTCGTAAACGGATTGCCTATTGGATAGCACTTTTCACGATTAGTTTGGTTGCGTCAATACTACAGTAAAAGGAAAAAAATATATATATTCCACCCAGTCTCGAATCGTAACCTTTACCTGATAACTAACCGAAACCCTTACCAGTGCGCTACTAGTGACGTTTTTTCAGAACCAACTCGTAACTTTCCCAGCCATTTTATATACTTCCAGCCTGATTACCATGACAACCCCTCCACGCCTTTCGGGGGAGAGTGTCGCGTCGCGAAACTCTGGTGACCGCAAATAGACGATGTATGCATAAGAAAGAGTGTGTTGGGTGTGCCCCAGGGTTGATACTCGGGCCCATGTTATTTAACCTACCGACCACCTGCCTCCTTTTGTTACCATCTTTCAGTGTGTTGATGACACCTCCATCTTCCAAGCTGTCGACCCTCAGAGCTTGTGAGAGATCGGCAGAGGAACCGAGTTCCACGTTAGGCAAGCTGTCGACCCTCAGAGCTTGTGGAGATCGGCAGAGGAGCCGAGTTACACGTTAGGCAACCTGTCGACCCTCAGAGCTTGTGAGAGATCGGCAGAGGAGCCCAGTTCCACGTTAGGCATTGTGAATTCTTGGTCTAGCAGCTCGCACCTAACACCTTAACCGCAAAGCTCAAGCCCAGATGTCCCGAAAGCACAATTAAAAGGCAACGTCCACTCGTTGCATTCTCGACTAACCTTGAGTCCATGTAATCAAGCACTTAAATATAGCTGGTCTTAGGTTTATAGTTTATTTCCATAGAAAGAATTAATTTATGTTACACGTGGGTTTTTTTCATATATACATATCATACTAATTTTATAAAAATAAGGAACTCTGATAACACCTAACGTTTCCAACCATGGAAATGCTTCATGGAAATACTTTACCACTTTTATCACCAATTGTGTATTAGCAATCAACAACTGCATTATTTAGGTCGATTGCACAAATACCTATAGCGATACCATTAGATTTCAGATTCTGTCTTATCAAAAATCACAAATACCATTCTCATAATTCTCAAAATTGTTTTGCTTTCTGAATTCATTCCAATCCATCTTTTAAATATGGAGATCTTTTAAATATGGACTTGTTCCTGATATAAATATCTCTGCTTATCACTGTCGGTATTGCGGGCATGGCGAGCAGACATACCTATTGGTTTGTCAACATGGAAGTGAGCCATCAGGGCAACCGAGCCAGACGGGATCAACGCGCTGTGGCCCAACAGCCAAAAAAAAAAAAACTGCCTCCGATGGACACCGCGGCAAAACGCAGTTCACATGCGCTAAAGAATCACTGGCGAGATATTTTTGTTATGTAGATTATTTCATTCATTTCACAGAAGTGAATCTTTAGCGCATGGCAAATGCGTTTTGCCGCGGTGTTGCCGAGATGGCTTGTGCTACGACTGACTTCCTGTTGTGTTTACATGAGCGGGGCGGAGTGCCCCGGTTAACAGGATTGATCCTGGACCCATTTCTCGAAACACACGAGAATGTTTCGTTTTCTTTTCTTCTCTGCTTATTATATTCTACTCGTGGAGATTGATAGTGTTTACTGTTCCAAAAAGAAATTTTCGATTTCATTCAATTCATTCGACGAAAAACACCCGAACATCTTCGGGAGAGCAGCTTCTCACAAAAACTTAACCATTATTTTTCGCCCGAGGACAAATTTCACATCACGTGGCATATTCATTTGAATATTCTTTCTTTGTTTGGGTTGCTTCCATTATACACTTAATGACTGCTCCCGAGGGAAACAGCGAGTTTTGTTTCCCGAGAATCTCCGTCGAGGGAAACATCGAGATTCGAGGAAAACAAAACTCGCTGTTTCCCGAGGGTGCAGTCATTAAGTGTTTTATTATATAGCAAAAAGAAAATACGGTAAAAATAGTCCGCCGAAATTTCTCGCTCTAGCGATGTCGCCCGCGCGGGCAACAATTTTTTAATTGTAGCCCGCGCGGGCTACATTGAATTTGTAGCCCGCCACGTGACCATGATAGAATCAATCAGAGCGCGCGCTTTGATCGAATAAACACGAGCTATATAATAATATACACTTAATGACTGCTCCCGAGGGATACATCAGTTTTGTTTCCCGCGAATCTCGTCGATGTTTCCCGAGACGAAGTCATCGAGATTCGAGGGAAACAGAACAAAACTGGTGTTTCCCGAGGGAGTAGTCATTAAAGAGCCTGTGTCAGCCACTCCTTTGTTATTGTTTTCGTTCAAAATTAGAAGACGAATTACGTGTAGCAATCTCTAAATCAACATCTAAAAACAAAGTTATATTTGATTTACCAAATTCAATCGAGAACATTGCTCTATATTCTCTAAATCAACCGATGGAAATGGATGCTTTCTCCGACTTGGTATGTTGCTATGCTGTCAAAATGGCGGCTGACACAGGCTCTTTAAGTGTTTAATTATAGCAGAAAATATTTGCAATAAGTCAAAACAAGTATTTCAAGAATAAAAGAGAAGTTACAAAGTGTGCGCGCGACTGCATCTTGTAAAGGGAAAACACTCCTAAATAACACAATGTTCTTACATTAGCAAAAACTTATTAAAATTGGCATAGTTTTTTTATAAAGACTCGCGTGTTTACAATAAACTATTTCTTCCCGCTCTCAAACGCGACGCGCAAAAGCAATATTCCCCAACCGGTCAATAATGTTTCGAAATATTGACTGATCGGGGAACATTTGATTTGTACTTCACCACGCGACCGTCATTTAGCCAATAAGAGCGCGCGCTCGGTTGGAGTGAGCACTCGCTATTCCTGGTGTTCACCTCCGGAGGAATTTGTTTTTTAGCTTTATCTGAAATAGTACAACATTACGGCCAAGGTAAAGAGGTCTATTCTATAGAGGGATTCGGAAAGTTCAAGATGGCGGCCAAGACTACGAACTCTGGGTTTTGGGGTAGTTTGTGATAAAAAAATATATGAGACACACAGAATTACTGCATAAACCCATCCATGGAAAAAGCTGAATTTCCCATGGTAGAAGAATCAGAAGTGTTCGGATTTCCCATGGATATCCATGTGAATTCCGAACACTTCGGATTCTGCTACCATGGGAAATTCAGCTTTTCCCATGGATGGGTTTATGCAGAAATTCCCTGTGAGAAAAAAAGCCGCGAGCGGGCCATCCTATCGGCAAGTGGGCCAGAGGCTGTCTAGCTCGCTGATCGGGTCGGCTCGGTCGATATATACAGGCCCTTAGGCAGATCACATAACTCCTGATAACTATTCTTGAACCAACGACATTTCAACAGTCGGCGCAAGAAAAAATGTTATTCCTGCCGGGAAATGCATAGTTAGCCAAGAGCTCGTTTAGTTAAAGTGTCTAACCTTCCCTTATACAAGTCAAAGGTCAGATAAGAGATCTTTGTACAAATCCGAAAGAAATTTTGGAAAATCTATTGTCTTCCACGTGTCCGAACAGGGCAAAGTGAAGGGATGTGTCGCTTTCCCTGGCATGTATACTGTGTTAGGTATACATCTATTCGGCGCGTTGGCTTGAGCGCTAACAAGGCCTTAATATATAACAGTTTTCGATACTGCACTTTACTTTGGAACAAACTATGGTGGTCACTGCAAACCTTGTTTCCTCTCTCCCCTTCATATGTCCGTTTCCAATCTGCATTCCATTTGGGTTTGGTCGTACCTGCTCGATATTTGTGAAGAACATTTAAAATTCACGGCAACGATAAGCCCAACGTCAAAGTTGTTTTCCCTTTTTTTCATAAATGTCATTTCGGAACCGTGTTTTTGTCAATCCCTTTTTCCATTTTTTCATTATTTTCCTTCTTATGTGCCCAAACGCTCTATTACATGGTATTACATGGTATGGTTAGCATGGATTAAATAGATTCCATCCCAATTAACGACAGTCCACAAATCATTAGTAGTATGTTTATATTATGATATTAGCTCGTGCACATGTTACATACAATCGTCATTGCTATTTTGCTTACATTTGCTACCAAATGTGATTAGTAACGTGAGATATATTGTTGTACGTGTTGCATTAGTCTTGTTAAAATGACTACAAGGCCTATCAAAGATATGCACGAGGAAATAACTTAGCTGCAGTAAACTGTAAACGCCTTTTAGTTGGTTAACTGGCTTGAATTTGTTCATATCCATTTCCCTTTCATTTTCCTTGCGAAACTGTCCATCAAAAAACATTCTGACCCATTTCTTCGCGTGACCATTTTTAGTGTCACTAACCTTTATATTTAGCATTGCTGAGACGACGTAGAATATTGTTTCCTTCCTAGAATTCGATAATTGAGCTTAGGTGAAGCGAAAAGCACTGCGCGAACCGAAAGCTTTGGCCGCAGTAACATTGTTTTTCACTTCTAAGCGACATTCTAAACGATTCTCTCTATCAAAGTGAAGCGGCTAAAACTCTATTATGAACTCACCGTGAGCGGGCATGTCCATCAAAAAGACACACAATATCGTTATTACAAGACATTTCACCACCCTGGAGACCAGAGGCTGAACCACGTTTGTCCTGTTTCTCAGTAAAACAGGGCCTTCGTGCGCCGGAAGCCTAGCTTCGCTTTACTTTGCCTTAAATGTTGTCGCTCCGCTCAAATTCTTAACACTGCTATCCGAATCTCAAGCCTCTGATCTTCAGGGTAAAGCTCCACTGGTGTTAGAGCGGATTTCACATGACTGTCAAGACTTGTTATGTAATTGCGATTGCTTTGCGTTCTCATTGGCTACTTGTTTTTCTCGGCCAATCAAATTCTGTAGTAAATACAATTGTGTAATTACTAAGTAATTGGTTCGGCTTGCAATTGGCTGAGAAAAAAGCCATTTAGGAACAAGTCGTGATTTCTCTCGATTCTGATTGGCTAGTGACTGCTGAATTGCAATTGTTTTCACGACAGTCATGTGAAAACTGCTCTATCTACTACGAGGTGCTCGATTGGTGTTACTGTTGTATCTGCTCACAAGTGGACTTGGTCACTATGGCGGGTTTGTATAAAATGGTCCGAATGATCCTGTAGCTCCTTCAGCTGTTCAAGCTCCTCTTCTGTATCACAGACATGAATCTCAAATGGACTCCCATCTATGTGTTGGTCTCCCCATTTGATGTTGATGATGTAGCGCCCGCACTCGGAGGGATTGTATCGACAGCCAATCGAACGGTCTTTGGTTTTGTCACGGAACATCTCTACCTTGAACGCACCTGGAAAAGTACGTAAATAATTAGATACAAACCTTACCGCGTTTTTCATTATTCTACGATAGTCTGCAAGGTCTGTCCCTTATAGTCTGATCAAATAAATAGCATCGACTAACACTTATTAGCAACGGGGCTGTTTAGACTTGCGGACACCAAAATGAGGTTTGGCGGTTGGTGGAGATTCTCTGAATTATGAAAACAGCATCAAGATACTCGTTTTCACGATGTTCTAACAGGAGGCGAATGAAAGGAAATTAAAATTACTATTGCCAAAATGGTAAACTGTTTCACTGCTTACAGGGGTAGATTCTGATATTGTTAAAGTTTGGTCTACATTATGAAAGTGTGGTCCATATTTTGAAAATGGGGGATGTAGGAAAATATACGAGTTCGCGCGCAAAAAGCGTGAATTCATAGTTCTTTGCATCTCTTATAAAGTCGACATTATACTTCTCTCGCTCCCCTCCCCCCATTACCGCATCTAGGCTGGTAAACATTTACCAGCATCTACTTTCAAGAATAGTTAGGACAGAGCGGAGCTTACCCTTTGGCCCGTGAATACGGATCTTAAGCGTCCCAGGACCCGCGCCCTTGGTATCGACCAAGAAGTTCCCCTTGTAGTTGTACCTTTGGCCATGCCAGAGTCCCGGTCCATACGCGTGCACTTTTCTAGCATCTCCCTGACAGAAAAAAAAGCACAGGAGGTGTCGGTCACTATTTCCTTAAATTTTGAAAATGATCTCAATGAATGCCACGTGATCTGAAATGGGAAAACGTTACGCCCAAGCGGAGGAGGTCTACAAAAATAAAAATCCGTTCTGAGTTACTAGATGTTTTCAACGTCCCTGCTTCCCGACTGAAAAGTCATTGCTTATAGAAATTTCATTGTAAGCCTTGAAGAACCGTGAGTAAAGTTTTGGGAGAAAATGTTTTTATTGGAAACAACAGCTGTTTAAAAATTGATTAGAAAAAAATCAGTGTCAGAAAAAACTCAGGCGAGCCACCTTAAATCATACTGGAAATCGTTTGTGAATGAGAGTTCAAATCCAGACGGGGCCCTCCTCTTTTGAAGCACTAAAGTACAGAATTTCTTAAAATTTGTGAAAAAGGAACAAAAAGGGGCTTTCAACTGACTCTCTGCCTAAAGCCATATGGACTACTGAGATACGTTGGCTATTAAACAATAAGAACAAACTCAAAAGGGCACTTACAGTAACAAGTTGTATTAATGAGCTGTTAAAGGTGTTTTCAAAGAATGATATTTACGCCATAATATGACTGTTTGAAATAGCTGTGTCCCTCCCAAACGGGAGGGTGTGTCTTACAAGAGCGATCACGGATAGGCCTTTCCAGATTGTGCTCGGCACTTTTTTAGCACAATTTGGCTTTGGGAGCACTTTTTCATCAGAGAGCACTATTTTGGCCAGAGAGCATCTTCTGACAACTTTTCATGGTAAACAAGCCAATTTCTAGCTTATTTGAAGCAAATTACTGGATTTTTTTGTTTTATATAGCTATTTCAAGTTCCTTTGACTACAAATAACATCTCACCTAGGCTAAAACCGGTGATTTCGACATTTGATTGGGTATCCATTCCTGTGGTACAGTATTGGGTATTGGGTATTGGATATAGAATATCTGTCTGCCCAGATCAAAATGGCGGACGCTTCGTCGAGTGGCGAAGAAATCGAAGATAATCCCATAGTAGAGGCGCTTCATTATCAGAACCGGCAAAAGCGCCCATTTCCCGAAAGCGAAAGATTATAGTCAATGATGGGAAATATAATTAAAGTATTATTCCGTTATTTGTGCAATTATTGACTTGTATTCATTGGAAACTTGCCTTTTAGTTGCAAATCTACTGGAAAGCATCTTTTCTTTCAAATAATTAAAAATATTCCGTACCACTTTTTTTATTTTTGGAGCAACGTTTGAGCACTATTTTGATTTTGGAGAACTTTTTCAGCATCTTTTGGGCATTTTTGGGAGCACTTTTTCAGCTTTTTGGGAGCACAATCTGGAAAGGCCTAATCACGGTGAGTTAGGAATGTACCTGCTGGCCTACACGGAAATGCAAAGGACTGCCTTCTAGAGGTTTCCCGCCATATTCCAAGTAAACCAAATGGAGGCCAACTTCTGTGGGCATTAACTTCATAGAGTACGAGCCGTCGTGGTTGTCACACACCTGCATAGAAGTAAATACCAGATTAATTAGCAAAATATCGCTTGCTTTCTTGTGTTTTTCCATCAGTGTCAGAATAGTCTGTATTTTAGCAACATATTTACATTGCTTTTTTTGCTTGTTTGCTAAGATCGCCTCCAAGATCGCCAAAGATCGCAACATGAAATATAGAAAAAATCCCAAGATCGCCTAAGATTTCATTCAGCGATTTCATTCATATGGTAGAGGTGCTTATGTTTCGTATAGCAGTTCTCTAAAAGTTAGGAAAATGTGTTTCTAAAAATAGACACTTTTCTGACCGATCGGATGGGAGGTTCTTAGGGGCCGACCATTTAACTTAGGGGGGGTGGGTGCTTTTTGAAAAAAAGAATATCCTGCACAGCAAAATGGTGACTAAAACCCTTCTTTTTTATTGGAAAAAAAATTCTCACCGCTTAACAGAGGTAGAAAAAAAAAAATCTTGCACCGACAAAAAAGCCCCCCCCCAAAAAAAGTTAAATGGTCGGCCCCTTACTCTTAGCACTCGGCACAGAGCGCTTCGGCTAGTAGGCTCACAGGGGAGGCTCTAGGGACACCCATTTGAGAGCCTCCGTTTGATTGGCTGATTTTGAACGTTGGGAGATGCGCAGAACGTTTGTCTCAACGGCTCTGTATCCAATTCTTGGTGTTCAGATGACATCATCAAAATCCTAACTTTGAAACTATGGACTCTGTGAAACTGTGCTTTTCGGACCAGTTACAGTCCCCCATTAGGAGTCTTCGCACCAAATTTAATCGGATTTCCGTTTTTGGCTTCTGAGATATCGGTGCTGCAATTTCTGTCACGCAACACTAGTCACGCTTTAGGTATTCTTTAGGCATTGATTTTGCGCCATACTTCAGGTACTTCTCCCGTTTCGAGCATTCGGTGAAAGCAAACATGCTAAATACGTGCAAATTAATCACATTTTGTACAGTGCTAGCTCATATTGTGGCCTTGCGGCACATTGGTAATTTGGCCGCCATGTTGGTGTCCTTCCGAGGGAGTCCAACATGGCGGCGCCATACATTTTACTGTAAACAGTTTGCACACTCGTTCGCTTATATCTCGCTTGCAATATAAGATAGCAGTCTAAAACTTGGCAAAGCAATTGAAAATATAATTCTCTTTCAGAATATTGGCTTTTTGTTCGAAATAACTCGCTAAAAAACAAATGTCTCCGGAGGTGAACACCAACAACTCTCGCTCATACATCAATGGCTGTCCGTCAAATTGTGCCATTTTTACGAAAAAAATTAATCCGAAGGTGTTCCGTAATCTCAACCTTCTATGCCTTTGATTTGTACGCTCTACAAGTCACAAAAGATGATTTTCTTATATCATGCGTATTAGTGACGGTCATCAGATTCTCTCCCGCGAGGTGCCGAGCCGTGGAGATCTGGGTAAGAGAATGCCATTTCGCATAGTGATTCAAATTCAGTACCATACCCATTCTCGAACCAAATCTCCCCCGTCTCGTCACCTCGGCTCTGGTGACAGCCACTGACGCATGCGCGAGATTTGATAGAGAGCCGTTGAGAGAAAGAGCTTCCTGCGCATGCTCGAATGTTCAAAATCAGCCAATCAGCGAAGGTCCTCAAATGGAAGCCACCACAGCCTTCTGGGTACGAGAATATACCATACCTCGACATCCACATCCTTAGTGGGTCCCTGGCACCTGACGTACAGCTGCCCAGGCGTTCCTTTTGGCGTGTACACTTTGAAGTCTGACATCGTGTTGGTGTAGGTCACGTAATCATTCCTGGCAATGGCGCCATCCACCGTGGGTGACCCAATCTCTCGATCTCTGATTGTCACCTTAAATGGGCTACAAATCATACAATGGTGTCAAAGATTTAGATGACAACATAGACTCTATAGATCTCTGATTATCACCTTGAGACTGGGCTACAAATCATACAATAGTATCAAAGATTTCGATGACAAGTTACGGGTTCAGCCGCTGTTTCAATTAGACTATTACGAGTTCGAGTTCTAAGAGCTAATAGATAGTTAAGGCCCATCACCAACCGAGAGCCTTTGCGGACTCTTAGCCAATGAGAGCACCCGAAAAACAATGGATCAATTTGAAAACAAAAGAAAACGGGGCGCAAAGGCTCCTGGTTGGTGATGAGCCTTTAACGAGATGCGTAGCGTAAAAAGTAGAAACCGACTAGCATATACCTCTTTCATAATTAAGTTTTTCTAGTTAAAGACGAAAGAAACAATTACTGTAGGCAAAAACTTACTCAAGAGAGACATCAGAATACACAGTTTCAGAAACTTTCGTATAATTTGATGAAATATTGACGGAACTCTGTATGGAACTTTCACTGCTAAGAACCCTTTTTGCCTTGTTTCGGTGTATTTTTACCCTGGAAATGTTAGGCAAAGGGCAGAGTTTCAGCCTCTGGTCCCCCGTGTAATGTATTTTGAAAACTTCAGATGCTTCTCGCGTCCAAGAATTGCTGTTTTCAACTCAACTCCGCAAATGCTTTCAGTTTATTCATATATATATGTATATATATAAAGCACGGGGAAATAATTGAAATAATCAATATTTTCCATGGATCTGCATTAGATTACTTCACCAAAGCAATCTTATGTTATTTTTTGTCGACTTCAACTTCTCTTGAAACCACTAAATTTTGTTCGCGTGACATTTTTCTTATGTCGTTATGTCGCAAGTGTGCACCAGGCTTAGTAGAAACCCACTCGCATACTTTCACGAATCCTGAAATCTAACTGGCTCCGCTACTCATTACGTGATACATGGTGAGAAGCAAAAACGCTACCGTAAAACTGCCTAGCTAAAATTACGAAAACAAAACGTTTTAGCAATAAATCGATGTTAGTATGCTGTTGGGTTTCTACTAAAACAACTAGACTACGAGTTCGAGTTTTCTATACGTCAAATAGTCAACTCGGCGCTCCTATTAACACAGAAAACTAGAAGTTTAATTAGTGCTTGAATGCGAATCTAATAGTAATAACATAGCTTGAATGTAAAACTGGAAGACAGGTTTGAAAGTCTTACTCCGTTATACTCTTACCTATTTTTGACGTCTCGTCCGTTCCACTTGACAGAAAGCACATACGCCCAGGGACGGGCACTTGGTAATTACACAAGTATTGGTCGCCATGTTTCTTTATCTGCACATCTTCCTGATGTCTGATGCCAGAAAGACGCGCCGTCAACTCCCGTTACCACCATGACTGGCATCCACAAGGAATTGGCATTGCTCATCCACCATTGCTGGGTTTAGAAAGTGTGAAACGGAGGTATTAGACAGTAGCTGTAATTACACTAGAGACGAGTTCCCGTCTGAGACGAGTTTCTCGCCTTGAATATGGTTCCCTGTTCTTCTGTGGTCACGTGAAAACAATTTTTTTGAAAGAGAAAGTTTAGACAGATAACAAGCAAGTGTTTCTTAGCAGAATTGACATAAAGCAGGAACTTTTTCTGACGAGAAACTCGTCTGAGACGAGTTTTCCGTCTCTAGTGTGAATACGGCTACTATCAAGGGAAACCATGATCTACATGTAAACAGGAGCGACTTCCAACAATAGCCGTATTCACACTAGAGGACGGAAAACTCGTCATGACGGGTTTTTCGTCTGACGAGTTTTCCGTCTGATATGAATTCAGACGAATTTCCGTCAAACAACCGTCTCGTCCCGGTTTCACGAAAAACTCGCCAGACGAAAAATCCGTAATGACGAGTCTTCCGTCTTCTGTCTCCATTGTCTTACCTCCACTTAGTCCGGGTCCAGAGGCATACACCTTCTTGGCATCAACTGTCGTTTCAGGGGGGAGGACGCGGATGGTGTAAGGGGAACGGTTGGCTTCGTTTCCTTGGTAAATCACGCCCATGCGGTAATATCCGGCATGTTGAGGTACGAATCTAAAATGTAAGTAGGGCGGCTTTATTTATTGAGTAATCACGGCTGTGGGTGGGAGGGAGGGAGGGAGGGGGGGGGGGGGGGGGGGGGGGTCAAACCTAGTTCACATTTGACGTGAGGCAAGATTTTATTAGGAGATGGAAAGGTTTTAATGCTCAATTGCAACTTTTTAAAGAATGTTTGGAACGCTTGGCGATGCAACAAAATACATTCTGATTGGCTTATTTGAGAGCAAGGAGGGATCCCAAGTAAATGATACCTGATGACCATCTGACTACTGTCCCTGCCCCTAGTGACGGTACATTTTGCAGGACGACCTTCCGGGTCAGTCAGGTGCACGCTCAGCTCATGAGGATTGGCGCCTGCAGGGACGTCCACAGGTATCTCGACTTCATAGAGCTGGTAGAATTTCTCGTAGTCGTGAACATTGACGACCACTTTGTTTTGTTCCCTGACGTTAACCATGAAAGGAGCTCCTTCAACCAGGTCCCCGGCATAACGTACATAGACCTATAATCAAACAGTTTTTGGACATATAATCAAATAATGGAACTGATTGCAAAGCGTGTGATCATCAATTTCTTAGTTGCTATATAGCTAATATTGTCAATGGCTTGTGAAATGTTATCGTGGTGTCCACACTTGATTGACATGATGATAGCGGTCAGCCTGTGGATTTGCTGTATTTGCCCTGTACAATAAAGACCCGCATATAAGAACAAATGGATAAAAACATCAGGTTGAAATTCGTCATTTTAGATACCTGTTTTATAATAAGGTCCTTACAGTATACTTTATATTTGGAAGTTATATTCAGGATGACCCCGAAATGGGTTGTTCTTTATATGCGGGTGGTTAATGTATTGTTTATTTTTGGATGATTCAAACTTTACTTTGTGAAGACCCTGACAGTCACTCTGTACATGTTCATTCGCCTTTGTCACACGTGCACCATCTTGTTTTTCTTACTGGAATGGAATCGAGGCCAAGTAGGAAGCGTGATGTGTCATGCAAGATCGATAACGCGGATGCTGGCCTTAAAATGTTAATATGGCGGATAGCAACAAGTTTAACGCAGGAGTTTGAAAACCGAGCCGAAAATTACGAGCGTGACGGCCATAAAAGCGAATGTTGGGCCTGCTTGGCCTCGTTGCAATGCTCAAGATGGCGGCCCGTGACAAAGGTGAATGCTGGTCTGTCCGTCCGTCCGTCCGTCCGTCCGTCTGTCTGTCTGTCTGTCTGTCTGTCTGTCTGTCTCTCTGTCTCCCTGACTGTCTGTCTGTCTGTCCAGTGACCTTGAATTGTGCATGGTTGTCTGTCTATCTGGTCTACTGACCTTGTATTGCCCGTGTTTGGGTGGTGTAAACTTGACATGGTGATGTCCCTGGTAGTCTCTGCTCAAGCTGCATGGCACGTCATCCCCTTCTGGTCCAATCACTTGGGAGCTGAACAGTGACTCGTCCATCTCGTTTGTGGATTCCACCTATGTAAAGGACACAGTGCATTGCTTTTAAGTAATGGTCCGTTTAAAGGGGCACTGTCACGGTTGTTTCAACAACATATTATAAAATAAGACCAGTCATCTACAGAAACAACTAAGAATCCTATGTATACTGTTATTATGTCCTAGAAAGAAAAAGGAACTGATACTTGCATTATACAGAGAATCTAACGTACGATTTAATAGCTTTCGCTATCAAATTTCCAAGTTTTAAAACTGTTCAGCCTGATACGAAATTAAAAATGTCATTTCACAATCCGATTCCATCCGCTCGATAGCACACAGAAATACTCCAAATTTGTACTCATCTTGTAGCTGAAAGGTCATTTAACAAACCTAGACGATTATTTTGTTCATTTCTTGTGAATATGACTGCATTTAAGCTACCTAAATTAACCCTAAAATCGTGTAAAATGGTGACAGTGCCCTTTAAGTACCAGTACATTAGTGATAGTTAACAACTATTCCCCGAAGGGGAGGTGAATAGTGGTGGACACACATATCAATCGCTAGGCACCGACCCTGAGGGGATAGTTGTTTTAGTATATTTAATTTAATTTATTAGCTTCGCCCGAGTTAAACATTTACTTACACTTACACTAAATTACAAACATCGAGACTAAATAATACACTACAATTAATTGAAAAAATAATAATAGTAATAATAATGACAAATCTGGGCAGGGTATCCGTGACAGCTTCTGCCAATTACCACGGATCCATAATATATACCAAATCAGAAATAAAATAACGATTAAAAGATTCATAACGCAGTATCGCGCGCGAAACGAGCCGCCATTTTGTAAGTTTTCTCAAAACAGTAGATATTGTTTGATATCTACTATTTCAGGAACCTATCAGAGCGAAAACTCACAAAAAATGACTATTCACTATTCACTATTTCGTGTTGTATTCTTCATCATTTTTCGTGTTTTTCTTTTGATTATTTTAACAATGAGTCACTATTAGCATAAGATAAGTGAGGTGCAATTTGTTTTCATTCGGGAAATTCCACATCGAAAAACACAAGAAAACCGAAAAGAAAAATGAAATGCATAGGGCTGGGAAACCCAATGGCAATGCGCTGGGATCAGGGAAAATATGAAAATATTATGAGAGGGAACGATTGAAGCAGTGGAAATGCGCTTCCAGTAATGTATGCCTCTTTGAATTTGTATTCTGGCTCATACTGTAATTCAGCAAGTACTGCAAAGTAAGTACATCTCTGCAGTGTCAGTGTCAGTACGTGACATCTGGCTATATTGCTCAGACGTCTCACTCAAATCATTTGAGTTTGAGTTGGCGTCTGTTACTGTGCGACTACATCAACCGGGCCATCCTGTAAAATGTTTCTCATTCAGAGATTAAACCTTTTTAAGGAAATTTAATGGCATGCAATACGTCTGACAATGAATAATTAAATGTTTTGAAGTTATTCCTGCTCATATTTTTCCCAATGTTTAGAGAAAAGCGAATATTTCGATGTCTGAGATCTCAAGAAAGTCAAGGTCCTTTGTTCTGTACTCGCTTTCTGATTGGCTAACTTCTTACAAAATGGCCCGGTTGACGTAGTCGCACAGTAACTCAGGCTACAAAGTATGAATTTTAAGGATTTAGTATATATAATAGGACTCCATGCTGTCCAATTAAGAAAACATTGGATAATAACTCTTTATTCCATAAAATACCAATTACACGGCATATAGGATACACTAACAAATATATAGGTACAAAAGAAAAAAAAATTACATAAGACTTAATGAGACTCATTAGATTCTTCAGCATCTCGAACCATCGCATTAAAACGCTCGAGAATATCAAAACAAAATTTGGCAGTTACCTTTACGACAGACTCGTCACACATCGACAATAAGTAAACGCATAGATTACGCAAACCTAGTTGGCCAAAGGAAGCATTCAGAGGAACTCTAAGATTGGACGAGGCCGCAGGCCGAGTCCAGTTTGGAGTTCCGAGGAATTATCCATTTTTTCTTAATTGGACAAGCATGGAGTCCTGTTATTTATTAATTATATAGTCAATGATAAAATGCCGAAATTGCCCAATTTCAGCGCGCGATCCAATTTAAAAATAATTGGACAGTTGACAATAATGGATTTCGCGCTGGCTATATAATTATTATTATAATAATTACCTTGAGATCGACCTCGTTCTGCATGACCCTCTCGGCAAAGAGTTCCTCACTCTTAACGTGTTGAACGACTTGCGGTTCAGGCTCGCCTACTTTGATCAGGAATGGGCTGTTCTCGACTGGTTCACCATCACAGAGGACGTGCACCTAGGAAAGATAGTCATTTGTTGAGGCTTTTCATGTTATGAAAGTTGTACATTTTGTGTTAATAACATGAGCTTACAGATGGGATTCGAGCCCACTACCTTAAAGGAGCCTGTCACGCAACTGCGCAGCTGTTCTGCGCATCTCAATACAAAGAAGTATCGTCCCGTAACGATGGCCAGCGAAGGCGTAAAAACCTCGAAAACAATCGTTTATAATTTCGCTATTTCTCGATCCATCGAACCATTCATTTTAACTTTACAATTCTTAAATAGGTATCTGATAGGATGGTCTAATTAGCTTTGCTGATTAAGCATGCGCGTAACGTGACAGGTTCCTTTAATGCCTACTCTGGGACCTTATCACGCTGCGTGTTTATGCGAGATAAGGCGAGATAAGGCGAGATAAGGCGAGATAAGGCGAGATAAGGGGGGAAATGGTCCAATTGAAAAGCAAGATAGGTGGAAAAATGGACAGCCTGAATTAGCAATTTCTAAGTTATGAATTGTACTTGCAAGATAAAGCGAGATAAGGCGAGATAAGGAACAATTTTGCCAATTAGGAGCTGCGAGAAAAAGGCGAGGTAGGGCGAGATAAGGTCTCAGAGTAGTCCTACCTTAGACTTAGACACTAGTCGGATGCACTACTAACTAGACTACTAACATCTCTTTGATGAGCATGTCGTACGGGTTAACATTGAATCATCCACTTGTAATTCACTTGTTCTCGGTTATCATCAAAGTTTATACCTCATGTATTACGTGCAATATAGATATTTTAGCGTGGGATTTGTAGCTTTCGTGTGAAATTTTCAGGTTTGTCTGCTGTTCAAAAAAGGCAAATTGCAATCAATACCATCCGCTTAATGACGGACTCAGACAACTCAAAGATGTATTCATCACTTTAACTTTAACAGCCAAACTTTAACATATTTGAATGTTAATTGTAAAGCGTGTTCATACAGTGCACCTCCCTTGCACTTTATATGTTTCACTGATACCCTATACTTTGCCTCGATTCATGTTTATATTTAGCAAAACCAGGCCCGTACCGGGGGGAGGGGCGAGCCCCCCCCCCCCCCCCCCCAGCGATTTGGGCAAAACTACTATACTTTTCTTAAGATTGCCTTATTTTTTCTACGTTCTCGTACTATAGGACCCCCAGAATGTTCTGCCATGATAGGGCCCACCTGTGTGCTACGGGCCTGCAAACTGCACCTCATTCGTTTGTCAGAAAACAAGACATAAATGTAGTGTATCTTTAGTGGCGGATCCAGAGGTGGTGCGTTGGGTGCGGACGTACCATCCTTTGCAATATAAAAATGGTTTGAAACGGCAATATGTAGTCCAAAAGTCAAGGCTCTGGTAGTCCTATTGACAAAACTGGCTCATCAAGGCCCTGATCTTCTTTGTGAACATGAATGTGATTGTGCACACCACCTAGAACACCTACTTTATATGTCCCTGGGTAGCGTGGCACGAATTTAATATGGCGATAGCCTTCGTCTCCCCTTTCCATTCTGGATGGTAACAACTCATTATCAGGGCCTCGGACCTCTGACGTCACGTGGCGATTATCTTCGTCTATGTCCAGTGCTATATCAAGCTCATGGCTGGTCGTGTATTGGTGCTGCACGAAGTCTGTATCGCGCAGGCGCACCAGAGTGTTACTTGGCTCGCCGACATTCATGCTGAAAGCGAAATGGTCATGAAAATGAATTAATTTGTTTACATAAACTCGCGAGTCTAGGAAATAGAACCACTTTCGTGCATGTCCTGCTTTAGTGGTTCTAAAAATATTTGTTCACTTGATTCCGAGGAGTGAACATGGGTTCTGCAGATTTTACCTCTAAAAGGTACCAAAAAGAGCAAAGAGCGTTGCTTAGTTGATTTTGACCCACTAAAAGGTACCAACAAGTTAGCCTGAATTTCACACGTATTTCCCTCGTAATTTACGTCTGAAATTCAGGTTACAACCAAGTGTAATATTCGGATAAAACCATAGTTGCTTGATTTGCAGACCCCTAGCTAAGAGGTGCCTATCTGGAAAAGGATTGCAAGTTTTTGAATTTTACCCGCTAAAAGGTACCAGAGGCCTGAAAATGTACGCCAAGCACACCCGCCCAAAAAATAGGGGAGTCCCCCCGGGCCACAGAGTTGGGTTTATTGTCTTACTCGAAAGGAAACACATAAGAACTAAATTCAATCCAAAACATGAGCTGGGAGTGGAGCCCGGATCAGAGCAGTCAGAGTCCGACGCCATAACGCCGAGCCAACTGAGCATCGAAAGTACATAAAAACGGTAAAAATAAAGTAAAGTAATCCTCAAAGCTCTAAGCGCTTTACCGTGAAGGTCTAACCATTTGCAGATATTAGAGCAAAAGCAGCACCTTCTCCTCGATTATTTAGAAAAGACCCAACTTTTGTTTTAACCCCCAACCTCCCGCACATAAGCCCGGCGCTCTACCACTGCGCGCTAACCGGTCGTCGGTAGTCAAAATGTAGTCAAATGTAGTTATGCTTACTGGAAAGGACTTCCATCTACAGACTGCCCCTTGCATCTGACATCCACCGTGTAGTTTCCCATTTTATGCGGAATAAATCGTAAGTGATGCAGATTGTCCGACTCCTTGTTGAAAGAGGAGATCACGTGCTCGTTGCCAGGTCCTCGGACCTCTGCGGTCACGTCAGTTACTTGTTGAGGAATCTCCATGGGGCAATCGACTTCTTTGTGCATTCGGTACCGAATAGTCTCCTGTAAAATACACAACACATGAAATAACTTGAAATGACACAATGGTAACTTAATGGTAACAATGGTAACCATAACAGTTCTTATTTTAGGTAAGCAAAATGATTTCCTGTCTTTAAATATGATAATTGCCACTTACAAGCTAATCTGGCAATGTGTGGTCAACAACACGTGCATCAAAAAACAAACAAACAACAAACGAACGAACGAACGAACGAACGAGCGACAAAAATAACGAATAACAATAAAAAACAACATTTATATATTACATATGACCGCCATTACCGAATTAGCTCGCTAGGGAGGCCTGTTTGAAAATACGTTACAGAAGGAGGATTGCAAAAAGAAGACTGGGGAAGACAATTCCATACGGGTAGAGACCTGACAAAACAAGAATACTTATGGGCATTTACACTAGAGTGAGGCTGAGAAAATTGTTAGTTGTTAGGGACCGGTCATTATTTATCGCCTGGGGGGGGGGGGGGATCAGAGGATTTTGGGTAATACGAGGTCAACATGCAGTGATCCTCCCTCTATACGTTCAATGATTAACGTGATCCCCCCCTCAGAGCAGTTAATCGTTTTCGTGATCCCCCCCCCATATGACCTAGTAGAAGACCAATTTCCAGATAGAGGGGAACGCATTTTTCTTTCGTTGCGCGCGAAGCGCGTCCGAATTTGATAAACGCATTTCATCAAGCCTTAGAGAAAGTGTAGATGAACATTCCGTTTTTTATGTATAGTAAACAAATCCTGTAGTTTTTATTATTCATGCGGCAATTACGCGCCGAAATGACGAAATTATTATTATTCATTTGCGAGAAGCGCGGCCCAAATGACGAATTTCTATGCCTGTAACGTCGAACTCACGCTTACACTTCTTTCGAACATAGCGACTGCCCGCCAGGCCTATCACTGCAGGGCACTTTTGGTAGAGTTTGTTTTACCTCGCCAAGATACACTTGTTCTTGTGAACGGTGCGAAGGTAGTGTATTCGTTGAGTTGCCAAAGACTTTATTAGATGAAATTTTATTATGTATTGAGTGAAGTGAAGTAGAAAAATGCAAATTATAGGGAAGTTGCTGGAATAACTACTTAGAAAATTTATTGTGGTCCCCCCTTTCAGGGCTTCAGGTTTTGAGAGATCCCCCCTTTCGCTCGCCCCAAAATGAAGTGATCCCCCAAAAAATCCTCTGCAACTCCCCCCCTCCCCCAAGGCGATAAATAATGACCAGTCCCTTATGTAGACAGCTCTTGCATGCGACGCAAAGGACAGTTAATACATGGACGCACCTGTTTTTCAAACTCCTTGAGCTTGACCTTAATAGGGGGTGTAGTCTCCATTATATCCATGACCATAGGGCTGTTATCGATTGGATAACCAGCACATCTAACATCTATCGCGTATTGACCAGCCTTCTCAGGCATGAACCGCACGTGGGTAAAACCGTCCGCTTCTTCAGTCAAAGTCGAAAACACGTGTTCATTGTCAGGGTCTTTAACGGTTGCTGAAATGTCTCCGTATTCTTCGTTATCTACCTGGATTGGAATATCGACCTAACGAGGGAAAAATAACACTGTTTCTCTCTCGCATCTTAGGCAGGGCAGTGCACTGATATCCCATGATTAATCTTGTTTAAATGCCACATTATCTTTCAAGAGGAGACCGTTCCAAGAAGGGCAAACTAAAGAAGTTGTACCGGAAAGAGTCGATTTCACATGACTGTGGTAAACCAAACACAAAGTAAATGTACCGATACAACAAAACGTATAGGAGTAAACGTTAAGTGTGAATTACTCACGTCACTAATCTGAAATCCGCTCTATGTGATCACTTAGCCAGGAAGAGCAGTAAAAAAATAAAATGTTGCAATGCGAAATAAACACTTTGTTTAATTCAACATGGCTTTGTTGTAAATAGGGTATGAGATGCGCAACAAAACAATGAAGTTGGTGCGAGAAATGCCCGATGCATTTTGCCTCACCTCTTCCATGGTGCAATAACCGCTACGAGTCTGTACAGACTCCTTGACGCGGACGCTTCTTGGGTTTGAAACTGTGACTCGGTAGGGGCTGTTTAATACTTCTGAACCTCCGTACTTGACGGTTACCGTATGCGGACCGGCCGTCTGTGGCATGAAACGGATGTAGGTTTGTCCGCCGTCTTTAGAGACCGAGGTGGGAATAGGGTTCATTCTGTGGTCCACTGTAGACGCCTCCAAGATGCCCTCGCCTGCGTCTTGCGGGATATCCACGGGGATTTCTACATGTTTATGAACCGCCCAACCTGAGAAACAAACATTTAATCCTCTACAAAAAACTTAAACAATCATAACAGCATCGAGTACAAGTAAAATACAATTTCTTGGAAAGTCTTTGCTGAATGAACTGATGTGACTGCTTAAGAAATATTAAACGTTGCACAACTGAGCTTACCTGCTTGAGTAATACTCGAACCAGTCCAACAAGTTTAATGAAGAAAGCTATGTTAAAAGTGTTTAATGAAAGCTGGAGTTTACTGTAAGAGGGTTATTGGAAATATAATGCTTTGGTTAAGTTAGCACAGGAACAGTAAGGGGTTTCAGGAGGCCGTTACGAAGTACTTTTCCAAGGAATCCGCGCCGAGGAGCAGTTCCGAGAAAACAATGCAACTGTCGACAAACCTCGGGTGGTTGAGCGTGTTGGAGATTGAGACCGGGCGTGTGGCTGTGACAGGAGTCGAACTTTTGACGGATCAGCCACCTTGATTTCAAACGGGCTTCCCTTGACTGCCTTCCCACCATACAACACGTGGATATTATGGATACCCACGTTTTGGACTATGTATTGCACGGTATAAGTATCAGAGTCCGTCTCTGATTGGACAAGAGATACGGGAAAATTTCCGTATGGGCCTACCCCGTAGACCTCCAGGTAATCCTTGGAACCGCCTTGGAGAGTAACGGAGAACTGGGCCGGCGTCTCCAGCAGGACCTATCACACAATTAGTACTTTAAGGCCGGGGCAAAACTAGTTCAACATCATTCAACATTACTGGGAGGCATGCGAGAAAGACATTCCCGTTTCACGTTACATTGAAATCGTTATTGTTTTCCTTGGGGATTCAAGAAAAAACATTGAATAATTGCAAGTAAAGGCGAGGTAAAACGGACAACTTGTCTCGCAACATTATTGCAAAACGAGTTGAAGAGCGATGCTGCGCGATTTACCACTTGACTAAACAACTTGCCTTTCAACAAATCGGCATGTTGCAAGTTGAAAAATAGTGTTGCAGAAAGTAGAAGTCCATCCTACTTTTTGCAACACAACTTCTCGTTGTTGCCCGTTTTACCTCCGTGAAGGAAATTTGGTTCGCTCTTCGTCGCTCTTCATTATGCACTGACAATGTTGCGAGACAAGCTGCGAGCGTTTTCGTTGCTCGTTTTGCCTCTCTTTACGATCTGACAAGTTTGTTTGTATCGGATTACGCCATAGCTTGTGGCATTAAAACTAATCAGGCGTCGATATTTTCCAAACTTGAAACATGCCGATTTGTTGCGAGACAAGTTGTTTGGTCGGGTGGTAAAACGCGCAGCATCGCTCTTCAGGTACAACTGAACTTTTGAGAGCTGGACAACTAAGCTTGTCAACCAAGTCAATAAATCCGTTAGCTTAGCGCAAAAATTAACGCCATAGTGCTCATGAATATTCGTCATAAAGGTCGATGAATGACACCAAACGGTCTGTGGACAATCCCCCAACGCTTTGGCTTGCTCTTCTAGCGGATTGGCCTAACCATCTAACGGTGGTTTTATTACATAATAATGATTGCATAATCTCGGCTCAATATTCAATCACTCAAATAATTCCCAGTTTAATTATCAAACAACTAAATCTAAATTCCTACAAATCTACAGAAAGCCAGTATGTGCCTTAGCTATGGTATACCTGATAAAGGCCCTCGCCATGGGCCACAATCTTGTCGGGGTCTCCCACCACTGACGTGAGGGGACTTGCAGGGACTTCCATTCCGTTAAACGTACAGTTCGTCACGTACTTGCCGGCTGAGTCGGTATGTACGAGACCATGTACTTGCCACGAGCAGTAGCTCGCACATCCACAGGGATCCCACCAGAGGGACCCTTGCATTTGATTGCTAGCTCCCCTAGCCCTGCTCGTGTGGTGTCGACCTCGAACTGGACTGGATCTCCGATGGTAGGGTGCCGGGCGCTTTCTGGTTATAACAATTTACAAAGGCAACTCGTATTAGTTACAGTAAGCAGAAGTACCAGAATCAATTCAACACCATGATGCTTCAGCACATTCGTGGAAATTCTAACTGAGAAATAAGTATGCCAATACCCGTTTTATTGAGTCCCTTTATTAAGCTATGATTGTCGAAAAAACCCGGCGGCTTTCAGATTTAGCCAAAGTCCCACTTTGAATTGTTTATGAAGTAGTCATTTCCTAGTGTGCTTGTCATCCGCTAAGGTACAGTACGTTTCACGTTCTATGACTCTCGCCTGTGATCACGCCTTATTGATCTCGCGATCTACAAGAGTCATGCCGATTCAAGGCAACGATGGTTTGCAAAGGGAGTTTGAATCACTCAGCAAACTGTTAGAATATGGGTATGAAATCTGCATCTTGTCGTCTGGACAAAGGAGAGGTAAAGTTCCGCGATATGAACAAATGAAAGATAAGAATCCTCGGCCAGTCGACCTGGTAGAACACTTGACCCCGTGAGGTAGAATTGAAAGTGCAACGAACTCCACCGTAGTGGATGAGAATCAGGCTATTCATTTGCACGTGTACAGGTGTTACCAGACTTCAGACTTGAACTGATCCGCAAATGCTTAGCTAAACGTGGCTGATCAGTAAAATAAAAATATGTTTATATAGAATGAATAGCAACAATTTACCTTCTGGTACTAGCAAGACGCTCATGGGGTCACCAACTTTAGTTGTGAAAGGTGAGCCTGGCACCTGTGTGCTACCCATGTACACTGTAATATGGTGTTCTCCGTTTTCTGTTGGTCGGTAGCGTGCGGTGTAGGTACCGTCCGAGTTTCGATGCACTTTGACCGGAACAGATCTGAAAGAATAATGGTCATATTTGCAATCAGACGTTCATCCAAACAAAACCCATTTCATAATCAAAACTTACAGGGACCAGTTTCAACACGAGGCTCCATCTTCCCAACCAACCAGACCAGAAGTCCTGGCTTATTTTCGCTTTTGGTCACCATCAATACGTTTTACGCTTTCATTCAGAAACGAGCTATAACATAGTAGTTTTCTATTGTCATTTCTTTGATATCGACTTATTAAATGTCTTTATATATGTACTCCAAACAATTCTGTTTTCTCGATTATTCTTCTAAAACATCAGCAAATAGAAGTCTGATTTACTTTCCTCAATCTGAAATCCGTTCTATCTAGTTGATGAATTTTGTTATCTGTGCTCTGGTTCTACCCATAAAGGTACGTCAATCAACGTATTAGATGGTAGGACACCCGGGGGGGTCCAATATTTTTTGGGCGGGGTTGCTCGTCGTACCTTTTAGGGTTTAAAATCAGGCCTCTGGTACCTTTTAGGGGGTAAAATTCGAAAACGTGTAATTTTTCCAGACAGGTACCTTTTAGAGGCCCGTTCTAGCAAATCAAGCAAATCGCACTTGTTGAAGCCTGAATTTCGGACGTATTTTCCCTCGTAAAAAATACGAGAGAAAATTACGAGGGAAAAAACGTCTTGTTGGTACCTTTTAGGGGTCAAAATCAATTAAGCAACGCCATGTTTGGTACCTTTTAGGGGTAAAATCGAAAGTTCTCGACGAGCACCCCCGCCCCAAAAATATGGAGTCCCCCCCCCCCCCCCCCCCCCCCCCGGGTAAGACATCGAGGTAAGACATTTCGTCTGACTGTGAAAAGTACCGCGACAAGCCGCGGCACGGTCGCGAAACGGAACCGATACGGAATGAAATCGCGTACTCGCAGCACGGTCGCGGTCGCGGCGCGGCACAACTTTGTCGCGGCACTTTTCACAGTCATACGAAATCTACACTAGTTGTTGTACCTTGTTGGTCCTTCGCACGTAGCCGTCACGTCAGCATTCGTGGCCCCATGAACCTTAATTTGAAACTCCGCTTCCTGACGTACAACCGCATTCTTAAGACCGGGTCCGTTGACCTGTATATCGCTGACGTCCTCTAAGACTTCCACGATGAAGGGGCTATCAGGAATGTGCTCTCCAACATGAGTGATATGAACCCTGTGTTGTCCGGGCGATAGTGGCGTATAGTGGCATCTAAGGCCATCTAGGGGGCGGTTAGTGATTAGTGATTAGCTGTAGGTTATAATTAGATCATATTGGGTGTACGTAGTTAAGCTCTGTTCAAGAGGCGCGGAATAGATTCAGTGTGAAACACTGATGAATTAGACACATACGTAAAAGCAAAATAGGAAAATATAGTTGAACGTTAATATTTTGTCGGGGTAGACTATTTGATGATATTTATTGGCTAGAAAATGACATAGTAAATAAAAGCGTTCACTAGACTATCATGCTGTACTACAACTGGGTAACTTTGGAGAAACTTAGAAAGTTAGCTCAAACCAGGGTCAATTTTAAGCAGGACATTGGCCAAGCAGGCAAGTTTTTTGTTCTTACCTAAAGTTTGTTTGACGGTAACAGGAACTGCTTTTCCTCCTGGTTCCTTGACCTCTACTCGACAGTTATCCACACCCAAATCTTTTCTGCCCAGCACGCTAAAGTCTGTCTGCCTGTTGCGAAGGGCTCGTCTCAGCCCAGGCCCAGCTGCACTGAACGTGTGTGCGTGGCTGCGGAGTTTCTCACAGTTACGGAATTGTAGCATGTAACACATTACGCTCAGCTCATCAACATCTGGGCTCGTCAGCTCTTTGGCTGAGAAGACTTTCTTGACTCCGAGTTTTTCTTCAGCAGTGTTTAAAGCGAGGTCAACTAAGGAAATAAATCATCTCATACAATCATTACCGCGATTAATATCATCGCCATCAGCAACAGGAGCACCACCCTCATATATGGTATACGGGTATGCGCCGCCCTATAGGGTATGGTTTTCGGGCTCCTGTAGGGTAGGGTATCGTTTTTTCGCTTGTTTGGTCGCTGATGGGGTATGTATTTCAGTATGGCTACCCTAGTGCAATCACATTTCGATCAAGTTGTGCCGCAATTAGTGATAAAGACAGTTTATTCTAAAACCTATTTATGATTAACAAAATTCCGCTTTGATCGCGACCAATTGGAACACCCTGGAGACATTCTTCAGGTCTGCGGCAGGTATACAATTGTGACGATAGGTCTACGGTAGGGTATAAAAAACGAGGATTTTTGTTATGTAATAGGGCTTTAACTTTATATGAATACAAATTCAGAATTTGTACACTTGGTAACACTCGGTACAGAAAGTACGTTTTTAAAGTTTTTGATGTTGTATATTTCTCTGTGTGAGCAAAGTAAATACACAATAACAAACCAATCAGGGGACGAAAAAAGCACGACTTGACTAGTCAAGAAAACAAGAGTCGTTTTTTTTTCGCATTCTGATTGGCTGACAAAACAAAGACCCAAGATCTCGACGAATAGGAAAGTGTAGAAAACGCAAGTCTGATTTACTTTCGACACTCATCTGAAATCCGCTCTATTATCACTACGATGGATCACACCAGACTAACCTCTCTGCGACGGGGTCATATCATCCAAGTCTTCATACCCTGGAACCATTCCTGGACTTTGTGCCTCAAGAAACATGTTCAGAGCACGTCCATCGCTCCAGTCCGTGTTGAAGTTCTTGCAATGGATACCCGGGGCGGCCTTGTTTACAATCTCTAGAGTTCTTTTCTCCCCACAGGACCCCGGCTGTGTAAATTGTGACAGATAGGTCATCATACTGAGTTCGTCCACGTAAGGACTGCAGAAAGCCTCTGGCGAAATGATCATTGGGATACGAAGTCTCTCCTCTGCGAAAACAAATACATTCCCTCATTGGTTTTTACGGGGTAACGGAATAACTGCTTGTCACAATCATCATCATCATCATAATTTTGTGGCCGTGGCGAGATGGGTCGCATATGCCCTCGCCAGCAATCTGGGTCCCAGTGCCCTGCTCCTTACTTTTATCAGATCAAACATGACATGCATGACCCCTTCGCTTTTTGTGAATAATAGCAATGATTATAAACCAATCACCTGCAACTTTCATTGCGCGTCGTACGTTATGTATGCGATCTTCAGGGTCCATCTCTCTCCAGTCTTTCATCAGGGAGGGGTCACAGAAATTGATGAGAGCCGCTAGTAAGATTCCATCGTTCCAGTCTGTGGTGACATTCTGGTAAGATAAGAATTGAGTCAGTTCAATCGAGGCTCCGGGGAAACGATGGTGTATTCGTAATTATTCTTTTCTTTCTCCCGAGCCTCAATTCGATCCTATTGTGTATGTTAACTGGGCCTTTATATCGAGAGTGGGCTAATCAGATCATGTGGTGATTCCTTTGGGTGGTTACAATTGTCAATTTTTTCTCACTCGACTGAGGGCACGAGTGTATGTGCAGAACTAATAAACGTATCCACCCAAAGGAGTTATCACATGATCTGAATTGGGTGGCAAAAAGATGTAAGCACCGTTAGGCAATTTAGTCTATAGGTTTTCACAACCGGTGTATCAGACTCTGTTATTGGTTTGACTACAGTCATCTAAAATCCGTTCTAATGTCGTGGATGTATTGTTCGTCTTCTTTTAAACAACAAGTTGCATCGCTACTCTTACCCTGATTTCGCACTCGTGAAGAGCTTGTCGTATCCACATCATCATTAACATTTTTCCCGAGGTGCTACCGCTAGAGCTAATCTGGTAATGTAGAATGAGGCGCCAGATCAAACCCAAAATCAACTTGATGTTCCCGTTAACAATGTCATCATTACCTGAAAAGTAGAAATAGAAATTATTTTGAGCGAGAGTTTGTCTAAACTGGGGCCCCCGAGGAGGGGTAATTGAAGATTGAAATGGTAGGAATGACCGTCGGGAAGCCCGAAGTTTCACCCTCAAAAATATCTGGTCAGACCAAATTTCCACCCTAAAATATACTCCTCGGTCTATTTTAATTTAAATAATACCTTCTTCAGCGCACCATTTTAGTCCGAAGAACGCCCCCCCCCCCCCAAAAAAAAAAAGAAAGAAAGAAAAAAAAAACGTATTTTCTTCAGCGTAACGTTTTCGTTCAGAGAACTCCTAAAAAATACCGGATATCATGACAGAGCGGAAATGACCTGTTTAGATCACTAAATTTCAAATAATAAGGTCAGGTTAGCTCAGAGAAGCTTGATTTTTTGCATACAGACTCCTTGTCTTATTAGAAACAAAATATCAAAAATGACTTTTTTCTAATGGATCCGTCTTTGAGATATTAGGCTTTAAACATTGGTTTCTGTGCCATTTATGGGAGAATTAATACTTTGATCAGGAATTATGCAAACTTTGCTCGATCATATCTAAATTCATATTCTTTGATTTTCTTAAAAATTTGGAATTAAGCTTTTAGCCATAGAAACTCTTTGTATACGGAATCTTGAGCTTATATATTGAAATATGGCAAAGTTAGACATTTCATTTTGGTCATTTCCGCTCTGTCGGATATCATACCAACCATCCGGATATAGGGATTATCCCCGCGGCTGGGCCAAACCATTGCAACATCTGATGCAACTTCATTCAACATTTGTTGAATCACCTATGGAATGATGTTGAATGGGGGACCAGAACAGACCACTCCGCGGTTGCAGTGAGCATATCATTAGTAATCATTCAAACGTCAACTGACAATCAACACGTCTATATTGGCTTCGCGCCAAATGCGCTGATTCGATGAGTCATTCTATTGCGAACTTGTACTTGATTGGTTAATATAGGCTGGTATTACGAGCACGCGATGTATTATATTGATATGAGGTTTGTGGCATCGCGACCTCTTTACTTACGAGTCCGGGAGCGGCCTACTGTACTTTGTTTACCTGTTAATCACTGAAGAACTTAAGGTGAAACGTTACTGCTAATGACTAAAACATCAGTTTTGTTTTTGGCTGAGCGAAGATCACGCTTACGATAGATTATCTGGCGAAAGATGTCTCCTGATGAGAACCAAAAACACTGCTCAGCAAATAGTCGCTCATATAACTTTATAATTACCTTTAATTATGGTGCGAATATAATTAAATGTCAGATTCATTCGCTGAATTAGTTTACGGTTTTTCCGAAAAATAATCATTTTTCGTGCACTTTAAATTCCTTCGAGTGCCATATGATATGAAAGCTTCCGAAACACAGTAAGCCCAATCCCTAACAATGTTATTTTTATAGCGCTGCTTCTACTATTAATATGTGCTTTACAAATTAATATGTGTTTACAATAAATGAATTCATTGCAATTAACAATCCGCTCATAAAAATAAATAGTAACAAGTAAAATTTAAAAAAAACGTGCATCGACAGTGCATCGCGTTTTGTATCAGTCAATTCCAGCGGTGAATTTTCAGTTTTATTTTGGAAATGACCAACATCCTGGGGGTTGCCCGGGGGGGGGGGGGGGGGGGGGAGGCATGGTCACCGCTGCAATTGACTGATACATTTCTCTAGTTTTCTTTCGTTTTTTTAACCCAGACTGGGCTTTTTTTCCAGACTGGGCTTTTTTTGACCATCTGTGACTGGGGGGGGGGGGGGGGGGGGGGACTGGGGGGGGGGCTAATTCGGCCCCCCTCTATATCTCTTGAACCACTGGGGCTATGATCATCAAACTTTCACACAATGACCATGAGCCTTAGACAAATCACCACACCCGTTTTTGTCACGCGGATGCAAAATGTGACGTCACAATGACGTCATTCTCAATGTTTTAGCAATTTTGAGGTAATTTTAATTAACTTCCAAAAACTTGGTAGATAATACTCTAAAGCCAACTAATTAACATGAAGATATTGTAAATGTAATTATTTGTGACATTAACACATAAATTTTATTAAACTTGGTCATAATGACGACTTTTGAAAATATTGTCCGCCATCTTGGATCCGCCATCTTGGATCCGCCATCTTGGATCCGCCATCTTGGATTTCATTTAATTTCCATTTGACTCTTCAGATAAATACTCAATGAGAAAAAAATGGTCAAAATGTACAAAATACTCATCAAAGAAGTGTTTGACATTCAAAAAGTTGAATTAAAAGGATATTTGTGAATCCCAGAGCTAGTTTTAGACCATATGTTAAAATGAACAAAATCCCCCTACCCTTCCCCCCAAAGATTTCGTGTCAAAAATTAATTAGCCTGTACGTAAATTACTAATGAGTACAAGCTCCAATAGTCATAAATTGGGCAATGTGTCCAACATTAAGCTTGAAATATGAAAAATTCACGTTTTTTCGAGTTTTGCAAAACATGCATGTCAAAAAGTGGTTGCCATGAAAACTGGGCCGTTGACCTTGACATGTCATTGACACCAAAATGTCCCCAGATAAATTTTAGGAAAAGTCACGAAGTTTCACCATCATAGCTGCAGTGGTTTTAGAGTAATCAGGATTTTACTGGAGGGGGCTCGAAAAGCCCCCCCCCCCCCCAGTCTGAATAGGGTTAAAGAAAGATGGCTGTGGAGAAAGCTACGTTTTGTGTGACTACAGTTTTTGATCGGCTAAACGGAGCAATTGCGATAGCTGTTTTCACGAAATTCAAGAAATAGATATTGTTTTTATTTTTATAAGCTAAGGCAGGGAAGGGAAAATTTGACAACTTTTACAACAATGGCTTGTTGCTTTGTTTTAAAAATGGTCTCGTGAAACACCAGTCATACTTTAAATGTTAGATCTTTAATTACCGAAAATACAAAAAAATACACCGTAATAAAATCAATTAAAAAAATATTTACAACGATGTCTTTGTCGCATTTCCGCGTCACTTATGGAAATCAAAACTCAAAAAGGCGCATTTGTCACTGCAAGGGAGATGTATTAAAAATAATATATTTACAACGAGGTCTTTGTCGCAATTCCGTCTCACTTATGCAAATTAAAAATAAAAAAGGCACATTTGTCAATGCAAGCCTTCTTTGCGCGCGCTTTGTTTGGGTGCAGGGTTTTACAGGGCCGTAGCAAGCCTCCAAAAACTGGGGGCACGACATATAAAAAACTAGGCAGTTTTTAAGGAAAGTTTAAACTCTTTTTCGCGCGAAGCGCGCCGAAAATTTAGAGTCCAGCATGTGAAATTACCGCAAGTTTGGGAGAACTTTGATATGCAGGGTGCAAAAATCGGGAGTTTTAAGGGTTGTTTGGGGAAAAACTGGGGGGGGGGGAGCACGGCCCAGTAAGCGCTACGGCCCTGCCCCCCCCCCCCGGCCCCAGTAAGCGCTACGGCCCTGATGTATAAGGGGCAAGAGAACAGTATACTGCGCGTAGTTGTTCAGCAGGAGAGCGCTCGCGTCAATAGACCTGCAACGTGACCCATTCATGCTTCGCTGTTCCCTCGCTGTTCTTGTGGTTGTTATTTTCATGTAGAAAATCATGCTTCACTTCTGTTATTGTGAAGTGTAGTTGGAGCTATTAGTCATACTATCAGGAACCCGGCAGGGAAATGTAGCGGCGGGGGAGTTGTGTCTGGGTGACATAATAATAAAAATATTTGGAATGATTTATGCACCAGACCGTGTACTAGAGATCGAAGGCAAAACATATGTTTCTTGGTTTCAAACAAAAGAAAACGACCAAAAAAAGTTAACCAGTGGTCGATACAGGATTTTACAAGGGGGTTCCAAACCCCCAAATTTGAAAAAAGAGGTCCGCAATGAAGGTGAAAGAAAGTTTGCCATTTTCTGGCTTTCAAATCCGACACTTTTCGCTAGAAGTAGGCTATAACTTATAGCCTACTAGTAGCTCACCCAATCAGAACGCAGCATTGACAATAGTGTTTTGACTAAAATTCATTATCCTTGACAGCAAAAACGCTGGAAGAGAAGTATGCATTATTTTCCCCAAATTTGTGAAGAAGAAATTAAGGAGGGAAAAGTAGCCTGCGAAAAGTAGTTAGTAATTCTGGGGAATCAGCTTTTTATTTACACTTTTCAACGATAAAAATAACATTTAAAAAAAATGTGCTTTTTGAGAAAAGAGGGATCATGATTTCAAGTTATGCACGGAATGTATTTGGGCGGCATGGAAATTTCTTATTTCAATAATATAAGACGATGCAAAAATGAAAACTAGCATAATTAATGTGAAAAGTTAAAGGAATTTAAGAGAAATCATGTATTGTAGTACACATAAGTGTGCTTTACAATAACACCTATGTAGGAACTAGAACAACTTATTGAAATACCATTCCTCTAGACAGTGAACATCTGGGTTTCGAAAGTTGTAATTTCACGTTTCGAAACAAAATAAATATTGAAGTCCTGTTTGCACTTCTTTTTCCGGAGATAACTAGTATTGGATTAAGCTTTCATCCACAATAATGTAATAAGTACTAAATTAGTTGCCCGCGGCTCAATACATTCGCCAAAACTGAAAATCATGAGCATTAAAGTGCAAAACTTTGCATCCATAAGACATCTCAAGAGTAGGCTTGAAAGAGGAGCAAAGATAAGTTGTAATTTCCGGGACTTCTGCACTATGACCTGCATTAGTCTCGAAAGTCGGCTTTAGAGAAAGTCCATAAAATAAACACATTGTTTTGGGTTGATCGACAAGAATTAAGTTGTAATGATGCTTTCTCAAAAATACGTAATCAATAATATATAGTGAAAATGCCAATGTCTAAGAAATAGCAAAACCAAAGAAAAATCATGCTATTTATATTCGTACAATTGACAACCCCCAGTCTAAAATACTTTTCTCTGTTATCACCCAATTTAAAGAAATTGTAAAACATTTTGGGGTCGAGTTTTCAGATAAATTATGCGATAACAGATCGGAACCATTATTATACACTGAGCACATTGTCTGCAATCATGTGTAACATGAAAATACTTCAAAAAGTCTCTAATCTTTTGCGAATTGCAAACACTGAGAGGTTCCATAATAAATATTCCTGATATCTAAATCTTTTATATTGAACAATATATCATTGAAGGTCAAAGTATTTGCTTTCGAAGATAAATTGTTCTATAAACTTTTGCCAGATCGTGTAGGAAACTAAACGCAAATGTCTCTCGACACGTCCGTAATTACACTGCCCTAAACATGGCTTTCCTGATATCAAAGATAAAGAGTAAATTCCTATATAAACTGACACGAATATTAGAAACACTGGAAACCGTATTATATTGAGCCTTAATAAACGCGTCAATAGAAAATCATTCAACACTGAACAAACAGTCGGTTGTGAATCTACTATGTACTAATCGAAAATCAATTTGTAGATTAACTAACCAACCACGAAATATTCATTTGTCCACTCACCTATGTTGACTAGTTGTATGCCGTCGTTTTCTAGAAGTCTAAGAGCTTGGGTGGTGTTTTCAAGCTTCTGTGCGTATAGTTTGGGATGTCGATTGATTTTGCCAAGTCTTTTCATAGAAACTGCTTCCACCAAATGACAGAGAGAAACCCCATCTTCGAACGCGGTGGCCAAGTCGGTGATCACGATCCCTGAATCACGGATTTGTTCGTTACACCAGTTAGTAAATGTGTTCTTTTGTATTTCAATCCAATCTTTCTCTTCGTGCGCAATATACTGTGAGCTACGGATTCCAGAACTCGAGAAACTTGGAGTTCTCTGGCCTGGGCTCATCGGACTTGCAGGCGAAGTTCTACCGCCGTAGTAAGACGAAGAGCTGTGTCTTGACATCTCGTTGATGAGCTGGCAGATGTGCCGGGATGTTTATGGGTAGGTTTCAGTGGAGAGTAAACTTGTAGTGATGCTTGAGTCTGCACACACCCCTAAGCATTTTTGACAAAGTGAAGAACACATCAAAATTCGAAGTAAGGCTACGGGCTATTAATATAGGGCCCCGTGCCGCGGTCCATTTGCTGCTGTGCTTCACTAAGTCCATCACAAAGCACAGTGGTTCAGCTTAGATTTGTTTTCATAGATGCCTTATGTGGGCATCACGCAAAACCGTTACGTAACGCAATAGTCACACCAAATTATTTTGGTGACTTTGCTAATGGCATCTCCAATGGCCTTTTATAAAGAGGCTGTGTCAGCCGCCATTACCGAGCAACATACCAAGTCAGAGAAAGCTCCAATTCTATCGGCTGTTTTAGAGAATATAGAGCAATTTCCTCGATTGAATTTGGTAAATCAAATCTGAAACTTTGTTTTTAGATGTTAATTTAGAGATTTCTACACGGATCTACACGTAATTCGTCTTATTATATCGAACAAAAACAATAACAAAGAGTGGCTGACACGGGCTCATTAAAACGACCCTCGTAGCATGAATTTTGATGCGACACGGATTTTTCTCCGCGGACACCTCAGACACCTTATTTTCGTGAATTTAAAATAGACGGCCTCTCCCATGAAATTTCTGCTTTTTAGGGCGAAATTCCCCAGAAAATGCACTTTTCCTGCCAAACGTATCTGCCCCTGGAAGTCGGAGTCACAGCCCCCGTTGCCAAAATATTTCCACGATAAAGTTTAGTTTCACAAAAATGTTTAGTTAACGCCCAGGGTGTTCTATCAGAATGTCCTTGATTCTATTTAGCCTTTCTAGCCCATGTATGAGCATCGGTTCAAAAAGTGTAGGGGAGGAGACTTTGTCGTCCTTCGTCCCTTTTTGAGGTGCTACGGGTCAGGTGTAGGCGAAGCCATCGGTCATCGTATTTCAATTTCGTGATGATTTCTCTTTTATCATTTACAAATATGTGTAAAACTAACAAGTGTTATTTTGTTTTCTTTTCTTAGGGAGTTGTCGAAGGTATTATTGCTCTTGGCAAGACGCGCACGGGATGCACTTTCAAGTGCATCTAGATTATATCTTCGTTCTACAAAGGAGATATTTTGCCTCTACCCATCTAGCAATCCCGTTCCCCCTTTTCAGCCCCATATCAAGTGAATGCCACACTGGACGAAAAAAGGGATTTGCTCAAGTTTGCTCGTGGGCAAATCTAAACAAATATGGTGCAAACCTATAGCAAACTCGAAGCAAATGTGGTGAATATCGTATTTACCGTATGTTGCAAGTCATGCAAATACGGTATTCACCACATTGGCTTCAAGTTTCTTAGGCTTACACCATATTTGGTCAGATTTGCTCACGAGCAAACCTTGAGCAAATCCGTTTTTTCGTCCAGTGCCACCCCAGGTCGCGCAAAATCTTCATTGTACATCCAAGCATATTAATTGCACATACCCAAATATAGTATTCATTGCCAATTATAATATTAATTATTCCAATCAATTTCACCACGATTTCTCATTTTGAAACTAATCATTCAATTGCAATTCACTGTTCCAGCTCTTTGTAGATGTTCATGGATAAAGGAGGAAGACATCTTTAAGGCTGTGAGTTTATTTTATTCCCTTCTCTTTAATGAACATAACCCAAAGGTCACGGCACAATTCTACTGCGTCACCATATCATAGTAGTGAATGAAAACCGGATTAAACTTTGTCAGTTATAGGGATATTACCTGTTATGAAAATACGTAGGGAGTTTAAGAAACGACGAGAATGTTTAACGAAAACGTTAGCTACTCTAATAAGCCTCGTTTGCAAACTCTAGAATCGGCTTAACCCTGGGGGAGGTACTCATTGATCAAGTAACATCATATTAAAATTATATATGTAACTCAAACAAACCACCGTTATATTAAAAAGTTTCCATTCAAACAATGATACATAAAGACAGTCAAATATCATTTTCTCCTTGAACTTTTAACACATTTTACAACACTGGACAATGTTTTGAATTTCAACACCACTTCTTCAGCATTCCGTTGTAACAAAGTTGTTAGTTGAAGAAGGAAATAGCTGGCGAAGAAAAACTTAGTTTCCCCTCTTTGCAGGTGTAAAGCTATAGGGTGTTATTTTATAAAACTTGTAAAATTTCGTTGAGTTATAATCATCATGTAAATAGCTAACGATCAGCGAAACTAATGAAGCGAACGTAAACTTTGAAAACTTAGCAAGCTTAACTTACCTCTAGAACTTCAAGGAATTACGACCAATCTTGGACGACGTTTTATAGTGCACACTTGTAATTTGAATCAGTGTTTTCTTAGCGTTCTAATCACAAAGTTAAAAAGCGGTAAAGGTATGTGCAATTATAGCACACAACTTTGTTACAACAAATTCCTATTGGTTCGTGACTTCGAGAAGGGTCTCTAAATTCCACTATATAGACAGAATCGTCATAGCAAAACAATATATCCACATACCATGCCGCACCATCCGCTGACCCATGACGGTATATCGTGCATGACTGACGTTGTTGCTTAGCAACCAGCATGCGCACGCCCTGCACCTGTTAAGAGACGATCAAAAACACAATCGGTTATCGACAAGTGACTTATGAAGAATATTTTTTCTCACGTCCGTTTCAAAGGAACTCCATTATGTGGTCTTAATTTAAGGTACGACAATGGTTACGGAAAAAGGATGAGCTCAACAGGAAAATATTTCTTACACCCACACATTTAGAATGCAGCACATAATTATTAATTAATGTACATCGAATCGAACATGCATGCCATTTAAGATTTGAATAAAATGTCTTTATTACTGATAGCGTGGAGTATATTGGTTAAATAAACAAAAACCTCCACGGAATTTGAAAGGAAAGGAAGAGTACGTCAAATAGTGCAGCATCAAATAGTGCGTGTTTTTGAGCTGTCACGTTTGTTATTTTCGTCACGGTATTTGTCTTAACGTCACACTCACAGGTCACGCAATCACGTGCTTCACAACAAATTTAAGGGTTGTGTTAAGTGTGCTCTGTTGTCCGAGAACAATGAAATACAATTAAATTCTGGAACAAAAAATAGGCAGTATCTCGTTTTCGTGATACCTGCTGTGAAATGTAATCCATCCTCGCCAGTGTAATTAATAGTGAGTACAACTTGCACGTTTCACGATAATATCTGAATGGTATCCCACAATACCAAATGGTCGTTTATTGTTCACTTTGCTTATGTTTTCTTTTCGTGAGAGATTTTTCGAAAGAAACGTTGCATGCAAAGAGCAATTTCGACTGATTCCAAACTGCCCCTACCCTGCAAACAGTGCCCCTACAATGTAAACTGCCCCGAAAGGGAGAGGGCGGGCGAGCACGCGAACGCGGGGATGAATGGGAGGCGGGAATGGAGCTCTCTATTTCTCTCCTCTCCTCTCCTCGCCCCCCCTTTCCTTTGTGCTTCGCAAAGGTATCATTATGAAAAATGCAGAGTTTCTAGGTAAACTGTTCATAAACTAAAGGTTCATAAAGTTGGCCGGGTGAAAACAGTTCAACATTTCATTCAACTTCATTCAACATTTTTTTGATTGCGCCATGTTGAATAAAGTTGAATGATGTTGAACGTTGTTTAACTAAGTACGATGTGATTGGCAGTGGACGACGTTTAACAATGTTGAATTGGTTTGGCACTCTCATCAACATGGTGCGTTCAACAAATGATGACAAAAAGTTGAATTGGTTTGGGCCCAACCTAATAGAGTGGATTTCAGATGACTATTCTGAGTGATTCGCAATTACTTTGTATACTCCTATAGGTTTTATTCAGGATTGATGTAATCACTTTGCAATTGGTTTCACTACAGTCATATGAAATTCGCTCTAACGCCCATCCCTTCCAATTTAAATGCCAATGTGGATAAGAACATGAAGTCAATTGAAATCCTGATGATGAGAAGACGAAGATAACGATGATGACGAAAATGATAGAGGTTATATTGGGTAAATATTCTGGCAGGTGATAGTAATATGATGATAGTAGTGATCATTGACAACCATCAGAGGAGGTTGAGCGCGATGGTAAGATTTGTTTAGGTTTGTGAGGTTTGTGTTATTTGCCAATCGAAGCTGAGTTGATGACTATTGTAGTTGAGTCGTTGATGCTTTTACTGGAGTGACACTAATGATGGCTCTAATGAATCTAATGAAAATGTTGTTTGTGGAGGTTCACGTCTTGATGATACCCCCTCTGTTTTTGTACAGGCACAAGCCGATATCTGTTCTCGATTGGGATACCTTACAGTCAAAGACACGAGGCGTGCCACCCCTAGAGTGGAATATTTAATTTATCATTGCATTATTGTTTTTATTATTCATTTAAAAAATTGCATTCGACAATTCAATATTGAAATTTCATACTTTAAACAATAAATGTTGGTGACTGAGTTGCATACTCAGATATCAAAATGTGAACATTAAAAATGTTAAATATTGAATTGAAAAATGCATAATGAAAGCAATAATGAACTGAACTCTTGGGGCACGCTTCATATCTTTTCTCTGTAATTATGATATAGCTACGATAACGCGCGCTCGGATTGGTCTAAATCTATGCTCTATTACACCGATAAAGTAATGGTTCTCCCCTGCTATATCATAAAAGCATTAGAGCACAATTTTCTATAACTTTATCGGCAAATAGAGCACTTGTGATGTTGGGAGAGACACTCGAAACGTTTTAAAATCACTCGCCTGCGGCTCGTGATTTTACAACGTTCTCGTGTCTCTCCCAACATCACGCGTGCTCTATTGCGCCGATAAAGTCATAGAAAGTTGTGCTCTAATGCTTAAATAAAGCTTGCTTTAGAATGAAGAAGCTTATTTACTAGAGCGGATTTGATCATCATCAACTGGAATCCCTCGTAATTAAATAACGTGTAGGATTGTCCAATCCTTAAAGTCATCTATTCATCATATGGTGACTAAAGAAACGAATCCGAGAGGCGCAAACACGTAAAGGTAGATTTTGTTGTTTGCGCCTGGAGGCGTTTCTAATGATTTACGCCGTCTCTCCTGCTCGAAATGGCCGATACCCTCAGAGACTGTTTTACGCCAAGCAGACCAGTTCAGAGTACTAATTCTACAAAGGACGATTTGAGGTTGTCTGTGGGGCGCTTCCTCTGACCCTCCTTGCGATCGTACACCTGAGTCAACTTCGCCAAAAAAGACTTGCCTGGGAAGACACGAGTCATTCATCCTTACAACACAACATGGCCTGACCAACGCACTTCATTTGTGTCAACATAGCTTCGATGCTTCCACAGTTTGCCTTGTCCAACACAGCGGTCAAACGGCGGCGCATGCGTAGTACGAGCTGAGCCCAGCGGCAAATTTGTATTGGAAGCTACAGGGAAGCTGAGAAACATTTAGTTTTTCGCAGTTTCTAAGAAAATGTCTGAATGTCTAAGGTTGAAACTTATACACAACATTCTTTAGGGTATTCTTTAGGTCCTGTTGGTTTACACTCTCGTAATTTGTTTACACTTTTTGCTATGATGAGTTGAAGCTCACTCCACTCGTTGCCACCATTTCGATCGTAGATTCTAAAAGATTCAACTCTCAAGGTAGGGAAGTTGATTTAAAGAAAACCGCAAACTGGAATAGAAAATTCAAAGTGACAAAAGACGTAGCCGTCGAGAACCTGCTAATACGGATAGCGAATCGCAAATCATGGCCCAATAGACTACTACTTCATTGTGCAATCCGAAGACAAATCACTACAATGGTTGGAAGTATAAATTTCCTTTCACAAGCATTTTGGTGAATAATAATACTTTAGCCACCAGCATGTACAAGCCGAGAAAGTATCATCTGAACTTTATGAAAATTATGGAGGCATGGTTCACCAGAGAGTTTTCCCGTGTTCACTGAATGCTATCAGTAACAATTTTGCATTTTCATGGCTACCCCCTACAACATACAAAAACATTCTATGCCATCTCCATAGCGACATACTACACCTTAAGAAATACAGTTATTATTTGAAGCAGCTGGTGAGTGTCCAAGATGCCCTGGAACACTACTCAGTATTCTGTCCAGCAGTAGACAACACATTCAGTTTCATCTGCTTTTACAGTCCACAGCCATTGTATCCTAAATGAGCCAGGAAAAGATCTAAACTCCTGCCACATAGACTTTGGGTTGATGTATTTCCCATACAATCAAACCGTAGTTTTCTATTGGAAAATTCCCCATACAATCTAGAGTGGTTGTGGCCTTTTGAATTTTCTTTGATAGGGGTATGCATCATTTCTGGGATTACACAATCAAAGTTACATTTTCTTGTGTAGTTTATAACATATTTTGAAAAAAATTTACTGCAGAGCAAATTCGATATATAATTCTCTGAAAATTTATGAAATAAATACACCACTGTTGATAATTAAAAGATATATATTCTTGTTTATGTGCAATACGCAGTGGCTGATCCAAAAGTGTCAGAAAGGAGTGGCTTTTACAATGTTTAATACCAGTTATTCCAGAAAAGAAGGGTTGGCTAGTAAGTACAGGGCCTCAATGAAAAATTATAGTCACATTGGGTAGCTAACAACCTGTTTACCCCCCCCCCCCCCCCCCCCTCAAGGCATGTCAACAATTTTTTCAGAATAACTAAATTGGGAGATCAGGAAATTCCATATTCTCTTGTGTCCCCAACATTGCTTATAAAAACCCTGTAGAAATTCTTGGGTAAAAATGAATGGCCCTATGGAAATTCCAGGGTCAAACACAACAGCCCCTATGGAAATTCCAGGGTCAAACATGGAAATTCCGGAAAATTCCAGTTCCTTGATAGGTGGATAATGGATATAAAATGGACAGCATATTGGTTTATTCATTTTTTAGCAGTTTATAGTTCTCTTTCCCAGAGCTCCTGGACTGGTCACCTCGCAGGGTAGGCTCTGGTGGCAGCCATTTCAGGACCTTTGCTTATTGGTTGTAACCACATGCTTTCTAAACAATGTATTGATCAGGGCTCCTGTTGATAACAGTTGTTTTACTGATATCTGTTGGAGCCAGATAATTAAATAATCAGTTTCTGTCTGTCTGCTAAACTACACCTTGACCTCTATGCTAACTACAACTAATTTTACGGAATAACATGCATCATTTTCTGAATCACATGTAGGCTGTCACCAAAGCCTCCACTACATGGTCCAAGGAGGGAGGAGGCTCTGGGAATATGAATGACAGTTTATAAGCATTTCCTAAGGCTTTCATTAACCTACATAAATCTGTGCTTGGCTACAGCCATGATATTGCACAGCATTGGCAAAGAATGGTCCTTTTTCGATCAAGCCAAGCAGTGAATCATGCTTCTTTTTTAGAAGTGTTACTCATTTAGGAGGAGCAGATGGCCATTACAATGGAGTCCTCAATGACCTCTAGAATGCAAACCAGAGTGCTGCTCACCATGCAGCTGGGAGGAGCATTTGTTTACTTGGTTTATCTCCTAAAAACATTAAGATAATAACAATTCTGTCAACTAAAATGTTAAAAACAAAGAGTGGGCCATTTCAATAAAGCTTTTTTTGGTTTCACACTGAAAAACATTATTTTTGTTATGATTGACTATACTTTTGTACACGATGTGTTTATATTAGTTTGAGAAATTAAATGAAACAACTACAGTTTATGGCTTTCTCATTTAGGGAGCACCAGTGATTGCAGGGATGTTTTGGATTGCAGAGATGCTGTTGTGTTGTGGAGACTTTTTTGTATGGGAGTAGATTAATTTTTTGGAAAGAAAATTGGGAAAAAAGCATAAAAACATAGCAGTTCCACCAGACAATCGTCTAAAAATGTTAGAGCTTTTTGCTAGCCCACTCCACTAGGCAAAGGCAATGAGCAGGGGTGGTGGCCAGGCTAGGGGGGGAGGCTTTAGGTCCCCCACAATTCTTCAAGTTTCCATACATTTTCACCTAACTCAGCCTTGCCATACAATCTTACTAATTAGCCCCCACTGTGATAACTGTTTCACCCCCTAGGGGGGGAGGGGTCTAAGATTAAAATGCTAGGGGTGACTGTCTGGAAACTCGAATTTTGACCCGAAAAAATACCTGGTCCGAAAAATTTCCACCCTAAAAAATACCCCTCAGTCTGAAAATATCCTAAAAAATACCGACAATTTGACAGATTCAATTTTATTCTGGCCGTTTATTTGATATACATCAAATGTATCCTCTCTAATTTCAAATACACTATCATTTTTAAATACTTTGGACCTGACACCAGGTTTTCTTCGGCATACCTTATTTGCATGAGAACCCCCGAAAAATACCTATTTTTTCTTACCGTACTGCTTTTTTATTTTCGACCCCCTAAAAAATACCAGATCACCGATTTCTGGACAGGGTGTGGGGCGTAGATTAGATTGAGAAAAACTGGAAGTAATTTAATAACTGTCTTTGGCTGAATGAACAGCACTAATCCACTTTATAAGCGTAAAATATCGGATAAACGGTTTCGTTTTCAGTATTGTCAAGATTGTTAAATGGTTGTATTCAGCAAAACTTTCTTTTGGAAAAGGGAGTCTAGTATTACCCTTACCTTAAAGGCTGCCATCGATGTCCCTTTTTCACTGATTGGACACAAGAGCGAAATCCTGATTTCCAGTGTTGAGAAAACTCGTCGAAAAGTCCGCCATTTCCCACAAGAGTGTTCTCCATTTCTGACACTGTTTTTGCAGTTTCTCTACGATTTCGACAGCTAATTATACTCCTGGATAGCTTAATACAACCCTGGACGAAAAAAACTCGTGGATGAATAGGGAAAGTTGAAAATTATGGTTAAAACACTGTTTTCGCTTCGAAGCTTCTTCTGTTCCAGAGTTCGCGAAAAAATGTATGAAACTCCACAGGGGACTCGCGCATGCGCAATATTTGACCGCTGTGTTGCCTTGTCCAAGATACTGTTGCTGTTCGTCTGTCCTGCCACTTTACGTCTAAAATACGGTGCAGACAACGTGGATGGTATTTTCAAGGGTCTTAAAGGCGGTGCTGAATCTTGGCATCGATGTCGGCTTTAACAGATAGCGGCCTAGGTACGGTAACTTTATTATCTGTTCAGTGCAAAATACATATTACGTATATGATATAAAGCATATATGATCTAACTGTTGACGTTCTTCGGTACAGATCCACTGGTGTTGAGTGAGGTACAGGTCCTGACCAGGAGCTGGTCGGAAGAGGATCTCCTTCTTCTCTATATTGATCGTGAGACCAAATCTCTTGTATGAATATTCAAAGATATCAAGAAGACTATTCTCTGAATAAGCGCGGACGCAGTTTCGAGCAGTTGTCGTAAGCATACTGTAGCTCGATTGCGGAGGTAACGTAAGTCTTAGTCTAACTCTTCAATCTTCTCAGGTTGAAAAGTCTTCCATCCATTCGATACACAACCTGGATGACGACAGGCAGCCAATCTTGAATGAGGTGGGAAAATGCTGATATAAAGATGGAGAATTATCGTCAGTGCAATTACACATGCTTGCTTTCCTCTCGTTTTCACTTCAAAAGGCTCGCTACTGCCGGTAGTGCTCAGGTGCCCAGCAGACATGCCATCATGAAGAAGTCTTAGGATCGAATTAAACTTCTCAGAGCAGCCGTATCTTGCCAGAATCTTGCCATGATTGACAGAGTCAAAGGCCTTGGTAGATCTATAGAGGCCATGTAGAGAGTGGTTTCTGCCCTCTGCATTTGTCTTGTAACTGTCTAACAGTAAAGATCGTCTCAACCGCTCCTCATGAGCATGTAAACGACACTGAGATTCTGCGAGCACCGCCATATTTAAATATCTCTGCTGGTATTTCAACCATCCCAGGAGCCTTGCTGTTCCTCATCTGATAAACAGCGAACCTCACTTCGACGAAACAAGGTTCTGTTCTCAGCTCATCATGGGGAATCCCTCATGATTAAATAACGTGTCGGATCGTCCAATCCTAAAAGCCATCTAATACTCAATTGGTGACTAAGGAAACCAATCCGATAGGCTCAGACACGGCTGTAAACTGGACAAGTGAAGGTAGATCTTGATTCCTGCTGCGGTTCCCGTTGTTTGCGCGGAAAGCGTTTCTCCGGGGTTTCTCCTCTGACTTACGCCGTCCCTCCTGCTCGAAATGGTACCCTCAGGGACGGGACTGTTTTTTCGCCAAGCAGACCTGTTCATAGTACTAATTCTGCAATGTTGCAAGGTTAACCAGAAATTGAGAAATCTCTCCAAAGACAATTTCTTCCACAAACGAAAAGCGGTTATTAACCTGTCTTCCCTTATCGACCAGCTCAGTCACATAGAACGCTGCTAAAACACTCTTCCGTTAAGGCCAAGATTGAGACCACTGAATCAGAGCTCTAGTCGCCTAACGTGCCGGTCCTAAACTAGGGACCTCTAGATCTCATTAACCCTGTCCCCGGTCGCGTCTCGCCGCAGGACGAGAAAGAGTGTTGGGTAGACGCCACGTGCGTTGTCTTTTTTAACGTGGGAAATACTGGAGGACAGCCGTAGACAGACGCTGATTTACAGAGAGAGGTCCAAGTCCAGTGGCAAAGAGACGTCTCTCATTGCCGCAACGTATCCAGAGGTGACAGGACAACGAGATGTAGTGTAGGCACCTGTATGATAATGGACCACCTTCCGGAATTTAGCGGTGGAGGCAGCCACCTGCACCGCTTGATGGAGCCAGTGCGAACGGTCTTCATCATGTGAGAGTCTAGATGGTATGGCCACTTGCTGATCACGGATTGGCCGTATTTTTACGCATTTTTCACAATCGCATTTTTCAAATCGCTGGATTTTGGGAGACCATGCAGTCTGTGACGCTAGGATATTATAGGCCAGGTGCTACTCCTCCAGTGATCCTTACCCTAGGTGATCCTAATTTCATATGACTAGTGAAATCAATCGCAAAGCGATTACGCCAATTTTGAAAATAAGACCCATAACAGAGTTCGTACGCTTTTATAAAAAAAGATCAAGGCACGGTTACTTTTTCGAAAATTTTCCAGGTTTTTTTTTCTTTCACGTGATCTATTTAAATAACAAGCAAACATGCAATCGTAGCTATGTTGATGTAAGAAAACAAAACTAGAATGCTCATTTGCTGTCAACATCCCATGAGTCCGCCGAATTATATTATATACCCACTTTTTTGGCGTGATCCATTTCCAGGAGTTCGATAAAGATTCCAAGACTTTCCAGTACTGGATTTCAAAATGTTCAAATTCAAGCATTTTCGAGGTTTTCCAGGACCCGTATGAACCCTGTATAGGAGACAGGGGCGTTTCTGGGCACTTTTTCTTGCCAAAGAATGATCATTATTGATCAAAACAAAAAAGGAGATCATATATATACTCAGGCAATAGTCTTTCCCAAAAGCACGGACTTACCTGGCTTACAGGCAGGTTCGCCCCTGGGAGTGATAACATTTGGAAATTACTCACGACAGTCGTCTGAAATCCGTTCTGTCCACTTTGTTCTGCAAAGTGATGAGAAATTTGCCAATGGACGAAAAGAAGAGCAAAACTTCGAATATATATTTTGATTACCTTACTTGAATTCTTTGCTCGAGATATAATAGTTTCAACTTCATTATTCTGTCATTTACATAAGTACTTGCAGTTTTAATGTTATCGAGATGGTGAAAACAAACATAAGGAAATTCCTTCAAATGTGTACCAAATACGAAACTTAGGTCATACAAAAGGCAAAAGGAGGTGCTCAAAAGACAAAAGGAGGTGTCAGTCATTCAATCTCTCACACGCTTTTTGAGCTAACGACGAACTGTTTATCGGACGAAGACGTCTCGGGCCTAAAATAAACTTATTTCGCGCCTTTTTCGACGCACGCGCGCCAAAAGAGGCTTTGCCCTTTAGAAATGCAGTTGATATGGTGACACATAGTTCCAAATACCCTTAAAATATTTTTAAAAAATCGCTGATCCGTCTCGTTGGCTGTAGGCAGTTAACTTAGAGTTAATTGATTTGATACCTACAGCGATTGTTTCAAGTGCAGATGTAGAAAGCGCTAGATTTGGAGCCTAAGTGAAAAGTATTCTACAAGGCGTGTGGGTGCAACCTGGTGTGATGTCGTAAAGCTCCTCATAGAGCATGCTCCCATCACACCATGGTTCGATTCCGATAACTGTACATCCAAAATTTGTTGTCAAATACCTTGGCCACTGCGAGGCCAATGAAGATGACACGGCCAGTGACTTTCACGAAAGACTTCAACAAATCCGAAACAAACACTCGACATCAAGAAAAGACATCACGAAAATGCTCCTAGTCGTTACTGGGGATGGCGTTTCTATGAAGTCTCTGAAAGTAGAGAAGGAATACACATTTGGCGTTAGTAACATATGTAGTTGTGTCACGGATGCAGCCGTGCCGAACACGTTTTTATTCACTTATAAGCCAATCGAATGTGTCGTTGGACTTCAATGTCATGCAGTTGTGTGCAGCTCTAAGGAGAAGGCGCACGAACTTAAGGTCGCCTTGCAAGGTCTCTTCTCCGCCACAGTTTATAATCGCAAACGATGCCGAAGACGTAGTTGGAGCTGGAGTGAAGGAACTTTGAATCGTCCACGAAGAGGGCTGTCCCGGTCTCATTCGAACAGAAACTGAAAACGATAAGAACGTGGTGTGAAAAGTACCTTCAATTTACCCTGTTTTTACAATGTTCAAATATTCAAATATGTTCACTATTTGACCATCACGTTTATATGAGCCGGATAGTTAAAAGATTGACGAGACTTCCAAGAAACAATTTCCAATGCTCGCATATCCTGCATAGCAAGCGTTTCCGTCGGCGGTTCTTTACTCCTGAAATTTCGAAAGAGCGCGATTTTCAATCATTTGGCCGCGGCCACAAATTCGCTCTCACGTTTCACTGCTGTTGGCCGTTTGGCGATTAGAAATGAGAAGGTGGAGTTGTTAGCATGTTAGTTAGTTTATGAGTCGCCGTTACGAAACGACGGTAGACAGAGTTTCTGATGCAATTGATCATGTGTAAACAACAGCCACAAGCAAGGCATTATGGGTACGTGGTATTGTCGTTTAAACGCACCAATATTTGCTGCTTATGATTTCCAGTAACAGTATGTTTGCAAAAAAAGTAATAAACCCCCCACAGTTTTTGCCTAGGATATTTGGTAGTTTTCAACGGGGTTAAAACTTTTTCTGGTATTCTTTTCTGTTCTATGAGAAAAAATCATTTAGTCTTGTACAACAAATATAAAAAAATATAGTGCACACTTTACAGTTATATAGTATAAAGTAGTGCACATTTTTGCCACTGCTTCTGGTTGTCCCTGAAGCTTCTTTATCAACGTAGAAATTTCGGATGCCCTTCTTCTAATCCCAATACATTCATGTGTCCTAGTTTACATGCTGATTGAAACCTTTAAACAAACTTCCGATTTAGTGGAACAATAGGATTTGACAACAAGACGACTAGTTCTTTTGACAGCACAAGTAAAGGTTCTGAAATATTTAACTCTTTGAGCAAGACTTGCTGATAAAACAGAAAACGTTTCGGGCTTTTTTTAGGAAGGAATTATCAATTATAGTCTTGTAGATTAATTAAAGATCGCTGTTGCAGTCCAAATAATTGCCTGACCAAGTTTGTACACACAATTACCTTGTGCTATGAATATTTTACGACTAAAGCATTTATTTTTCTACATACAATAAGTATAATATTACTTTGATTAGCTCTAAACTCTGGCTACTCTGAAGCACCTTATATTCACGTCAACATTAAATCAACGTTATAATTATTACAACTTCTATGGAGATTGGAGCGTTCTAATTAGTAAGGAACCGAAAGATATACAAATCGCGAGATAAGATAATTAATTGTACTATTAAAGGTACTGGTTATTGTACCTAGGGGGTACACAGACATGATAGATGTTGTTGTACGGAATCTTTGAATCTTTAGCGTTACCTGTTGTTAATATATACTGAACGCAAAAGGTTCTAGAATAGTTCCCCAAAAGGCCACAAAATTACCTAAACGTTAGTATAAATATCTAGCCCATCTTGCTGATGATTTGTTATCTTCGATTGTATTTTCGGTCATCTAAGAAATCTATGAAAACATATTAAAAAATGTAACCGGAAGCTGAGTGCTTAACGACGAAAGCACTTTGGTGTGACAAGAACACTTACAGTACCAGCCAACCTAAAGAAATCTAATTTGATCTTGATTTGCAATGATCTGCAAGTACAAATCGATATTACGACTAGGTATTTTCTTTGTATTTTCTTCGTCTTAAAGTAGTCTTGATATTCGGACCCCTCACAGTGGATGCTGCATGATATGATAAAAGTAGTATATTTAACCTCGCATATTATGATCTCCAAAACTTCGTTAAAGGTCGTTTTAGGTTTAGGTCTCTAGATATATTCATATTCTCGTAAAGCCTCACATCGACACAGATAACGAAATCTCATAAAGTTCTGCTTCCTCTTGAAGGACGCTTCATGTAGGTCTCTTGGAAAGCGGAGGACAAAGTGCTCGCAATCGTTGCAGAACTTTCAGTGTCATTACAAACAAATCCATAACATACAACCTTCCTCGGCTTGTTCGAGACGTGATCGTTAAACGCAAAGAGCTGGTGCTTTTTATCAGCAACTACATAGGTAATCCGTGTAATGGGAATAACGGTCTGTACAGTCGGGCCGGCTGGTTTTAACGTGACATTGTCAGACGAGATAGTTAGTTGTACCCTCGGTAATGGCCCGGCTTTCTTGGCCTTGTTGTACAACGTCCTTAAACACTTCTCCATATCTTCACCACCAGGATTATCCCGCTCTGCTGTTCCTATAGAATTCACGAAGAATGTTTTCACCGGTTGTAAGTCGTAGCTTTTTTGTACACTGTTCACTTTCAAACTGTGTCTCATGTTTTGTATTTTTGACACGCGAGTTGCTGATGATGTTTCTGGGTTACCTTTCGACTTGGCGTTCCCCATATGTCATTTAGGTTATTAGAAGGTGCTCCATTATCCGTTAAAGTTCATGATATGAGGCCTTGGCTTGTCCCGTATTATGTATAAGTTCCTTTCCCTTTCAAGGAACATCTAGGCCTGGTTATGATCAGTAACGTCTTAAACCAGGTCTAACAATCATCCATTTGTAAACATTCATTGACATTGGTCATTGGTCACACAGAGCTGAGAATTTCATTATCGCATACCATATTTGGAGAGGAAAATCAATGGCGCTCGTGGAGTGCGGACAGCGGGACCGATACCACCGTAGTCTCGGATTTTAAATCGAGGCGAGACTAATACAGTACAATATACAATACACAAGATTGTCTGTTAAGAGAGTTATCGTCGTTCAGAAACCATTTTACTGAAGACGTTTTTATAACGTTTAGCGAGCTCCATAGCTACATGCAGGAGAAAAGGAAAATGTATTATTTCGAAATAGGTTGCTTTGGAAATTGGTGGTCACTCATGCAAAAAATCCCATTGCATTCCGCGTTCCAATGACCAAATCCAAAAGCATATATGATGAAAGGTCGACACAGTTCATCATATATATTTTTCTAAGTTTAACTGGTTGACAGTCCCTTTTCAGGATCCAGCTTAGCAAAATAACAGTCGTTCGCGGATTTTCATATTGCAGTCAAATCCAAAAGCAACGTTTACACCTAACTCAAAAATGGTTGCTTTGGTATTTGGTCGTTGGTCTCTCAATTATAGCGGCGAAACAAAGGAATTCTTTGCTTCAGTGACCACGAAACAACATGAAACAAAGGCGTTCAATGACCATGAAACAAAGGCGTTCAATGACCAACGACCAAAGCAACCTTTTTTTTCTCTGAATTAGGTGAATTGGTGTCTTGACACACCACGAGCCCCCTATTTAATTATTTTGTATCAATGGCGTTGACAATGTCACGCCACTTTTGATCGTTGTCTATGTTCAAGGGCTTTAGGAACAAACTTACACTCAAACATTACACACTTGTTCCTAAAGCCCTTGAGGAACTTTGATTTTTAGGCTATTCGAAAGAGAGATTTTGTTTCTCCTTTTGCTTCAGGGAAAAATCAAACCGAATATAATGGTGGCGACACAACGGGGCAAGTGTCGTAACGTATGCACTATAGATCATATATATACTGTAAACATCTTTATAAATAAAATGGTCTTTAATTTAATATGATACCACAATATCGAAGAATAGCTAACGCTGCGCTTCCGCACAACCATCTTGAGAATGATTTAAAGCCGTAAGGTAATTATGATAAGTTCTCTCCTGTCGAAAAGATGCGTGTTATCTTTACAAACCAGGAAATCGCACATAGAATTCATTGAATTAAAGGCTTATTTAGGGACTAAGGGATTCCAATTTTTAGATTGTAAATACTGAAAATTGTAAAGTATCTGTTATGGCTGGAGTAGGGTGAAAAGCGAATATACTTTAATCATCTCAAAATACAGACACAGCTATTAGACATAGCACTCTAGCATTTTCGTTTTCATAATACGAAGTCTAATATTTCTGATAGATTCCGACTTTGGAAAACGAAACACTAAGTAAATATCCAAGACTTATTTAAGATTTGATGATACCGTTATGCGTTTGATTTAATTAATATTTCAAAATACGTTTCCCGCTATTCATCAGGGTTCTTTATGCGAGAAAATCCAAAGATCAAAATCCGGGGATCAAAAGCGTCACAAAATATCCAAGCACCTCTCCTACGATAAATCAGAACTCTAACGAGAGAAATATTGCTTTTCCTCAAAATCACAATAATTGTGCGTTCGAAAAACGGAGGCGTATATATGTTAAATAACCCTCTTTACCTATGTCATTTGGCCCAAAATAAACATATAAATAGGAAACAACAGAACTGGATTGGCTAGCAAGTCTTGTCACCTGTATGTTGGCAATCTGTGTGTGTTCCCACATGCCGCGCAAGTACAATAGCACGTTATCCATGGGCACCACTCGCAGTACGGATTCTCCCGCAATTTATAAACTGACGACTCTGCCAAATACTTAATAACATCAGTAAGATATAGCTAAATACGTTAGACTACATTGGGCTTTGCAATCTGACATGGTGGCCTGATGTGTATTCACCACTGGCAACCAACTTTTTTTCTTTACTTTAATAACGGGGTAATCGGTGTTCAAACGTCCAGTGGACAAGACTTTTGGTCGGCAACTGTTGGTTCCGTGGCCTTGCGCAAGGAGAGGTGCGAAGACAGTTTGTTGGTTTTCCAGTGTCTGGGAGAATTAAGGCCCCAATCAACCGATCTGTAATAAACTGTTCACTATGTATAGTCAATGTGATCAATAAGGCAAGAAGAGAACTTTAGAAGACATCAGGTCGACCCTGCCTCTTTTAACAACAGGGAAGAAGGCAAGCTTATTTACTGGCATGTCAGAAACTGGACCACTTTCTTCTTGTTCAACCATGGATAGAAAAATCGCAAGGGAAACGCGTGAGATTTTGGGAAAAGACATCCTCAACTCATTCAATTCTTAGACTACTGTTCCTCTTATCGACATAAATCTAACAAAAACGTTTTATCTATGTTTTTAGTATCAAATAATGGACACCGTTCGAAGAAAACTTGGCCTAGAAATCGGGTCAACAAGATTCGAGGAGGATAATGTGTTTCGAGTTCGTTATATTGGATGCGTTTTGAATCCAACTGACGGGATGAAAGAGGTTGAAAATTCTATTGCTAGGATAATGCTAACCACACAAGACAATGAACCCGCAAAGAAACGCACGAGACCTAACGCACGATTGAGAATCACGGAAAAATCAGTGAGCTTACTTTCGGAAGGGAAGCGAGATAGAAATTACGGAGTGGTAAACATACCCTTAGATAGAGTTTCCTACGGTTTGTTTCCGCAAAAAGGGTTCAGTGTGTTTGCATTTAATAATCATTTATCGAGCACAGACGTCGAGAGCCACGCGATTGCGTGCGGCGAGGAAGACAAAGTCAAGGCTATCACCGAGGCGCTGTTTTCTGCATTCCGTGGAGCGCATTTTGCAAAGCTTCGAATAGAGAGGGCTCAAATTCGACAGGCATTGACTCTGAAAGAATGTAGGAGTATGGAAAGCATTAGAGAGAGAAACGAGGATGGTGAATGGAAAACTACGACAGCGGAACGTTGCGGGAATAGCGAAAGCAAAATTGGCAAGGGAAAGCGTGTAACATTTTTAAGGGAGAGGAGTTATGATCAAAACTCAGTTACCGAAAACAGCAGGGGCTTGGATGCAAACCAAAGGGGAAGCACTATAGTTGATATTCACCCGCAGCGGGGAAGCGTGGTTAAGGAGCAGATAAAACAGGAAGTGAAACAAGTGAATGGACTAAATGGGCACCTAGCCAAGGAAATGAGTCTACGGAGCCACGGGGGGATAGTAAATGGTCTAGGGAACAGAGATAAATTCGTGTGTTATGAGGTTTAAGGAGTCTAGCAGTACCGGAATTACATTGAAAGCAGAAACATAAAACTACGCATACAAATGCGTAAGGACGGAAGCGACTATTTGTCAATTCAATATAGCGGAGAGTTCGAGATAATACAGCGAAACGTTGTGTAGGATATTGTTCAAAATACGACATGTTGAAACTTCCGGGATAATGAGTAAGATTCGGAAAGGCTGTATTGTAGGAGGATGCAATTGAAGACCGCAGTGAACAATAGTCGTCACAAAACAGTAGTGGGCGCACAAGCAATTCGTCTCCTAAGTAAATGGGAGGAATCGCTAACAGAAGTGGGCCAGTTTGAAGCATTTATTGCTGGCCGAACAAAAGGCAGAGATAAATAAATAAATGAAAGAGGAAGGAGCTAGTGAATCTTTAAAGGAGACTAAAGGAGAGTATCTTCTACCGGTGCCGTAGCTAGCGGAGGGGCAGAGGGGGCAGTTGCCCCCCCCCCCCCCCCCAGCAAAAAACAAAGGATGACCAAGGCTTGCCCCACTGACAAAACATTCTAGCTACGGCCTTGTGTCTTCTGACGCCTTTCTTCTGGGCGCACGACATTGTTGCGCTACACGGGCACGTCTTTTAGTAGCGTATTTGGCCTTTTTGCATGTAGATCAAAGATATAGTTATTTTCTTAACTGCTGACAAACATTTACCTGTTCCTTTTTGCTAGGAGAAAAGAAGATCGCAAATATTGCCAGCAATAAAAATAAGATGCTCTTCCCAGTCTGCACGATTCAGAATGCCAACCAGAAAAAACCTAATAATCTGAAAAAGAAAATAAGTACTACGTAACCCCAAAACCGGAATAAATTTGCCAGCACACCTTAAATGTTTGGTCAGCAAAGGTAAAATACAAAAATATTTCCCAGCACGACGTTTCCTCTAATTTGGCCAGTCAGCAGTGAAAGGGAGTGAGGAACAGCATTATGGAGGAACAGGTGGGTTATGTGGCCGTGTACGCTAAAGCATCTTAATAAAATCCATAAATGTTTCTTGTAAAATAGGAAGTAGCACTTTCACTCCGAATAAAAAACATTACAATGTTACAGCTGTTTCAGGTAACACGCGACTTCGCCGTTGTCAGATTTTGGCAGATTTTGGCAGTTGGGTTTTTCTGCGTTGTCCATCAATGCAATCCGTGTGAACCAATCAAATCCTTGCCCAGTGCATTTGTTTGGCTTCCCTTGCGAGACATGTTCACTGCACTAGGCGATTTGATTGACTGCCAAAATGGTTTTGAACGCGCTGGGACGCGTGTTACCTTAAACAGCTGTAATGCCGTTCAAACAGCTAAATAAATATTTACATTATAACTGTCTCGTTTGCTTCAACCTGATGAAAGTAAAAGTCCAAAAGTTTGTCATATTCGTAAGTGTTGACAATCATTTCGTCACGTCCTCTTCTTCAGTGCCAATTACTTACTGAACCACAAAGTTCCCGATCCTGATTCACCGATCCTGCATTAATTGTTCTTCTTCCCTAGTTAGGGACCGTTCATTTTTATCAGGGAGGGGGGGCTGGTGGAAATGAGGGGAGACCCTGTATTTTTTTGGGTGGCCCCCCCTTTCATGTCCGTATTTTTTTAGGTGGCCCCCCAAAATCCAATGTATTTTTTCTTGTGCCCCCCCCCCCCCTCTTATAAATGCTTGCCCTGTAAGATAGACTCTTGCCTAAGTTATGCAGTCTCATTCTTCTTAACGTTTTTCTTACTTCTGTCAAAGCTAAGGAACCGATCCCCCATCAGAACTATTAAACGTTTTCGTGACACCCACCTCAGATCCACGATTTGACCTAGTGGAAGACATTTTACATAAAGAGGGGGTCACATAATTCTTTCTTTGCGCGCGAAGCGCGCCCAACTTTTGATAACCGCATTTCATCAAGCCTCAGAAAATGGGTAGATGGTTTTTTGTGTATAGTAAACAAAGCCTGTCAGGAACCCAGGAAATGCGCTAATTATATAGGTTAGATGAAAGCTCCTAGTGAAGGGCTCCTGAGCCTTTAGGTATTATTTTTCATGCGCTCCGCAAATGAAGAAATTATTATTATTCATGTTCTTGAAGCGCGGCCCAAATGACTAAACGTTCAACTCACGCTTACCTAAAGGCCCGTTCACACGGCGCGATTTCAGCGGCGATCTGAGGTGCGATTTCTGTGGCGATGTCATATCGCGCGGTGTGAACGGCCGGCGATCTTATGGCGATTTCACTTGCGATTTCGCCGCGACGTCGCAGGCGTTTTGAACATGTTCGAATTCCACTGCGATGCGGGTGCGATTTCTTGAGATCGCCAACAAACTGACAAATATCGCAGGGCCAAATCGCCGGCCGTTCACACCGCGCGATATGACGTCGGGCGATCGCCGCAAAAATCGCACCTCAAATCGCAGCTAACATCGCGCCGTGTGAACGGGCCTTAAGGTGTGTTCTTTCAAACATAGAGACTGCCCGGCAGGCGTATCAGTGCATATTATATGTTAAATTCTGCATGCGCGCGAAGCGCGCCGAAATTTTTATTAAGTATTGAGTGAAATTAGAAACATATAAGCGAGTTGAAACATGTAACAAACATATTGCATGCTGTAAAAAATACAAACTTTCCGTTTCCTTCCTGTTATGTGCTTGTATTTTTTTGGGTGACATCCCCCTTTAGTGGCGTATTTTTTTTGGTGACCCCCCCCCCCCCCTTTGAGGCCGTATTTTTTTGGGTGACCCCCCCCCCCCCCCTCATTTCCAGCAGCCCCCCCTCCCTGATAAAAAATGAACGGTCCCTTACTGTTGCTACGTCGAAGCCAAAACATTTCTTTGACATAAAACATGGAAAAGACACCGACTGCAGTACGTGAAGTTATTATGTATGTGACGAGTATTTTCGTCAGGAAAAGCTAATAAAGAATTCATTAAAGTTGTCAAGACAATTTGAATTCCACTCAGAGAAACTGACCATAAGTTAGCGATTAATCAAGCGAAGACGGACATCGGATCTATCTAAAGATTTCTTTACCTCCGTATGCAAATAGCCCATTTCAAATCATGTGATGTATTCGTCTTTTGAAATGGTTTCATATTCACGTGAATGCTGAAAAATTTTTAGAAAGAGAAAGGATTTTTCAACGGATACAAAATACTGCAGCTCGCCTGGTATCTCTCTCTAAAAAATCCGATCACATAACTCCCGTGTTAATTAACCTCCACTGGCTTCCTGTCCGTCTTAGGATATCTTACAAAATCCTTCTCATCACCTACAAAGCCCTTCATTCATTGGCCCCAACCTATCTTTCTGAACTCATTCACCCGTACACGCCTTGTCGCTCACTCAGATCGTCTTCCAAGCTCCTTCTCCGCGTTCCACGATCACACACAAAAACTTATGGGGACAGGGCCTTTTCCCACTGCGCTCCCACATTGTGGAACGATCTTCCAATGGACATTAGATGCAGTAAAAGTGTTCAGGTTTTTAAAACTAAACTTAAAACACACCTGTTTAGTAAACATTTTGTTTAATTTGTGTTTTCAATTTTTTGCTTTTCTTTTCTTTTTTATCATCTTATCCAGAATACAATTTTAATGTAATTTTATATATTTTAATGATACTTTTATATATATATATATATATCTAATATACATTTGTAAGAGCATTGAGTTAATATAATGCTCCAAATACTTATTATTATTATTTTCTTCGTCACGTGGGTTGGAAATGGGCAATTTGCATACTGCATACGTAAGTAAAGAGGTCTATTGCTTGGCTCCTCTACTGAAGAAAAGGGGATCGCGCGAGGACACCGAACTTGCACTTTGGTATATAGTAGATTTTAATTGCAGCTCTAACAGTCCATCCTAGAACATCCTAGAACAACTATTTGTCAACTGACACACTCTCAGTCCTGGGCAATTCGCATTATTCGCTGATGAACAAAAATGTGTTACTTTAGTAGTCCCTTTGTCTTCTATTGTGGTTTCAGGCACTGCAATTCAAGACTGCACCGGAGTCCCCCAGACTGTGCAGCACTACATTGCTAGATGCTTGATGTTTTCCGATTAAATACGAGCTTTTGGCGATCTCTTTAGAGACATGATTTGTACTTCGTCAATTGTATCTTCATTCAATATTATGCGGCTCTCAAGCCGTTTTTTGAGAAAATTTGGCAAAAATGATTTTAAAAATAACAAGGCTAGACTGAAATTTGAAAGAAAAGGAGCTTTAACTGAGTTTTGATTATCAATTATTACAAAAATCGAAGTGTCTGGGCATTTATGTGAGACAAGGAACGTTTCAATGTTATTTTTTGGTGATACAGTCTGTAGAGATATATCTGCAAATTAGAGTATAAAGTCCCGTGCATCTCATTAAATAACAATAGAATCCAAGAATCCAAGATGACGGGGGCTGGAAACCTGGAAACCCAGCTCCTGGCAAAAGGTCCCAAGCTCATCCTAGCAGCTGGAGTAGCCGAGAAAGCCATAACAAGCATCAAATATAGCCTACTACTGGTTAACCAAATCAGATGGAAACATAATCGCGATCGTCACCGCACCCCCTCGGCGTTCCTCACGTACCCAAGATATAGAAACATCTATAAACCAGATAGCCCCGACGAACTGGAGGAGAGCTTATAAAAGTGAATTCATGACAAACTTAGCTTCGGAACACCTGGTACACCGAGATTAAGCACAAGCCCAATCGGGTAAATGGCAACTAGGAGGAGAGAGAACCATAAGACTGCTTAACGCCAAACCCAACACATATCTACCCTTCGACAAAGGCACGGAATTCTGCGTAATTCAAAACGAGAAATACGAACAAGCAGCCATGCAACACCTCAGTGACATCAACACGTATAATAGGGTTTCGCGCATGACAGCCAAGACAGTCAACACAGTGTGGAAACAAATCTGCAAGCAGAACGGGTTCCCTGAATTTGTCACAAGAAGTTTCGTATCTACCTACACTGACCTCCCGTGCTTCCACCATCTTGACGCACTAGGTAGATCCTGAGATCAAGATAAGACCCATAGTCTCGAACACTAATGGACCGACCGAACGTATTTAGTGGCTTTATTCTTGCCCAAATCCTAAAGCCCATGCCCGGAAATATCCCCGCCCACCTCGCCAACTTATCCTGGTAGAGGGCTCGGACTCTCTGTATATGGATTACTACAACTTCTTGTTTTTTACCGTTCCGAAAGGGATGAGGCGGAGCGATGAAGATAGATGAAGATGACCATGCTTGTGGACCAGGTGTGTGCTGAGACAGAGGAACAAGGCTTGAGATCACTCAAGGAGATAGTCAAGATGGCAAACTCCATATGCCCGATCTTACAGTTAGAGACAACTGCGCGGGAGCGAATACTGACGGAAAGCTAGCGATATTAGACCTGAAGTGCTGGTTTGAGGAAAGCATGTTATATTAAGAACATTACACTAAGCTAATCGCGTCAGACCTGTTGATACTGAAGCGCAGCAGTGCAGTGCCTGAAAACGCCAAGAAGTCCACTCTCACGCAAATGGCGGTAAAAGTGCTTGAAAACACTATTGCAGAGATTCCATGGTGTAGAAAGGCAGAGTTACTAACAAGTCAGCCTCAGGATAAAGAAGCCAGGTTGGGGTGGAGTACCGTGCGAACGTGATGAAGTCGGCTCTGACTGGGACCAACAGCTGAAACTGGGACCAACAGCTTGAAGAGGAAGGTGAGAGAACCATGTATAGAGGAAGAGGGATGGAGGAAAGAGGCGAGAGAAGTTGAGAAAGAGAGGGACAAATTGGAGTGGTACAAGAAGGGAAGATTTCTCAATTTTTTTGCCCGGCCACACCCGGGAGCCGTCTTGCAAGATCTTGGAGGGAGATAGCGGAGAGGACCAGAGAGAGAAGCCGAGGCCTGATCAAGCCTAAGATAGTGGAACAGGCGGGTACACCGTTAAAATCATCCCTCAAGGGAGGTGTTGACAGTAATCAATGTACAAGAGACGACTACCAAGTGTGTCTGCGTGGGAAGACCAGGAACCTCCAGTGCCATCGGATGACGAGAGGAGGTGCGGGGTGTACCATTTAGGTGCGTGACGTGTAAGGAGAACGGTACTGAGACGGTATATCACTGGGACAGGTTAAAAGAGGACAAGAGAGGGCTAAAGAAAAAGAAAGAAACCAACGCTTTGCGAATATACGCATGACTTGTCACACCACGAGGGTCAGAATGCCCTGTATAGTTATGAATCAGACAAGTTATTTCGTGACCCCCTGACACGGCAGGCCGAGGAAGGCAGCAGGATTAACAAAAGCGTAAGGGCATCAAAATAACTAAACTCACTGCTCTCATAGTGTGAATATAAGATATGCACTCATTAGCATATCGGTCATTCTTCGCTGCTCCTGTGCTTCGTCGGAGGTGCGATCTACTCGTCCAAGATCCTACCATTCTACAACGCCACCACGCAATAAAACTCCATTCATTTTAACGTCTGCCTTCCTTCAAGTCGTCCTCACAGAGTGTCAAGATAGAGTTTTGCCGCTCGCCGACTCTCCACTGGTACTGTATTAGAGTTTTGTTTCACCGAAGTTCTGTAAGCCGACAAGACACACGTGTGCGATTCATTTAAACGGTTGTCGATTTCCGGGTCTCCCTTCTTTCCATCGCAAGCTGCTAGCCCGGCATTTTCATCAAGGTTTGTGGTTTGTTGCTTTTTCCGTTCTGCAATCTAGAATTTAGACGTTTAAGGGGTTTCTCCGTTGTCAATAACGGTCTTACTCGCTGCCATTTAAATCATAACTCTGTCGAGGCATTTGTTTCTGCCCTTCAAGCTAGTTAGGAAAGTTTTAAAAGTATGTATTTGCTATTCTCTGTTTGCTTTAGTTACCCTTCGTCGTAGCTGCATTGTTGGTGCCGTTGTGGATGCAGATTGCATAAGGTAGCATTTTGCGGCCCGTTATAATGTTTTTTTCGCATCCCTTTCCCCCCCCCCCACCCCTTCCCAGGTCTCGGGATAGCGGTGGTCGTAGCCACGCGAAAGTAAGAAGCAGTTGCAGCTGCGCACCCACTCGCTCATAGGATAAAAGGAATGGGACAGACTAGAAAATGTCTGCACCTTTAAAGAGTTAGCCGCACGTTCGCAGCCGTGAAGGAAACGGAATTTGCAGTCTAAGCGGCACACATGTCTACATACAGTTATAGTTTGCTATTTTAGTATTTCACCCTATTCGTTTTCTTTACATGGGTGGGGCCCAAACCCTAATCCCTTCTGTGATCTGGGGGCCATCTATGGTTCACCCGGATATTTCCGAAATACCTGGATCAACGAAGGGTTGGGTTCCCTGTGTGCCACAGCAGAATACTGCGAAAGGAACTAGTTCCAGTATGCAGTATTACACAGGGGCCCCAATCCTTCGTGGGTATTGCCATCGCCCAACTCACTTAAGAGTTGGATAGGATTTCTGAGTAATGGGAGAGGAAGGTGTAGACGTGGTTCATTTATAGATATTATTCCTGCTATCTGTTACGCTTCTATCTCTTCATAGCGTAAGTGTCTTTGTACCTGGATGTCTCATTGGGAAGGTCGGCCCATCATTGGACAGGCTTGGTAGCGCCCACTGGGCGAAGCCAGGTCTCCTTCCCATAACTTAGATGAGCACAATGAGAACAGTGAGGATATATTACTATAATCTCAGTAGGTTGCGATAATCAAATGTATTCCCAAAATCAGCTGTATGCTCGTAATCAATTAATATATATAGACATAGGTATATATAAGAATTTACATTTCAATTAGATCTATCCTCGAATTCCAATAATACTTACATTGAAAATTCGATACGAAAGGCAGTGTCAAACCTAGAGACTCATGAGAGACTCAAGAATCATCAGAAATTTATGGGCTTGGTGCTCGGTGTAAAATTAAAAAGGCATCAAAAATCAAAATCTCAAAAATCGGGATTTTTGTATACCGATCGAGGTTGCGGCGGGATTCGGGAATTTCAAGCAATATCGGGATAATATCCCGACAAAATCGGGATGGTTGCAGCCTGTATAATAGTCCCTGGCGTTCTGGGCGGGTTTCCTGTGGTTTGGTTGTGACGTCACAGGGATACAGCGGTACTTCTCACTGCATACAAGGACAGCCCGCGCGACCAGGCTGGGATGGTCTTCTTAAAGTGGCCACTTTTCAAAAACATTTCATAGAATTCTATTCGACATACACTTTCTTCCCTCCCCTCTACAACGTACACTTTCCTGAAATTAAAAAAAACACCCTCTTTTAATGACGTCCTAGTTCGTAACCAGTTTACATTACATATAAAAATCTCGATAAGGGATCCGAAGATAAAGAATGGAACGACTTTTACGACTATCTTCTCGATCTATTTTAATGCAGTTGGCATCACGCAACGACATTGACAACGTGGTCTTTTAGCAGGTGAAAAGCCACTAAAGTGTCAACATTAAATCAAACAGCCAATCAGCTTTCGCGTCGAGACAAAAGGATCTAACATATAAATGGCTTTCTGCGGTAGGTACTGTTTTGGAACTAAAGGTAAATATTCTGGGATAGAAAGAGGCAACACGAAAACATTGAACAGCGAAAAAGTCCATTAAAGCCTGATCTCGAAGAGGATGGAGTAAGTGAAAAGTTTGACCCAATTATACGTTGTATAAAGTGGACGCAAGAAGTATTTGTTTGATAATACGAGAATGATTAAGGGGAAACACAGGAAAGCTGAGTTGGTCGAAGAGCGCGTCTTTCAAGGGAAGTATTTGGGATCTATCAGAGCCACTGAACCTGGGATTGCAGGTATCGAGCAAGCTGTTCGCAAAATTTACGACAGAGTGAAATACGAGGAAAAACAATGCCCAAAAGTAACTCTACAGGTGACAAAGGAGGGATTAAAAATAACGGAAGGAAAGAGAAGCCAAGATGACCGTTTCTACCCCGTGAAGGACATGTCTTATTGCACTTTGAACAGATATGAAGCAAGTATTTTTGCCTTTAATCATCACATTTCCAAGACACCGCAAAAAGTCGAATGCCATGCTGTGATGTGTTCTAGTGAGGACAAAGCTAAGGCTATTGCGCTTGCGTTGTACTCGGTCTATCGAGAAACTCACTTTGAAGAGTTAAGAAAAGAACGGAAAAGCGCTTCTACGCGGAGAAATAGCAAAGGGGAAATAAGGGAAGGTAACCAAGGCAGCGAGGATTCAGAAGCTGATCAAAAATATGAATCGAAATCTTTTAATAATTCGATTGCAAGAGAGTGCGACGCTGGAGTCGTCGAAGGCCGGGAAGAAAATGAACTTGACAACATTGTCAAAGACATGTTAGAAACGGTTGAAAGAGAAAAAGCGAGCTTGGAAAACAGCAGATAAGTAATTTAATTTCCCACAAAGTTAATATATAATCGGTTTGTAACAAACATCGCAAAGATAATTTTTACTACGAATTCACTTAATTTTATTTACAAAATTCACATACGTCGCCGCGAATCTCAAAATAATTTATAATTATGAAACTCGGAATTATGATCCAATACCAGTTCCAACAATATCAGGACACGACCGTCCGCCATTATAGTTAAAATACAAGAAAGTATAATAAGAACACGGCGCTATAGCTATTAAAATACTAGGTTTGAGTTGGTTTTTGAGCGGCATGTAATTTATACTTACAGGACTAAGTTCTTCTCTTAGCGTGTGGGAGCCGGGTTGGTATTAGACAAGCTCCACTTGGGGGTTTGGGGGGCCAGTCAACCCTGCTAAATTTAAAGAACTCATTTTAATAAAAATGGTAAAAAAAAGTTTAAATGATATTATGCTAATATCGAGAAGCTATGAGTCTCAGTCCTCGATGATCATGAAATTTTCATGGTAGTGCAAGTTGGCTAATTTCTAAACTAGTATGGTATTGGTTCATTTAGTCAGGGAAGTGTGGTTCCGTTAGGTCTCATTTCTAAACATTTGTGTGTGGATAGTCGTCGAGATTAGAAAAGACGAGAATCGGTGCATGCATTGGGAAACGTATTTTTGAATAAAAAGCTTCTGGTCATTTTGTAATTCTGTTATAAATTCCTTGGAGCAGCCGCGCGTAACTTAACGTTACTCTTAAAAGCGTTTTATGAACATTTGCCAATTTCGATAGCACTGATAAGGAAATCGTTTTGACTTTTTCGCCGCACAGCTCCATGAGAAGAAATCGATCAATATCGATTAAATTTTGGCGATAGTTTTTCAATTAGCATCTCTCCATTCTCGTACCCAGAGAATTTTCCCAGAGCTGTCCGCGAGGGAGGCGCGAGGGGGGGATCGAGGGGGGGGATCGATTTTTTTAAAAGCCATATTCTGGGTTTCTGGTTTGAAAGTTCGTTTTTACATTTTCTGTATGATCTTGATCTACCGCGCATGCTCACAAATCGGATTCTCGCCCAGAGCCCCGAATCTTGCCGCTGGCTCTGGGTACGAGATTAGGGGGAGCCTCTGCTGGTAGTCATGGCAGCGCATGCGCGAGATGATACAGAGCCACAAAGCGAACATGTCAATCATTCTCGTACCCAGAGCACCCCGGCTTGTCACCTCGCGGGGGAGGGGAGGCTCTCTCATCCATTAACGGCATGTGTAGGGTGTAAAATTAGTCATCTGGTACCTTTTAGGGGGTAAAATTCGAAAACATGCAATTTTTTACAGATAGGTTCCTCCAGAAACATATAAGTGAGTTGAAACATGTAACGGCGAACCAAGCTGTGGATTATTCGAGATGAATTTATGACCATATTTGGTCAATAATGAACTGTCGACTGCTAACCCGAAGTAGGTTTTCTCTTCATAATATTTCATTTTTCGCTCATATAAAGTAGAGCAACAGTGGTAAGTGATAATATACTAACATTTAACATCTCGAAGTCTTGCAACAACATTATTTTCAAAATCTGTTCAATTGTTTATTCTGCGAATATTCCGTAGCTTGGCACTAAAGTAATGTATGTTTGTTACACGTTTCTGGTTACCTCTTAGTGGTCCGTTCTAGCAAATCATGCAACAATGGTTTTGCTCATTAATATCACACCTGTTGGTAGCCTAGTTAGATACGGCTAGGTGGCGCAGTGTGTTTGTGCACGGCACACTGTGCGTACGGTCCTGAGTTCGAATCCCGGATCGACCAACCGTATCGACTTTTCTCTGTTCCGAGTAGCTTGCTTATAGCTTTGACATTACGATTCCTTTCACCTGGAGCTCTGATAGAGAAAGGGGGGTAAGTAGTGCACCGTCTCCCCGATTAGTAGTGCACTCGTGCACGGCTAGAAGATTTGAGACGTTAATAAAGTTGCTTACTTTTTTCTTACTTACTTAGCCTGGATTTCAGACGTATTTTCTCTCGTAAAAAAATACGAGGGAATAATTTACGAGGGAAAATACGCTTGAAATTCAGGCTAATATAACTTGTTGGTACCTTTTAGGGATCAAAATCAACTAAGCGACGCCATTTTAGGTACCTTTTAGGGGTAAAATCGAAAATTTCCGACGAGCACCCCCGCCCCAAAAATAGGAGAGTCCCCCTCCCGGGCCTATTTATGCCTCAAAATAACTTTCTCTTCGGAGCATAGAATGTAGAAGTCGAAGGCATAGGTTGTAAAGACGACAAGCAAACGAATTTTGACGTCATGCGCGCCGGTTAAGCCTCAAATGCTTGTCACCAGAGCTTCCCCTGCGAGGCGACGAGCCGGGGAGCTCTGATCTGGGTATGAGAATGCTAAGGGAAGGAACTTTTCTACGTATGTCCCAACACTAATAAGCGAAGCATTCTCCATTCTCGAACACAGAGCTCCCCGGCTCGTCACCTCGTGGGAGAGAGGGAGAGGCTCTGCTGCATTGACAGCTCTTGGTACGAGAATGTGAGCGAGAATGTGGCACCAGAGGCGAGGAGCTGTGGCTAAGAGAATGACAGCTCGCCTTGATGGGTTTTCGCTTGCTTGCGCCACTCATTTGGACGACGTGGCATTTCAGCCGTTTCCGTATATATCCAGAGCTCCCTGGCTCGTCACATTGCACACCGTCGATTCGAGGTTGCTCGTCATCGCGCAACGGCACCTCATTCTACTGACCAATTTTGAGACAGTAATTACGTAATGCGGGTTGAGAAAATCTCGTTGTGAATTCAGAGACCCCCCGGGGGAGACTCCCCATAAAAACAGACGGGGGTCCTCGTCGGGAAAATTGATTTCAACCCTAAGGGATAGCAAAATGGGTGTGGCCAACAGTGAATTTTACCCCTAAGAGATAGTAAATTGGATGCGGAAAATCCTAATGTTTTTGCGGTCCTTGATATTACCATCAAAAACAATTTATTCAGTGTTCTCGCTGAATTTCTAGGTCATCTTTGGCGTGAGATCCCCTAAGGGATAGCAGATTCTTTGGACACCCCTAAGAGATAGCAGTTGAGTGAATTTTATACCCTATAAGGGATAGGACGAGCACCCCTGTCTATGTTTATGGAGAGTCCCCCCCCCCCCCCCCCAGGTCAGGGACGTCTCCTTTAACGGCAGACTGAACAGAGAGCAAAGGGACACCATCGCCATCTGATAGTCCCCCTCACATGCATCCGGGTTTTGTGACGGTCACGCAAGGGAAGTGTTGTGTGTGACTGACACAAACCTGGGATGCGAGGGAGACTAACCATGTGATACATATCAACTGATCAAACATTTGTGGGGAAATATATCTTTACCGGGAGTATTTTCTTTAGAGCGGGCCTTCCAGATGAGTGCCGAAACTATGCGTGTTTTCGTTTACTCTGCATTCTCCTTGCCCCTCATTTCTATCAACCGATCATATTTTGCACGCAGCTGTATATTTAGTGATCACGTGTTCACCAAAGAAACCAGTCACGTGTCGTAAGTAATAATTTTTGTTCGTGATGCGGGAAGACCATTTAGCAACAACTTGTATTTCCTCTCGTTTTTGATTGGCTAGGTGCATTTGGTCTTACTCCAGTCACTGGAAAATCGCTCTATAGCCAAACCGAAATACATCCAGAACGGAGAGAGCAGGGACGGCGTAGCCGGGGGGCGTTAGCCCCCACTCCCCCCCCCCCCAAATTTCGCCAAGTTTTCATAGATTTTCACTAAACTCAGCCCCCCATCTTGCCATACAATCTTACTAATGAGCCCTCCCCCCCCGCCCCCACCCCTCAATTTGAAAATTGTTCCGCCGTCCCTGGAGAGGGCATTTCCCTTGGAATGTTTGGCCTCTGCAAACACCAAATCACAACCCGTTTGTTCACAGTAAATTCCAGCAAGGTTTTATTGTTTGTCTCACAAACCTCCTAGGCCTTGATTCCTGAAAGTATACACCTTATTTCGAAAAAGGTTGCTTTGGGAAATGGTCTTTTGGCCGTCGTGCGACATTGTTTCATGGTCACTCAAACAAAGAATGCATGCTCGAGAGGATCCCGCGAATTCTTCGTGACGAAAAAAAAAAACAGCACTCAAATATTGGGCATCAGGAGCCAACTTACCAAGGAGCGTCCATTTCACAGTGTATTGGAAAAGTACCACTGTATGCATTGGCTGATTGCATCTTTAAACCGCACCGGCGGGGTTGAGGACCTACGGAAAATTTCCCAGGGGGCTTTTATTGGACTCTGGAAATTCCACGGGAGGGGGCATCGGTCTGGAGACTCGAAATTCTAAAGGGGAGGGGTAAAAATGTGACTTTCCAGGGACATTTTATCCAAAAATCAGATTTTCCAGGGGTTTGCCAGACTGAAAAAAATGGAAATTCCAGGGAGGGGATCCTTTGGGAGGTTGGAATTTCCAGGGGAGAGGGCCCGTTTCACGAGTGGAAATTCCAGGGGAAAGGGGTCTTTTTAAGGGAGGTCCTCAGCCCCCCGGTGCGGGCGATTTTTTTATTTACGCCCACATTATAGCACTTAGAAATTTTAAGGCAAGTTATTAAGAAAAAAGGAAAAAGTATTCCATGGTGGTGCGAACCCTCAACCCGGTGCAAATTACCTATTCATAACCCAACATCTTACACATGAGCTGCGAGAATATGTGAATGATAATGAATATTTATACTAGCTAGCCGCCATCTTGAAGTGGGCGTAAAAAAATAAATTCGTCCGGTGCGGTTTAAAAATGCAATCAGCCATCGCTACGCGACCTCAAAATTCAATGTTGCGATGGGCGATTTTTAGCCGTCAATCCAATCCAAAACGCTGAATTCGGCCTCCAGTGATTGCAAAATCAACCAAAATGGTTCTTAGCTATCCTTTGGCTTCCTTGCCTCGAATGATTAACTTTCTGGTTTGACTTTCTGGGTTATTTGACATGGTTAATTTTCTTGAGAAAATTAACATCACAATTTTCTTGCGTAAAATCGCCAATCGCAACAGTGAGTTTTGAGGTCGCGTAGCAATGCATACGGCATTCTCTTAATACCCAGAGCTCCCCGGCTCGTTTCCTCGCGATGGAGGCTCTGGTGACAGCCACTGACGCATGCGCGAAATTTGATACAGAGCCCAACCTCGTACCCAGAGCCCGTCATCTTTTGGCCAGCGGCAAGATTCAGGGCCCTGGGGGAATCCGATTTGTGAGCATGCGTGGTAGGTCAAAAACGTAACGAACTTTCATACAACAATCAAACCGGAAACCCAGAATCTGGGTTTTAAAAAAATCGATTCCCCAGAGCCCTGAATCTTTGCCGCTGGCCAAAAGATGACGGGCTCTGGGTACGAGATTGATACAGAGCCGTTGAGAGAAAGATCTTTCTGCGCACCAACGTGTTATGTATTGGTAACCCTGTGGATATATTGGTAACCCTGTGTATTATTAGCGCGCGCATGCGCCATAGAGAGAGAGAGTAAAGCACATGTTTGTTGTTGAGATTCTCTCACGTTATTGATACTTTCACTGGGATACTTCCCCTGGATTCAACAGTTTTTGGCGACGAGGATGGGATATAGTACTTCCTAAGGAATTGTTTTACAATTGTACGTGTTTTCTACAAGTTTTTCCTCGAGTTTACTACTGTTTTATCGCTTGCAAAATGGCAGCGACGTTCATCGGCTCCATCGGCGAATACAACCATTCAGAGCCCTTTGCCTCCTATTTGGAAAGGCTGGAACAGTTTCTTTTCGTAAATAATATTGGCGAAACCTCTTCTACAGATTCACAGGAAGCCAAGCTAGCCGCAGACAAGAAAAAAGTTGCGGTATTGATATCTACGATAGGTTTTAAAACCTATGGAACTCTGAGAGACTTATGCTCTCCGGCGAATCCCAAGGAGAAAACTTTTTCTGAAATATGCGAACTGCTCAGTAACCACTATCGACCCAAGAGCCTAGAGGTAGCCGGTTCTTATAAGTTCCATTCCTGTTTCCAAACAGAGTCTGAAACTGTTACTGAGTTTAGTGCTCGGTTGAGGCACTTAGCTACTGATTGTAATTTTGGAACTTTTCTTGAGAGGGCTTTACGTGATCAACTTATCAGCGGTATTAGAAATGAAACTACGAAGAAGAAATTGCTTGGGCAAGAATCGCTCACCTTTGACCAGGCCCTGAAGATTGCAGTGGCTGATGAAGCTGCATTTAAAGAAACCTTGATGTTTAAGAAACCAGCTCAAGGGACACAGCCAGTTAATGCAGTCAGGGGTTCAAAGGAAACTGGCAAAGGTTCTACTTCTAGAAACCAAGGCACTAGACAACCATTCAAGGGACAACCACACCCTAATTCTAAGAGGCCTGAAGGGTATAAATGCTACAGCTGTGGTGCTAGAAATCATTCAAGAAAGGATTGCAAGCATAGAGACAAGGTATGTAATACCTGTAAAGTAAAAGGGCACATAGCAAGAGCATGTTTGAAAAGCTCAGGAGTTCATGCCCTTCATGCTGATGAAGATGATAGTTCAGAGACATTTCTAGGGGATGACTTGTTCACAGTTGTTGAAGTAAATTCCGTTTCAAATGACATTAAAGTCCCATTGACTATTGAAGGGAACAATATTACTATGCAGCTTGGCACTGGGTGTGCCTATTCCTTGGCACCTGAGAGTTTTTACACTAATTATTGTGGGCACATTCCCCTTGAATCCACAACTGTAATACTGTCCACGTACACAGGGGAAAGAATTCACCCCCTTGGTCAGATCCAAGTCAAGGTTAAGTATTCTGGAACTTCTCATGACTTACCCCTTATTATAGTACCAACTGGATCTAGTCCTTTGTTTGGACGTGATTGGCTTAATGAAATCAAACTTGATTGGTCTAACTTGTTGGGGGGACCTCAACCAGTCAACTCGATCCCATGTTCAGGGGTGGACTTAGCTTCAGTTCTAGAAAAACACAAGTCCTTGTTTGATGGCAGTTTGGGTTATTATAATGGCCCTCCTGAAGATTTAACTGTTACTAAAGAACCCCAGTTTCATAAAGCAAGACCCGTACCCTACGCATTAAAGCCTAAAGTTGAACAGGCACTTAAGAAAATGGAAGACGAAGGTGTGATCAAGAGGGTTTCCTCAGCCCTTTGTGCTGCACCAATAGTGACTGTTCTGAAAAGGAACTCTGAGGAAGTGCGTGTGTGTGGGGATTTCAGTGTGACCTACAACAGCTGTGCGGAAGTCAAAACATACCCAATTCCCAAGATTGAAGATTTGCATGAGGCATTGAGGGGATGTACTGTTTTCAGCATACTTGACATGAGTCAAGCATATCACCAGATTCCTGTTACACCTGAGTCTCAACCTTACTTAACCATTAACACCCACATGGGACTCTTTTCTTTTACGAGGCTCCCAAACGGAGTACACTCAGGTCCAGCTGTATTTCAAAGGGTAATTGACAACACCCTTGCTGGTATTCCACAAGTAGTGTGTTACATTGATGATATTTTGGTTGCTGGTGTTGACGAGGCAGATCATTTGCGTACACTAACTCTAGTTCTTGAGAGATTGTCTGCTGCAGGTTTCAAGCTAAACAAGTCCAAGTGTCAGTTTGAGAAGTCATCAGTTACCTATCTAGGCCATGTTATTGATGGAGAAGGCCTACATCCCACTGAAGAGAAGCTGAAGGCTGTGCGTGATGCACCTCGCCCTAAGGATGTAAGTGCATTGAAGTCATTCTTAGGACTAATCATGTTCTACTCTAGATTCTTGCAGAACCATTCTACTGTGCTAGCTCCATTGAACAACCTGCTGCGGAATGATGTCAAGTGGCAGTGGACCAAGACAGAAGAAGATGCATTTGTGAGTGCCAAGAAACTCTTGCTAGAGTCTCAGACCCTAGTGCACTATGATGAATCCTTGCCACTGTACTTGTCATGTGATGCCTCCTCTTATGGAGCTGGGGCAGTCCTTTCTCATCTCATTGATGGACAGTACCGACCAATAGCATTTGCGTCATGCACGCTCACTCAAGCTCAGAAAAACTACTCCCAACTAGACAAAGAAGCTTTCAGTATCATATTTGGCTTGAAGCGTTTCCATCAATACTTGTATGGGAGAATTTTCACTATCTTAACCGATCACCGCCCACTACTGGCTTTGTTTGCACCTGACCGTCCTGTGCCTGCCCATGCAGCAGCAAGATTACAACGTTGGGCATTGATTCTACAGTCCTACAACTACAAGATTGAGTACAGGAATACTACTGCGCATGCTGACGCAGATTCCATGTCACGCCTACCACTTCCACAAACTTGGGATCCCCAAGGTGAGAATGTTAACTGTTATTTCCTAGAGCATTATGGCATGTCCAATGTTACCAGTCTTATGATCAAGAAGGCTACTGCTGTTGACCCTGTTCTTTCAAGGGTTATGCAATACACTATGTCTGGATGGCCGCATGTTGTAGACCCAGATTTAGTGACATTTAAGAACAAACGGAACGAATTAACGATTGAGCAAGGATGTTTGCTTTGGGGTGCACGAGTGATTATCCCCACATCCTTGCAGAAGGAAGTCCTTCAGGAATTGCATGAGACTCACCCAGGTATAACTAGGATGAAGAGTCTAGCTCGTTCATATGTTTGGTGGCCGAACATTGATTCAGACATTGAGAAGCTTGTAAAATCTTGTTTAGTCTGTTTGTCAACCAGATCCAATCCACCTGAGGCACCAAGCCATCCATGGATGTACCCACAAAGACCATGGTCACGTGTTCATGCAGATTTCAAAGGTCCTGTTGGAAACCATATGTACCTTGTCATAGTGGATGCATATAGTAAGTACCCAGAAATTGTTAAGATGGGTAGTAGCCTGAAGAGTACTTCAGCTAAGGCAACCATTTCAGCTTTACGAGACATTTTTAGTAGACATGGGATTCCAGAAACGTTGTCACAGACAATGGACCGCAGTTTGCTTCTCAAGAATTTGAGATTTTCTGTAAGAATAATGGCATCCGTCATCGCACATCTGCGCCTTACAAACCATCTTTAAATGGACAAGCTGAACGTGTAGTACAGATTTTGAAATCAGCACTTGAACAGGCGAGAATTACTGGAGAAGATACTGATGCTCTGATTTCGAGATACTTGTTGACTTATCGTAACACACCTCATTCGACAACAGGTGAATCACCAGCAATGTTGCTGATGAGGCGAAGACTTCGCACACGTTTGGATTTACTTCTTCCTTCACTGCATAAGCGTGTTGAAACCAAACAAGAAAATGTCATGGAACGGTATGCGAATCGGAGCTTACGTCAATTCATGGTTGGCGATATGGTAATGGCACGGAATTATATAGGAAGGGAGAAATGGATGAAAGGAACTGTGATTGCTGTAGAAGGATCAAAGAACTACGTGGTGAGTGTAGATGGAGTATGCTGGAGGAGACACATAGATCAACTCATTAAGTGCGAAGACAGTGAACTCAGCGCTGAAGCCAATACACAAAGACAGTCTACTGTTGATGTCCAAGGGACACCTACACCCGAGTCAAAAGTTCCACAGGAAACAGTGAGTTTGAACAATCCTAACACTAATGCTCAGGAGAACTTATTCCCTAGTGATAGGCAGCTAGTAGTGGATAAGAATGTTGTTGTTCCTACACTCCAACGTTGGAGTGCGGTGTAAGCCTGTATGAAGTTATTTTTAGCTTCAATTTACACAGAGCTTACGTTACACATCCGCTCGGTCAATTACAATGGGCTGTTCAAAAAAAAAAAAATCGTACCCCCCTAGATCGAGGAACTCCAAATTTTCAAAAATTACTCTACCCCTGTGGAAATTCCAGACTCCTGTACAACCCCTGTGGAAATTTGAAGGAGCCCCAGTTGAAATTCCTCATTCTCTTGGTATGGAGGGGGGCTGTGGAAATTCCAGTTGCAAATGAATACCCTGTGGAAACTAAGGGGTAAAATGAAAGGCCCTGTGGAAATTCCTTACATGTTTACTCTAAGGTTCTTATAGATAGGGTCTAACATGGGTAAATGAGCGCTTATTGCCTAAAATTATCCGAAACCCCCACCCCAGCCCTGTGGGCGGGCGCTCGAGGAGCAACCTCGTCCCCAGGGTTTTCTGGGTAATTTTCAAGATGGCGGTAGGTCGAGCACAAGACCCTGGAGGAGGCCAACACGGTCTCGAACTTAAAAATAAAATGAGTATTATCATGAATTGTTAAATGGTCTTGAAATGAGGATGGTGACATGGTTATTTGACATGCGCAAGTTTCCCACATGATTGTAGGTTGTAGTAGTACACTTGTATGGAGCGCAGGACACTACGGACTCTGGGTCATTCTCGTACCTTCGAACATGTTCATTTTATACACGTTGCTTCGTTCTATCAAGGTTTTATGTAAAACCTCCTTGGTTCTATTTGTTTTTTCATAGAACGAAGACAATTGGAATCTAATCATGTCACCTGCAGATTGATGATAATCCTCATTTTAAGTTCGAGGTCATGTTGAGGAGGCCGAATCACATGACAACTGTTTGAGGACATGGGAACGAGGTTGTCCTGTTTCGAAATGGTAATGTGAACCAGCCTCTTCTCCCCTAGTCAACCGCCATTTTGAAAAACGACCGAGAAGACCCTGGGCACGAGGTTGCTCGAGAGATGATTCGCGGTGACGTCACAACCTAACCACAGGAAGCCCGTCCAGGACTAGGCTGATCCCGACCTTTCACAGAAGTAAAAACACAAATAATTTGTGAGCTTGTTTTTCCCTTCATAGATAATTTCTGTGCCGCAGAGCCTGGAATTCGGCTAGTCTCCTACAAAAGGTAACCCACACACACACCAGACACAAGATTCGAAATACCTTAACTTGACGATTTCTCTTCCATTTAAATCCATGATGATTTACATGACAAGCAAAAAAAAAAAAATCTACAGCAAATGAGCCAGCTTGCACACCATTGATAATAAAAATTAAAAATTTACTTAAAATGCCAAAGATTTTGCCTTTCTTTCTAAAAATATAAAACAAAATCTTCAAAAAGGTGTTAACAAAATTGGTTCTATATATTAAAACACTTGTAAAACCGCAGACTCGTGCTGCCTGTGGTCTTCAATACGACACAGGTAGCCAAAGGTCTAAAAAGACTAGGAACACAGGTAGCCCAACAAGGTCTCAAAAGACTAGGCTAGTAAAAACTCTTGTTAAAATACGCCTTGTGCGTCACCTCGTCAAGTATGCATCAGCTCAGAGCCTAAATCTTCTATTGGGCAGAATGACTTGCAAAGTTTGTTACCAAACAACAGAAGCAGGAATGTAATCTTAAGAAAAAGCATCGTTTCTGACTGAATCAGGAGCCTATCTCTAGGAGCTAACGACCCGAATATATTCTTGAGATATCCCTATTACAGACCGAGTTATTTTTAGATCGAAAGTTTCCTTAGTTTCCCTGCTAGCAGAGGCCTCTTTTCTCTGCATTTCGCTGGCTGCCAGGGAATTTCTTAGTTTGCATGCCTCTGTGACGCTTCCTTACAATAACATAAGTCTTTGATTAAGTAATGTAAGGGGAATAGTTGGAATGAGAGTTATGGCAGCTATGGGCTACAGTGATAGGTCAGCTGAACAATAACACACTGTCTATAAGAGAGAACACAGTTCTAAAAATAACTCGGTCTCTTGTGGCAGGGGTCACTCCCAGTAAGAATAGAGGAGTTGTATGCTCTCAGGGTCGGGCGCTTGACTTCATAGGGAACCAAGTTGCAATACCAGAGGAGGGCATTTCCATCATGACTTATTTTACTACGACTACCAGAAACATTTGCGTTGTCCATTTTGTTCGTATAATTACCGCGGTTTATCTGCATGAAAGAAAACTGAAAAGGATTCTGGAAGTCGTAGTAAAATGACGCAATAATGCAAATGTGCTATTTCAACTGATTTTAAAGCTACACGTACACAGACGGACGTCATTCGCCTCCCTTATTCGAGAGTCTGACTTGACATGGCAAGACGTTTTGAAGCACTGAAATCCAAGATGGCGGGTGGAAGTGAGAGTTAAGAAAATGCTTCAAATTTTCTCAGAAAACGCAAACACAAGGCCAAGACTTGACGAGTTTCAATGAGGACTCCAAAAGCCGGTTGTGCACGTATCTTTAAAATCGGTTGTAAGACACCGTACTTCAAACCAAATGCAGTGAGCGGCATATCTACTCATTGCTTGAGTATATTCTATATTAGATGCATAAATAAAAACTACTCTTGTGTAAAGTTTTTCAATCACGCAAGTTGAATGTTTAGGGAAAGGTCTTGCAGTGCTCCATTGCTCTCTACTCTCAAGCTCTTCGTCCTCTCCTTTGCCACTTGGGTAGTGCCACAAGAGTGCTGCCCTTCCACTTTGGTTGCCGTAGCACCCACCTCTGATGTACTTGTATTGTCACGCAATCCATTTTACACATTGTGGTGTGCGACAGTGTTGCGTGCTGTCTCTCAAGATGCAACAGTACCGACACGCCCTGAAAGGAAATTCTTTTCTCCATTCGAATTGTGCCACACAGCTTACAAGACGGGAACTCTTTTTGTCACGCAAGGATGGATGGTGACATGTAAAACAATCCACAACGCACAACACGAAGACTTGGAATTAAGACTCAAAGGAGCTCCAATGACAAACTTGAAGAGAGACTGACGCTGTGTGACTCCGCGTTTTGCAAGCACGATGTTAGGTAGCGTGACGTCACGGCAGCATGACGCCTGCCGTGTGTTACCTTCCCTGGCGTGCTTGCCTCTTGTAGGGAGTCACGTTGCGTGACACCATCGCCAGGGGGTGACGACTGCGTGACGCCACCATGTCACGTCGCATGGCGTTCCCTCTTCGCTCCGCTCAAGGGCGCTTCAGAAAAGCGCAAACAGAATTCCAAAAATTCCAGTCCCGTCGTTAATTGCTGACAACTGGACTTTGTTGCACACACACTCCAACCATAGGAGAGTCCTCTCCAGTAGAATGTTGCTGCTGCACAATTTCTCGCCGATGATTCGTGTTTGTTGTTGTTGCAGGATTGTTTCGGGAATGTAGCAATGTGTTGGAGCCGGCATTGTAGTATTCGTAGCTACCTCCAGTGTAATTAGCATCGCCAGTGGCGGGCCCGGAATAATTAGCATTAGTTGCTACATCAGCGGGGATCGCATTTGCCTGCGGGTGGTCCATGTTCATCGAGTTACACGAACTCGACGACGAATAATTTGACATTGTTTCTGAGCTATAATAAACGCCAGGGCCGTGCACGAAATTGCGGCCTTGTCCACGCCCGGCCTCGCTGCTATGCAATGACGTTGACGCGGAACTGTAAGAAGAGGAGCCCTCACTGCACGTGTGGGACGCATTTATATGCAGCGCCTGTGGAGCGGGACGCGAGTCCGAATCATTAGAAGGAGTTCGCTCTACGCCACGCTTGTAATTACTAGAAGAGCTGCCCCACGTCTGTCCTTTATTAGCGGGGCTGTCGCATTCCATGGCAGATGACGTCACTGACGCATGCGCCGTAGGGTCCGAGCATGCGCGCGTGTTGCTGGATACGGTCGTACTAATAGTACTAGTCGTGCAGTTTGTAGTGTTTCCCATCGCTGGGGAATTACTCGCCGAATGCGTAGTGTTCGTGCCTTCTTCTGCAGTCTTTTTGAAGAAGCAGTGATGCAGCGCTGCGTAAGGCGTTATTCGAGTTTTTCGATCGTAATCGAGCATTCTAAGAATTAAGTCTTTGAATTTTAAATAGTCCTGCAGGGTGTGGCCAGCTTCGCCAAGTCGCCGACCGCCGGGGCCGCCTGATTCACAGCCTAAGATATCATGCAGCTTGCGCGTGGCAGGAGCGTGGTAATCCTACAGACGAAAACAACAATACAACAGCATCAGATACTGGTGGCGTTACCAAGGCTTGGGTTATAGAGCAGATTTCTTATGACTGTGAAAAGGCACGGAAAACGGCACGGCGTGGAACTTCGCCTTCTCGCGAACATTCAGCCAATCACATCACGCAAAATGACTGATTAGCCAATCACATGACGCAAAATGACTGATTAGCCAATCAAAACGCTTAGACGAAGGCGTTTTCATAGTCATATGAAATAAGCTCTAGTGATAACTAAAAAGTAGGCCTCAAGGTCATTTTATAACATACAAGGCATGTTTTCTTGCAATGCGCATCGCAACGATTATAAATAAAAGTTAAGGCCATGTCACAGGAGGCAATTTTTCTTGCAACGCAACGAAAAGTTGCAGAAAAAGTAGATTTGATTTCTACTTTTCGCAACATTGCGAGCGAAATTGCTGCATGTGCGGCGTGTATTATTATTATGTCTCTGCAACTCGCGAGGCAACGCACACCATTCGTGTTTTTACTTGGATAAGCCGCTGTACTTTATAATTTTATCGCGGGCGTATTGCATGTTGCAAAAAAATGTTGCATCATGTACACCATTGAGCGGTAACTCTTACCTTGACTTTCTTGCCATCCTTGCTCTTTAAACAAATGTACGAACCATCGGGTAATCTGTCAAAGAATTTCCGGGCCTTGGGGGCGTTATCCAGCATCTCCTTAGGCGGCATGCCGAGAACCTCTACTATCTTCATCATCTGATCGAACTACAAAACAAATATAGCTCACGTCAACAAAAGACTATCGGACAATTGATCAAGTCCTTTCCCTAAGAAATGAGCTCGAATGCTTCTTTCCTTTTCTTCCCACAATTCCTTGCGCGCCCTCATTTCTCCTTCCGACAATTCCTTGCGCGCCCTCATTTCTCCTCCCATAGCCCAGAAGCCTTCGCACATCGCAACCTTCTTGTTCCTTTTTTGTCCTGAATTATTTTAGCGACTGGATACGATTCTGAGCTTTGCTTCCCGTAATTTTGTTCAGGTCACATGTTTTCTCTGGAATGTTGGGGACGCTCTCGCATTGGTTTAAGTTTCCCGAAGTCTTTTTATTTCCCGCGAATATGTTTTTTGACATTTTTGTCCCGACACAAGCCATGCAACTGCATGCACTGGGCTAAACAAGGCAAGAACCTCATTGTATAAATATATAAATTTTTGAAAAAAATACGCCAAGAAAAGCACAGACACAGCACTTTCTTTTTCAGTGAAGGAGAGCGACTGTTAGCGTACAAGTTATTTTATAACCACGATTTTATAAACAAAGAACAAACAAAAAAATCAACTGGACCGGAGCCAAACCGCGATAGTTGTCAGATAGGCCGTTATCACGCAAAATTGATTAATAATATTCAATAGTAATCAGAAAATGAAATCCAGTATTCAATTCTACACATCCGTATTATTAAAATTGCAAAGTTTGGTGAAGATTGCTTGAATACTGACTGAGATATTAACTTTCAAAACTGGCTTGTTTTTTTTGCAAGAAATGTATGGGCAAATACATCGAAACGAGAATGGATGCCCGTCCAGCCTCGACTTGACGTATTTGCCCATACATTTCTTTGTAAAAAGTAAGCCAGAATACGAAGTTTTGAAAATTCATATCTCAGAAGTAATTCTTTTGAAACTTTGCAATTTTACTAATACGGATGTGTATAATTGAATACTGGATTTATTTTCTGATAACTATTAAATATTATTAATCAATTTTGCGTGATAACGGCCTATTGGGGGAGTTGCCATAAATACCTCGTTCGCTCCACTAAAAAGTGGTTCACCAGTGTGCATCTCGACTAGAATACACCCCAGACTCCACATGTCTATGGCGAGGTTATAAGGAATACCAAGGAGCACTTCCGGAGACCTGTAAAACCTGCTCTGGATGTACTGGTATATCTGGACACAAGAATAACATAATGAATTATTAGTCAATACAAACTAAGGGATGGACCATTACAAATTGGGGGAGGGGAGGGGGTGGCAATCACCCCCCCCCCCCCCCCCCCCCAAAAAAAAAAATAATAATAATAATAATAATAATTCGAGCAAGGCCAATCCTTAAAAAAAGCTCTTGCAGAGATCCAAGCAAGAGGAAAACGTCATAAAACGTCCAGAAAAAAATTATTGCACACCTGATCTCCGAAAAAAAAAATCATACGCAAAAAAATTGCCAGAATAATTCCAGTATACTGCGAGAGTGCGCAGAACATCTGATACTTCGCTGGCGCACTCCCGAGTTGGCTAAATCAGATGTTATTCCGCAAAATCGAGCAGGATAATGGTTTCATTATTCAGCACATCGATAGCACAAAAACTTCCCAGAAAAGATTTAATTTTGCGTAATTTTTCAGAGCTCAACACATCAAACTCACTCAGATGAGAAATATCGTAGGATATGTTTTTTTCCCCTGGAGAGCACGGTAACAAATTCTGCATTCTGATTGGTTCTTAGAGCGCGCGCGCGGGGGCGATATTTTCCTATCTCTGATCTATTGTAGGTCACGGTAACCATTTACACGCGCTTGTTTTCATCGAAAAAAAACAAAATTTTAGAGTTGGAAAAAAAGTTATTTACCGGCTTTAGGTCGGTCCGTATAGGGAAAAACTGTGACCTCGGCCTGGTCACAGTTGTTTCTCTATACGGACCTCCCAGCCGGTAAATAACATATATATTGTACAGAACTACAGATCTTGTTCAATGATCATATTTGGGTAGTGCATCGATGTGATGAATAATAATAGACAATAGCTCGCAAAAAATAACATTCGGATAGCACCAGCCTCTAGAAACAGGACGCAATTCGCTTATAAAATAAATGGGGGTAAGACAAAAATCAAACAGAAAACAAAACATGATTTCGTAGCACGCTTTCCTAATTATCAGTCTACAAATAAACGATTATCTATATTTAGGAACATTTTTTCCTGATTCGATGGCAAAAATATGCACCATTGACGAAGGAGCTACTTAAAATAGCTTCAAACAATGTGAGAACACCAGGTATAAATTGCGGAAAAAGCGGGTCAATGTCCAAAGTAGAAATTCAATCCCTCAAATTAAAGGGTATTTACACTACATGAGATAGAGGAAGACGGAATAGTAAAAGTTGTCACCATAGACTAAACCTTAGCTAAAATAATAATAAGAATCAGCCTCGGCCTTAAAAAACAAGGCTGGATAATTTTATTTTAAATATATATTTTGCATTCATTTTCGAAATCCTGCCGTGAACGTTATGCAATTTCCGGTACAAAAGGGAAAGAATTACTGTGAATCACTCAAACAGTGCCTTTTAAAAATACATTACCCACACACCGAAACTATATTTGTGTAAGGAGGAATAGATCAAAAACTACATGAGAAACTGTACCAGCTAAACAAGGAGTGATGGAAAATAGTCTAGTTCTATAAATTATTCAGAAATCGTGGGTCTGTTTTCTCAAAAAGGGCCAAATTTGCATCTTTTGTAGACACTATTGAATTGTTCAACAACCCTTCAGCTGTCACAAAGAAACTCGAACGCATTGTGTGACGCAACCGTTATTTCCGAGATTGTGATTGGCTAAGAGCGAAAATCGCTCCAAGCTGTCATTTCAGGCCAATAGCTCCCCTATGAATCAGCAAATTGAACTCGCGCCCACGCGATTGAATATTGTATGGAGAATTTGAGCCTTGATAAAGCAAGATCAGCTAGCATTTTTCATCTGCAAGAATTTGGTGTACTTTCGGTGTGATTTCGTACTGTATTAAAATTGTTTACCACACAAAGGTGCTCCGAAACTTGTAAGACATGCCACTTATAGTTGATTAAATATAATATGCCCAGTCATGCCGAAATACTTGTAAACTAAATAACCTTAATCTATAGAAAGCAACTTGTGTTTTTGATAAGCTTGAAAACAAGGATTAACACTGAATTTGTTGATTGGTTGTTAACATTAGGATCAAGTCTAAAAGGAAGAGAAATGCGTAAAAAATCTATAAAAAACACTGAAGTACAAAAAGGAGCCATTTTGATCTTATCACTTGAGTATCGTTAAAAAAGTTTTGAGAAAAAAAGCTAGCACCAGATTTGTTATGCAAATTCACGAGACACTCACAGAACGATTGACTTACCGCCGGTTTTATAGCGAAAAACAATCGATTACATAGAAAAGGCGCGAAAATTCAATAAGAAAATGTTAGACCAACCACGAGCGATCTTGGAACGTACACTCATCAACAGCGTTTTGCATCCACAAAGAAACATTTGACAAAACCTCAAAACCCTCGTGTGGAAGATCTCTTTGATGATGGTGTGAATGGTCCTTTGTTATTGTTTTCGTTCGCAATTAGAAGTAGAAATCTCTAAATCAACATCTAAAAACAAAGTTTCAGATTTAATTTACCCAAATTCAATCGAGAAAGTTGCTCTATATTCTCTAAATCAGCTGATGGAAATGGATGCTTTCTCCGACTTGGTATGTTGCTATGCTGTCAAAATGGCGGCTGACACAGGCTCGTTAAGTTAGGCAGATTGAAAAGTTTTACAATAATAGGGATATTTTTCTGCCACGAGTCAGCTATTTCTGGATCTTTTTTCCCTGTGAAAGTAAACTCGGTGTTCACAAGAACCTGATTGGCTTAGAAAGTTTGAGTGGAGGAATAGTGGAGAAACAGAACAAAAATTAATACCAACCTAATAGGCTAACGGGGTATACATCTCGTTGCCACCCAATTCAGATCATGTGATGATTCGTTTGGGTGGTTACAATCGTCACATTTTTCTCACTCGATCGGGGGCACGAGAGTAAGTGCAGAACTAACAAAAGTGTCCACCCAAAGGAATAATCAAATGATGAATTGGGTGGCAACAGAAACATATAAGTGAGTTGAAACGTGTAACACACATACATTGCTTTAGTGCCAAGCTGCGGAATATTCGCAGAATAAATAATTGAACTGATTTTGAAAATAATGTTGTTGAAAGGCTTCAACATGTTAAATGTTAGTATATTATCACTTTCCACCGGTGCTCTACTTTATTTAAGCGAAAAATGAAATATTATGCAAAGAAAACCTGCTTGGGTTAGTAGTCGAGAGTTCATTTTTGACCAAATATGGTCATAAACTCGATACGAATAATCCGAAGCTTGGTTCACCGTTACATGTTTCAACTAAGTTATATGTTTCTGGTGGCAACAAGATGTAAACACCGTTAGCCGATTTGGTCGATGCGACTTTTGAAAATGTGCAGCACGAGACAACGGCTTTAGGTTTAACTAGATATCATCATAACTAACAAGTGCACGGGTGTACGGTTAGTGCGAGGTACAGGAAGACAAGCTATCGTTTTCGGTCTTGTGTCCCGTGCCCTCTCTACCCTCCCCGCTCCATATGCGTAAACTAGATTTCGTATGAATGTGAAAAATGCCGCGACAAGGTTGTGCCGCGCTGCGACTTCATGTTGTTTCTACAGCAGGCGAGGTTCCGTGCCGCGACCGCGACTTTTTACAGTCATACGAAATCTGCTCTAGTACACTCTACTCACTCTGTTTCCAATTTGACATGAGCTCCCAAAATCCACAATCTTGATGGCGCTCCGCTTGGGATTACACAACAGAATGTTCTCGGGCTTCAAGTCGCAGTGTATAATGTTCAGCTCGGGCGTGCACAAGAACAGCAACGCCGTGCACATTTGCTGCGCGAATTTGCGCGTAAGATTGAGCGACACGCCTCGAAAGTTCGTGTTCCGTAGCAAGTCGTATAAATTATAAGACAACAACTCGAATACTAAGCAAAGATGATTCCGCCACATAAAATGCCTTTTTAGCCGCACTGAAAGAAAAAAAAAATAGACATACATAAATTAACACTCGTAGTTTTTAACGTGAATTAAAGTCACGCGACCTAAATGAACGCGAACGAGGGGAGAAATTATTTTCAAATAATGGTGAATTCTTCCATGTATTTGTCAACCTGGGGCCGGTTCCTAGAAGGCCAGTTAAGGTCTCGTGAAAGGTAAAAATGTAAAAAGTCATAAAATGAAATTCATATGATACAGTCCTAAAGTATATTTCTAAAACCTCAAATGACGCGTCAACTGTTTTCCTAGGCTTCCACTGCCCATTCTTTTGTATTGCCCGCCACTCATTTTCTGTAATTTTATTAACTTTAAACGCTTTTTCTAGCACTTTAATTTTAGGTCAAATCTTCACCTTCGCGAAGCTCCTGACCCCACACGATTTAAGATATCGGCATTAAATTTTCTGTGTCGTTAGAAAATGATAACAACTAAAAAAACCGTGTGAGGAAATTTTTATTTTTTACTTGAAAATGATTTCATGATAAATTTTGCGGCCACAAACTGTAAAAAATGCGACTTTTAACTTCGCGACCTATAGTCCGGTCAATTTAGCGTTTAACCTGGAAAAAATTGCAACATGGGATTTTTATACAGCAAATTCTCAGGAACATATGTGAGAAATACGTGTCCTAATTTTGTGAAAATCCGTTCGGGGGAAGTTGGTTAAATTTGGGGTTTTCCGTCTGCACGAAGGAAAGCCCGTTGTTTTCGGTGGCACGTAGACAATGAAAGCGAACAATTCGAAGGGAGGGCTATGGACTGTAGAGCCGTAACTCGGTGTGATATTGAACGAGATATCGAGCAATTTCTTTCCACTGCATAATGTGATTGCATAGATGTGAATTTTGTGTTTGTTTATAACCAATTCTGCAAAATAATAACTAAATAATCCTGCGTTTTGACAAATCCCATATGATCCTTGTATTTCCCGCGTGGTGATACACTAAAGTTCGAATATTATACGCTAAAAGAAATAAAAGAAATAAATTGTTCATAGCCGTAACTCATCGCTCAGAAATTATTTGTTTCAACCGAAAAAATCTTCCCCGGTTTCATCTGTACAGTCTATAAACATTATCCCAGTTTCTGTGTTTTCAGTGTCTAAGTGCCGCCGAAAACAAAAGGCGCCCTTGACGTCGCCGGTAAAACCAAAAATTTAACCAACTTCCCCCGGCCGGATTTCCACAAAATTTGGATATGTTATTCCTACATATGTTTTTAACAATTAGTACCAAAAATTTCCCATGTTGCAATTTTTTCCAGGTTCGGGTTTTTTTCAGGCTAATTTGACCGGACTACTAATATTTTCGTAAATATGCAAAATATCGAAAATCGCTGACACGGTTTTGCAGTTCATTTCTCCTAGATTGAAATCCAACAAAGTGTGAAATTGTGCAACAAACCGCTAGTGGTCTGGAGCTTCTCAAATAAACAAGGTAGTTTTTAGTTCGGGGTCTTAAAAATACAAGAAAAATTTAAACTTCGATAAACTAAACAACTTCATAAGATAGAGCAATATTTTAGCTTTAAAATGATATATAGCTGATTATCATAGCATAAATTGCGATAATAAGGTATGAGACAGGTATGAGACACTGTGGATGGCCTGCGCCACTGGCTGGAGCTCGTGCTATTGCATGCACAAATAGTTTCAAAGACATTTGGTCCCAGAGATATTACAGTCGATTTCCTTTAACCTGTTTAACCCAAACAGTTCGCACGCTACGTTTGAAAGTTGCGTTGTGAGACAAAAAGTGAGACATTTCCAAGGGCAAACGCCATGTTTATTTTTCACTGACCAATCAGAGGGCAGAACTCTTTGGTTCTCTATAGAAACGTCTCGTTCCATCCTAGAAACGCATCTTTCCAACGTTCAAACATAACGTGCGATCGCAATCGGCTGTAGCAGAGCGGATTTCATATGAGTGTTGTGAGTAATTCGCTCTTTGCGTTTACTCCTATACGTTTTGTTCGGAATTGGTGTATTTACTTAGCGTTTGGAGTACAACAGTCATTAATCGGCTCTATTTTCGAAACATTCAATTTTCTATTTACTTCATTATCTCATTTGAAAGTTTTTGTTGCAAAGCCGGAATGCGGTTTGGCGAATAGAATTTTAAAAAGTTGGAGTTCGGGGAATTATAAACCGCACTTTTTGACAAACAAATCTAAATCTTTTGGTTTTTAATGCACATGAAATAACACAGGGTACCCGGGCTATTGGGCCAGCTTACCTATATAGTATTTGCCTTCGGGATCGTGTTGGTTCATTAGTTCTAAAAGTTTTACTTCGATTTGCGCTTGGTTGAGAAAAGGCTTCTTGTTCTTGATTATCTTGACCGCTATGTGCTCTTTTTCTTGGTGATCGTAAGCTTTACAAACCTTAAAAGGAAGGAAACAGCCCATTAAGCTACCTGCTGGAAGGGCGAACACTTTTGTTGGAAGCAGTGTCTTATTTTTGGGGTCGGGATACTTGTGGTCAAAAAATTAACACAGGGTTCCCATCAAATCGGGTTGAAAAAAAATATTAAGGTCATGTACGGGCTATTAGAGCAGGTTTCGTATGACTGTAAAAAGTGCCGCGGCAAAGATGTGCCGCGCCGCGACTACGCGATTTCATTCCGTATCTACAGCAGGCCAGGTTCCGTGCCGCCACCGCGACAGTGCCGCGCTGTGTCGCGGCACTTTTCCGTCATACGAAATCTGCTTTAGTATCAAGGTAGAGGCCTTTGAGGAGTCCCAATGGCGGAGAATATGACGAGACGCGCTCTCAGGTACATCATGGGAAATCAGAGTAAGATGGCAGAAGTAGTTTATAATCGTACAAGAAATGGAATCATCAATCAAAAGTTAGAAAGATTAGAGACATTTTAAATCAGTTTTAAGTCCATAACTGTTCCTGTCTTACGTCTACAAACAAATTTGTTGTTACAAGTTTGTTTTAGGGGTTTTGGGATTCCTGTGGAGAAAAAAAACCTATTTTGCGCGCCACAGGAGTCCCGAAACAAACGTTTCCGACAAACCCACAGGTTTATCTGTAACCGATCTCCTCACCTGTCCAAAAGATCCTTTGCCGATCAGAGATTCGATTTCGTAGCGATCGAACCACTTCTCGCCAGCCTTGACAATATAATCATAGTTTTCGTCATCATAACCATCATTATACACGCGTCGCTCTTTCTTGTGACCACCTTCCTCGCTCTTCTCCTGCTCTTTCCTTCGTTTCTTCTTTGCGTAGTAGACCTGATGGGAGAAATCATGAACGGTGAAGTTAGCGGCAAATGTGACAGTCATGATGAGATGCAAACCACAGACCTTTGTATTTTGAGCCCACAAAATTTCCTGGCACTGTGAAACAGCTTTACAAAACTACAGTGTTTCTATGAAAAAGTCTGGAGATTTGCGGGAAGCGAGAAGCTGAAATGCATGAAATCTCTCGCATTTTTCTAAGGGCTGGTTTACACACGAGCCCGACCATATTGTAGGTTCAGCTTAGTTGCCAAATGTCGATTTACCTTTCCAGTCCGTCTAGGTTTGTAAAAAATGCCCTGTCAAAATACAGCCGATTGCGTTTGAGCGTTTTACCCAAACAGTTCGCACGTTACGTTTGAACGTTTGAAAGTTGCGTTGTGAGACAAAAAGTCGGACGTTTCCAAGGGCAACCGCCATGTGTATTTTTCACTGACCAATCAGAGAGGACAGAACTCTTTGGTTCGCCATAGAAACGTCTCGTTTCATCCTAGAAACACAACTTTTAAACGTTCAAACATAACGTGCGAACTGTTAGGATAAAACGCTCAAACGCAATCGGCTGTAAGCTGTCAACAGTATTACTGTGGTTTTCAGAATTCTGTGAACTCTGAAGCTTTCTTCAATTACTCATATCGGGTTGCTTAGATGTTTGATCCAGGAAACCAAGGGCGGATCTAGGGGGGTGATTAGGGTGGCTAGCTACCCCCTTGTTCTCATATTTCTTGTAAAAACCTTAAGACTAGCCACCCCCTTGGTCTGAACTCTGTAGTATATCCTTTGTACTAGCCACCCCCCTTCTTAAGGGTCTGCATCCGCCACTGGAAACGCTTTGAAAGTGGAGAATTATAATATAATTTTTTTGTTGGTATCTTAGCGGCGAAGCAGTGGATTATGGGTTAGGCTCAAGACACACAGTACCTCGTTGATGTGCTTGTAAGTTTTGATCAAATCAACGCTTAGCTTGCGCAGCGGAGCCCCGCCTGGGTCTCGGAACTTAGTGGGAATTCTGCTGTAAAAGTTCTGTATGCCAGCGACATCTACTTCATCTACTGGATCGTCAGGCTGCTTGGCAATGATGCAGTTCATGGTGGGTAAAGTGGTGGATGCTGGAGCTTGACCTTCATATTTGCCTACAAAGAAAAATAATAATATTAGCATGATGCAAAGTTCTAAATTCTCAATCTTTTGGGGCGACCCTGGAAAATCTATATATGTTATTTACTGGCTTGGAGGTCCATATAGGTAAAACTGGTAAATGTTGACAGAGGCCAGAAACCAAGGTCTACATTTTCCAGGCCGAGGTCACAGTTTTTCCTATGCGGACCAACCTAGACTTGCCCAAGTCGTACTCTATGTTTTCCTTAGGTGAAAAAAAAAAGAACACGGCCGGTGGAGCGGCTCGCACGCTTTCGATTTTAATTTGCATATTTTTGCCGCGAAAAACGAATGCAGAACAGCGCGCGCACAAAGTGGCGTGATCTTCGTCAGCAGTGCGCGCCGTGAATTTTGTCAACAACTGAACATTTGCCTAAGAATCAAGACTTTTGTTGCATGATTTCGTCGTGTTATAATGCTAGTTTTGGAAAATTTATCTTAAGAAATGCTTACGAAAATTCATCAGAATAGATCTACAAGTGGAAAGACTTTGAAGCGCAGCGTTTGATACCTAAAATATGTTTTCGCCCAACAGAGGATGTTTGTTTGTGCGAAAATATTTTTCGTTTCAAATCGCGCGAATGAACGACGATGGCGTAAATGTGACGTCAAACTTTCTCTCACTCGGATTGGATGTTTATCAGACACACCTCCAACACCCCGACCTAAATTTAGGTCGGTAAAAACTGGCGGGAAGCGAGCGAGAAAAGTCCGTTGTACAAAATAAGCCAATTAAAAAAAGAGAACAGCGGACTTTGGGAAAGTCTAGGACCAACCTTACGTAAGCCAGTAAATAACTTATTCATTTTTTCCAACTCTAAAAAAAGGAGTTTTAATGAAAGCAAGGGTGCGCAAATCGTAACAGTGACCTACATCAAAGAAAGGACAATATTGCCCTTTGCACTCTAAGAACCAATCAGAATGCAGGATTTGTTACCATGCCCTCCAGGAAAAAAAAAATTATATTATTAATTGGTGTTGTTGTTGTTTCACCTGTCACCTAGTGTCAATCAGACCAATGCTTCTAAACTAGGCCATCCTACAATGGGGGTGGCTAATACGAGGGTTGCACAAGAAACTTCAGAAAAAGAGGAGTAGCTGTTGAAATTATTAAATATCTGATTACATCATCAATGACTCTTAAGGTATGAGTATACCTTTGCACGAGGGATGTCAATTTTTCTCGAAAAAAATCACTGTTGCGTCATTATTTGCACCGCAAGGGCCATTTATAATCTTTTTTTAAGCTCATGGAACAGCCTTACTTGCTAAGGGGTATATTTCTATGCAACATTACTTTGATGGATCGTTTTGTCCTTTTGTGCTTCAAAGGAAAAGTACCAATTTTTGATTTTTAAGAGCTCCTGCCACTTCCAGTTAATGTTAAAAGCTCCAGATTTCCGCAAAATGTATTCCTTAGAGGGCAATCTGAATAAACGCGTTTGCGGGATTATTGATATTTTACGTATTTGCGGAAATATCACGTAAAACAGGTTGAAAATCAATATTTTTGGCAATGCTAACACAAAAGTTAGCATAAAATGTTTTGAAAGGAAAATCAAAACTTCCACACACCCTTTTTTAGATCGCCTTCTCAAGAATAGATTTTGCTTAAATTTGGAGCTGTGCAACTTAATTGGAAGAAACTGGAACTTTTTAAAGAAAGTCGGTACTTTTTTCTTTAGAGCTAAAAAAATATATGTTCATGTACAATATAATGAAAACAAAATTATTCATTAGATAGACCAACCTTTTAGCTTTAAAATGATATATGATCCACATTTGTGGTGTAAATTGTGATGCGATACAAATTTTTTTTCCTGCGACATCCTTCAAAGGTATACTCATACCTTAATAATCATAACAGCACTTCACCGTTTTTGCTACTTTCACATCACTTTTTCATCTACAGTTGCTTCTTGAAGACAAGATTGAGCCATAAATTTTGTAATTTAGCACAACATTTTGCTGCAGTTCAGGACAAAAATGCCATAAAATCCAGAGGCAGATCAAGGGGGATTCGAAGCGTTCCATGGAACCCCCCTTTAGCACCAAAACAATGAGGATTTTATTGCAATACTAAGACCATGCATGACTGAGCTCTGCATGTTATAATGCCCATATCAGTCTGTGAAGAAGAAATGGAACCCCCCTTAGTAAAATCCTAGATCCACCACTGAAATCGCAATGCCCCCAAATGCCCCCTAGAAAAAAAGGGCAGCAAATTTATCTCTGAGTATACCCATCCCCCCCTTCCAATGTTACTTTTGCTTAATCTGACATCCCTGGATTTAGACTTGAAAGTCTCCCAAAACAACAATCAGGTCCTTGTTGAAATAGGGCCCTACTGACTGACCTTGCCCTGTGCTGCCTTTCCCAGCTCCAGCTTCATCCATTACGTTATCCAGTGCATCTTAGCTGCTGTAAAATACAACAAAAATATGTTAGTATTCCATTAAGTGGCTGAATAATTAAAATGACACATTATATCACACTTATCAATTTAAGCTCAAAATAGAAACCCATACAGGGCCTGACACTGCGACCATATGGTTGCCAATGGCGACTAAATTTGGGGACTTGGCGACCAAAATTTTAGAGCTAGTCGCCAAATGGCACCCCATCTTTCTGAGTTCAGCCGAGATCCACATTTATGTGTTGACTAAATCTTTGCATTTTGGAGACTAAACTTTTTAAATTAGTTGCCAATGGCGTCTAGCAAAAAAGTTAATGTTGGGCCCTGCCATACAGTCACCAAAATGCGAAAAGATTGATCTCATTCACAACTAAATTTTATTATTATTAATTTTTTTTTGGGGGGGAGGGGGTGGATAAGAAAGCCTGATAGATAGATACTAGATAGATAGATGTGTTTAATAGTAGTTCTTGCAGCTAAAGCTGAATTACAGATATGCTCAGCAAAGTTACATACATAAATAAATAAATAATAGAAAAATGACCATTCAATATTACATTATGAGTGATATTTAAATGAGAAATGAGCAAAATAAATGTCATCATCACCATCTTTATCTAAAGACGGTTAAAAACATCAGGCATTACAATTAAATTTAAAAATAATGGGAAATAATTTATATCCATAATAATAATAAATATATTTAATTAACTAAATTTAGGTGTAGGTTGGACTCAATGGAGATGCAGGAGGCTGGCATCTCTTTCGCAGCTTTATTGATTTGTTTTTGCATAGGTCATGTACCCCTCAATCTTATTCAGCTGTGCCTTAAAACATTTGTATGGCCATGCCACAATGCTGCAGTGTAATTACCTAATTGGCTTACTATACTGACCTTATTCACTGACAGTCAGATTTAGGTTTAGTTCAAACTGTAGCAGTTACTAGCTACATGTACTTGTGAAAGACTAGAAATAACTATGATACCTGGTACTAGCTGAGCATTAGACTTTAGCTGGGATAAATGTTATCCATGTATCTCAGCAAAT